>CM046443.1:63053769-63394312 GCA_025506515.1 Flaveria trinervia
TCAATTAATAAGCTTCCATCCACATCAACCTCCAACTTAACAATATTCCCAAGCTACAAAGGGGTCTTTTTCTTCTTCTTTTATCTCTCTTGGCAGTGATACGATCATATACCGTTTTTAGTAGCTTGATACATTTTAGAAAGAAGTGCATATCTTGTTCTCCTAGTTTGTTGCTGATTTCTTAGAAATGTCTAGTATATATGTAATGGATGTAAGATTCATCAAGCAGTCTTACCTCATATCCACTGAATAATTTTATTTCAACACCTTCCTTTCCTACCCATCTTCTTTCATGACCATCTCATATGTTTTCTCATCATAATACACATTTGAGATAGGTAAGGATGAATGGGTACCAAACACCAATTTTCTTCATAGATTCTGTTGGTTTAACTTTTAGCTCAGGAAACACAACTTCTTCAGCTTGTTTTGTCTACTTCTTATCAAGGGGATTCATAAAAGACTTATCATTCCTCATGCATATGGCTTTTAATGATTTGAAATTATTAGTTTGTTTGAACATTTTTAGTATGTTTTCAAATCCATACCCCTGAACATAGCTAAGTGATTGATCAGTTCTAGTTGAGCTAGTTCTTTTAAGTCATGGATCTCTAGGGCATTACCTGAGTACTCTGTAAAGAATTGGACCAGCCTGGAGATCCTTTTAACCATAAACATGTTCCAAGTGCTATCATACTTCCATCCAATTATTTTCTAGTCAACTTTGCCTTTGGAAGTAGATACACCTCTAATCAACTCTGCAGTGGTTAACCCTTCTTGAAGTTTTAGTTAGGAGGGTTCAGCAAACCACTCAGGGTATTTATGAAGCACATGTGCCAAAAATTCTTGATCTTTTTGGGTGAGTTGCATGTCTTGAGCTGTCACTCTAGATCTTGGCTTTTTGTTTATGAGTTTTCTTCTATCTGCTTGAGCCTGTCTTTCTTTTCATTAATCAGCTTGAGAGTGGTAGCCCTCAATGAGTTTGTTTTCATATTCCGAAGCTTCTTTCTTGTGAAGCCTTGGCTTGAAAGATAATCTTTCATTTCCTTATCTGACATGCTATAAGGATCCGATATAGGGGTTTAGGAGTTGATGTTGATTTCTTCATGGCTGATAGTTTGGGCACAGAAACCTTTTAAGAAAGAGTTCTTTCATACTTAGTTTCAAAGGTGGGGTCCAACAGTTTGTTGACTTTCTCCTCTTCTACTTTCATTCCCTCATATGTCATGCTAAACACTTCATTAGCATCATATCCATGGTTGATCAAGAACATGGCTTTTATCATGAGGTCATCTGTTTGTGCCTTTATAACCATTTCATCCACAAATTTTTTTCGTGTACAGGACTATCAACATCTACAAGCTCATCAGCATCATATCCTCCTTTAATCTCTCATTCTTCAAGATCAATAAAGACTACTAGTTTCTTCAGTTATGCTTCAGCTTGTTCATGCTCTTCCAAGAATTCCGCTATTGCAGCAAGACTTCTAGGATCATCTTGTTTGGTTTTCTTTACCGGTTCTTCTTCTTTCATAGGTCTCTTTTCTTTAGCTTTCTCAGACAGATACTTCCTTCTTCTGGTGTAAGTTTGTATTGAAGGACCAGGTGAAGATCCGGGCTTTTTAACTTTCTCAGGCAATTTTTTAGCCTCTATTTGTTCTTTATTATAAGCAGTAGTAGCTTGTTCTTCCTTTTCTCTTTCTTCTTCACATAACTTTCTGATTAATTCTTTTTGCTCATCAATCAAAGACACAGTAGGAACTATTTGCATACTCAATTCCTTCTCAAGAGGAACAGGAGATTGAAGAATGACCACTATGGGTTCAGTACTAGTCCTCTAGTCAACAATAAAATTCCAAAATTCATCATCAATAATGAATTCTTCATATGTAAAACTATCTAAGTCATTCATAATATCTTTGAATTCAGCCTCTTCTACATGCTTGTTGGTTGTTTCCTCTAAATATAATACCATTCCCAATCTAGATTCATCTTGATTTGCCTTGCTAAGTTCTGCTGGTTGCTCTAAAATCTCATTCTTTTAATAGGAGGAGAGTCATCACTACTCTCCTCTAAATTTCTTTAAATTCAGTTTCTTGTTCATGTACTTGCTTGACTTCTGATTCAACTTTCTTCTTGATTTCAACAAGCATCTCAAGTTCGGCTACTCTCTTGTTCAGAAGTTCATTTTGCTTTTGTAAGTTAATGATAATCTTATCTTGCTCTTTAATTAGTTCTTCTTGTTCTTCCATGGCTATTATTTGAATTGATAGACTGTCCACGTGACCACTTATCTCATCCCTTGCTTGTTGAAGAGCAACAGTTATGTTGTCAATCTGCTTAACTTTCTTTTTCTTTTCAGCTTCATTCTTTTCTTTTAACTCTTTTAACTCAATTTCCTTTTAGTCCAGTTCAAGAATTCTATCTTTAATGATGCTTGCTCTCCTCATAAGTACTCTTTCCATCTTTTCAATCTTTTGCATGAGCTCAGAATCAACTCCTCCTTTTCATCTGGTTTGTTCACATTGGATTCACCAAAGCTCTCTGAAGGAGCAATCTCAGAAGTGGCTTTCTTCACAGGCATTTGGACAGGTTGATCTCCTCATCCAAAGATGATTTGGATTCTTTAAATGAGCTGGTAGAATCTCCAAAATTAGTTGGATTATCATTAGTAAGGAATGGTTGAGGTGGTGATTTTGGCGATTCGAGAGGTGGTGATTTTGGAGAGTGATGAGGTGGAGATGTGATTGGTTGAGCTATTGGTGATAGGATAGGTGATTTATGAATTGAAGTGGTTGGTGATTTATAGGGGAATTGTTGGACCAAAAGAACCAATGAGCCAAGATCAGAAAACCTCTAAGTCCCACATGATATCACAACAACTGCTGAAGACTTCATCAGCAGTTCGACAAGTGCTGAAAACTCCAACAGCTGAAGATCAAGTGCTGAAGACTTCAATAGCTGAAGACTAAAGTGCTGAAGTTCAACAACTGAAGAACACAAGTGCTGAAGCTGAACAGCTGAAGAACACAAGTGCTGAAGCTGAACAGCTGAAGAACACAAGTGCTGAAGCTGAAGACCAAAGTACTGAAGTACAACAGCTGAAGAGTTTACAAGTGCTGAAGATCAACAACTGGTGTACAAAGTCTGAAGACAAAGACTGAAGACATCAGCTGATGATATCTACTGAAGTCATCAGCTGATGAAACGTCTGAAGTTCAAGTCTGAAGATCAAGTACTGAAGTTTCAGTAGTTTGTCACAACAGCTGAAGAGTACTTCTTCAATAGTTGTGATATCAGTAGTTTTATGTCTTTACTTTCAGTAGTTTTGTAAAATGACTGAAGAGCTTGTTCTTCAGTCGTTGTAGTATTAGTTGTTATAGTATCGTTGTAGTACTTCTTCATAGTTTTGATATCAGTAGTTTTATGTTTTTCAGTAGTTATAGTAACTGATAACACTTAGTATTTTTGTAAGAAGATGTCAGCTGTTTTGACATCTTCAGTAGTTGTGTTTCAGTTGGATAATTTCTGTTAGATGTCACTATCAAGTGACATCAGCAGACGTCACATCTCTTATATAAGAGGTGTCGACCTAATTGTAATTGTGACATTCCGTTACCACGAAAGCGAATATTGAATGAAATTTATTTGCAGAATTCTCTCTATCTATAACCGTTTTGTTCTTCATTGAATATCTTTTCGTTCTTGTGAATTGGCTAATTCATGTTAGAATTCCGCTGCTATACTCTCTAATCAATCAAACGTAGATCACGATCCTAACAAGTGGTATCAGAGCAGGTAATCATTGATCGATCTAACAGTTGATCATTGAAACTGCTAATTGATATCTATGTTTGATTGAATTAGCATATTCGCAAGAACTGGTTATAGATTATTGAATTTTTGTCGCTTTCGTTCATTTATTTGAGATCTCTCTTGGTTCAATTGGTTGTTGTGTTTTGTTCTAAATCTGTTTTAGCTTAATCAATTTGATTGAATCCGAGATGACTACTCCTTCTAATGATCCTCACAATACCGGTTCCTCAACAAGCCCCGATGCTGGTTAGGACCGAGTATAACATATGGCAACGAGAATGCTTCATCACCTGTCTGTTAACAGTTCAGGTTGTTGGACATCTGTGGTACATGGACCACATAAGCCTATGGTGAACAATCCGGAAACCAATCAAATGGTTCTGAAGAAGAAGGAACAATACTCTGATGAAGATCGGAAACTGTTTGAGATTGATGCTAAAGCCCATGGAATTCTGGCCATGGCACTGCCTAATGAAATCTATTCAGGGCTTATGCATCATGAAACTGCTCATGATCTCTGGAATGCCCTGAAGGAACAATTCGGTGGCACTGATGAGGTCTTAGCAAACAACAGAGAAATCCTTGCCCAACAATATGAGACATTCTCTCATAGAAAGGGTGAGACACTACTCAACAGTTTGAGCGTTTTTCCTGCTTGATCTCTGAGCTGAAAATGGTGAAACAGGAATACACCAATAGCCAGATGAATAACAGGTTCCTCACATCACTGCCTGAGAGATGGGACACATACACTATTGACCTACGCTCCAGTGCAAATCTGGATAGCCTATCTCTCACCCAACTTCATGGGAAACTGCTTACATTCGAAAGAGAGATAGAGCAGAAGAGGAAACTGTCCTCATCAGGAAAGCTCACTGATGACTTTGTACCAGGGAATACTGCCTTGGTTGGTCATGAGTCAGAATATGCTGCATCTGAAAGCAATTATGATGAGCATATTGATTTCTCTTCAAATAGTTCTGATCATGCATTGTTGGTATTGAGAGTCATTCTGGCAGTAATAGTGACAATCTATGCTTCATCATGGATGATTTGAAAGGAATGCTGATGATGATCTAGAAGAGATGGATATTCTGAGCCAAATGGCATTGATTAATATCAGATCTCAGAAGTTCTATAAGAGAACTGGCAGGAAATTTCCTAGACTCTCTGGCAAAACCAAAGTTGGTTTTGACAAGAGTAAGTTGAGGTGTCACAAATGCCAAAGACTGGGACTTTGCAAGGGAGTGTAGATCTACTGGATCTAACTCTTCTGCACCCTTTGTGACTTTTCCTAGTACTAGTCCACAAAACAGAGGGCAACATCTGCTGCTGGTTCTGGTCATCATTCACATCCTAGATCTCCTGCATACTTGTTCCCCAGGGTCAAATGTCATATCCTTATCCCTGCTATTATATGCCTCAACCAAATCCTGTTCAAGCTCCAATTGCACAACAAACACAAGCATTGCCTGAACCACAACCTTCCCAATCTCATCAACAAACTCAACCTCAACAACACAGCTTCTTCACCCCAGGAGTTGTTGACTGGAGCAGTTTACCAGATGACTGTCTGGTCATGAACAACTGTTCTCAGGTGCTGGTCAACATGGTGGTGAAAGTCCCTTTGGAAATCTAGCTCTTATGGCTTTGGATTCTGTGATACTTCATCCACTAATGCCTCTACACAAAGGTATCACAGGTATCCTCTGAGGCAAAAGCCAAATTATGTTCTGAAACATGTATAGCAGCATTTGCATCTATTAGAGAAGCAAATGTAGCTTTAATCAACAAGAACATTGAGCTAGAACAAATAATTTCCAAAAGCAAAGCTGAATTTGAGTCTGTGCTTAATGATAAGAATAATGAGATTTACAAACTTAAATGCCAAATAACTGATGATAAGGCTAGGGAAGAGATACTTCTAGAGAAGTATAAAGATCTCAAAGAAACCCTTGCAGTCACCCAGGTAGAGTGGATAGATGGGTACAATCATGCAAAGGTTTTGAAATGCTTCTTAGTTAGCAATCTGCTTCCAATGTGAAGTTTGGCATTGGTTACAATCACACTGCTCCACCTACAGATTTTACTCCGAGAGCAGAGGTAGAATCTGATGGTGAGAGTAATAACCAATCCATCTCATCATGTGATCTACTTTCTAATACAGCACAATCAGAAGTAGAAGTCAGCACCAAGCCCTCTCAGAACCTATCAGCTGATGTTGATGGTTCCACTGCTGACACTCACATGATCAATGAGTTGATCAACTCGGGAGTTAATTCTGAAAGTCCTGAAAGGACTAGAGAGCAGGATTTAACACCTGAAGTTCAAACTCCAACTACTGTCAGTACTGAAAAGAAGAAAACTGTCAGTAGAAAGAGTTTGAAGACTACTAAAGAGGAAGTCAAGAAAGCAAACAATGCTTCCAAAGCACTGAAGAGCAAGTCTTCAGTTGCTTCACCCTCTTTAGTTGATGATCAACATAAGATGAAGAAGAAACCATGTGAAGTATGTGGTTTGTTCAATCATCTTACAGATGATTGCTGGTACAAAAGAGGTTCCAAACTCAAACATAAAGAGGAAATAAAGAGAAAATGGTAAAAATGAAAACTGAGTTTGAGACCACATTTGTATCAGCAACATCAAATCCTGTAACCCTTAAGTCCTCAAAGAAACCAAAAAGGAAGGGGTTTAAAAGGTAACAGCTGAGATTGCTCAGAAGAAGAAGGTGCAACATAGGAACTTATCAAACTCCCTGGCAATGTGTCTGATGAGCTGAAAGCTTTATCACAAAATCAGACACAGCTGGTTATGATGGTTCAACATCTATTGGGAAGAGTTAACCAATTAGATGCTCCTATGTTGAAACCACAGAAAAGGAGGTCCAAGCCAAAGGATTCCTCTTCTTCACCATCTTCTTCTTCTCAGGCTGTTGTTTCAATAAACCTGTTAGTTTACCATCTGTTGATGAGACCAGGCCCAAAACCAAAAAGGTTGGGTCTCCAAAACTAACTGATTGTTTATTATTGCAGGGTTCTCCAACATGCCAAAGTAGCATCTGGTATGTAGACAGTGGGGGATCTATGCACATGACTGGAAACAGCTCTCTTCTTCATGACTACTCTCAAGGAAAGAAGGGGTTTGTTTCTTTTGGCAATGATGCTAGGGGTTACATCATTGGCAACGGCTTTGTCTCCAATGGAGAAATAAAGTTTGATGATGTAATCATGTGGAAATCTCAAGTACAATCTCTTGAGTGTCAGTCAATGTGTGATAAAGGCCATGTTCTCTTTTCCAGTCAGAACTGTAGGATTCTGTCATCCAAAGTTCTGCATTTGATTGATAAGGTGTTGGATGATCACACTCTCTGAGAGCCAACAGGACAGGAAGAGTGTATGCCTTAGATCTTTCCAAGAAAATAGATCTCAGAGGCAATCCTTGCCTATTTTCCAAAGCCTCTTCTCAAGAATCTAAACTGTGGCACAGAGGCTGGGTCATGTAAATTTCAAAAACATGAACCAGCTAATCCACAATAGTTTAGTTAGAGGCTTACCAATAAAGGAGTTCCACTGTGATGAAACCTGTACTGCTTGTTTAAAAGGAAAACAGTACAAAGTCTCATTCCCTCCCATTGAAGAGCCTAAGTCCACTGCCTGTTTGCAATTACTGCATATGGATCTATTTGGTCCTGTGAGAGTAATGAGCATGGCAAAGAAGAAATACTGTCTGGTAATTGTGGATGATTACTCCAGATTTGTATGGACTTTCTTTCTACATTCAAAGGATGAGGTTGCTCAGAAGATTATTCACTTTGTGTTGTATATTGAGAAGCAGTATTCCTTCCAGTCAAGTGTATTAGGAGTGACAATGGAACTGAATTCAGAAACCATACACTTGATGACTTCTATCTTTCAAAGGGAATCAAAAGGCAGTTTAGCATACCAAGGACTCCAGAACAAAATGGAGTGGTGGAGAGAAAGAACAGGACCCTAATTGAAGCTGCAAGGTCCATGCTGGCTGACTCTGTTTGCCACTGACCTTTGGGCTGAAGCTGTTAACACAGCTTGCTATGTGCAGAATAGAGTCTTAGTAAATCAGAGGTTGATGAAGACTCCATATGAAGTTTTCCATCACTTGGCTCCTCTAATTTCATTTTTCAAAGCATTTGGGTGTCCCTGTTTTATTCTCAACACAAAGGATCAACTCCATAATTTGATCCTAAGGTGGATGCAGGGTATTTTGTTGGTTATTCATCTACTTGCAAGGCATACAGAGTCTTCAACTGCAGAACAAAGATAGTTGAAGAGACTTTGCATGTGAAGTTTAATGAATCTCCTTTGGACAAGATTCCACAAAACCCTGTGGAGTTGTTGATTTGGACATACTGCAATATGTTCCTTATCAACCTCCAGCTGTTGCAGATCATGTGGATAAATCATCTTCTGCAACATGTCTTCCACCTGGTGGTATTGATGATGATGATGATAATATCAATACTCACCTATTCAAGTTTAGTGACCAACTGCCTGTGTCTGCTAAATTTGATGTTCTTGTAGCTTCAGCAGTTCCATCCACAACAAATGCTGATGAGATCTCTGATTCTCTACATTTTGAGTTACCATCTAATTCTTGGTTTCAAGAGTCTGCATCAACATGCTGCTGCTGAAGGTCCTATAAACACTTGCACATATCTCATTGTTTATCAAGAACTGAGAATCACCCCATGTCTCAGATTATTGGTGATATCAATGCTGGTGTTCAACAAGAAGTCAATTGTCTAACTTCTGCTTCTATGCTCTCTTCATCAGTCAGCTAGAGCCAAAGAACTACCATGTTGCTTTGAGAGACAATGGATGGGTTGAAGCTATGTAGCTTGAGCTACTTCAGTTCAAGAAACAGCAGTGTGGGAACTGGTTCCTCTTCCCCCAGGTAAGTGTGCAATAGGCACTAAATGGGTGTTTAGGATAAAACTGATGAAAATGGGCTTATTGTTAAGAACAAGGCTAGACTGGTTGTACAGGGGTTTTCACAAGAAGAAGGTATTGACTATGATGAAACCTTTGCCCCTGTAGCCAAACTAGAGGCAATCAGATTGTTTTTAGCCTATGCTGCATTCCACAATCTTAAAGTTTTTCAAATGGATGTCAAAAGTGCTTTTTATATGGTAAAATAAAGGAAGAAGTTATGTGTGTCAACCACCAGGTTTTGAGGATAATAAACATCCTGAATGGGTGTATAAACTTGATAAGGCTCTTTATGGGTTGAAACAAGCTCCTAGAGCCTGGTATGAGACACTTTCTACTTTTCTTCTTAAGAATAATTTCACTAGAGGCTCCATTGATAAAACTTTTTTTATTAAGAAGGTGGATCAGCATAAGCTACTTGTTCAGATATGTTGATGATATCATTTTTGCATCCTCTGATCCCTAGTTGTGTGATGATTTTACAACATTAATGAAAAAGAGGTTTGAAATGAGTGCAATGGGAGAATTACAGTTCTTTTAGGCTTGCAAATTAAACAAAAGGCTGATGGAACCTTTATTCATCAGTCAAAATATACAAAAGATCTTTGAATAAGTTTGATTTACAAAACTGTAAGCCCTGTTCTGCTCCCATGTGCAACACCACACAACTGGATGCAGATCAAAAAGGTAAAGCTGTTGATAAAACACTTTACAGATGTATGATTGGTTCCTTGATGTATTTAACAGCTTCTAGACCAGATATTATGTTTGCTACATGTGTTTGTGCTAGATTTCAGGCTGCTCCTAAAGAGTGTCATTTGATTGCAGTCAAGAGAATCTTTAGATATTTGCAAGGTACACAATCTCTGGGTTTATGGTATTCCACTAGACACTCTTGCAAATTAGTTGCTTTTTCAGATAGTGACTATGCAGGGTGCAAGTTAACTAGAAAGTCAACTTCTGGTGGTTGTCAATTCCTAGGCAACTGTTTGATTTCTTGGCAGAGTAAGAACAAAACATCTGTTGCTACATCAACTGCTGAGGCTGAGTACATTGCTGCTGCAAGTTGTATTTCTCAGGTACTCTGGCTTCAGAACCAACTTCTGGATTATGGCATTACAGAGACTAAGACTCCATTATTAATGGATAGTGCTTCAGCTCTGTGTATTGTCAAAAATCCAGTCCAGCACTCTAGGACCAAACATATAGAGATCAGACATCACTTTATTCAGGATTGTTTTGAAAAAGGTCTGATTGATCCTAAGTTTGTGCCTAGTGCTGATGAGCTTGCAGATATTTTTACTAAGCCTTTGGATAGTTCTACTTTCCAAAACTTATGTTAAGGCTTGGTATGCTGCAGCTAGAATAAGTGACAAGTACTGATGATTTCAGTAAAAAGTACTGGTGATCATTAGTAACCATGTCACATATAAGTACTGATGAGTCTTTTCACCTTAGTAGTTTTTATAACTACTGACGGCTAAATGTCTCATGAGTACTGTACTTTATCTGTTCCAAACTACTGAGGTAGTTACAACTACTGAAAACAGTACAAACAGATAAGTACTGACGTCCTATGAAACACCTGAAAAGCAGATGCAAAGTCTGATGAGTAAGTGTTGAGGACAGTATGAAACAGCTGAAAGGCTATGAATTGACGAAAACTACTGAAGAGAACTTTCTCTTCAGTTGTTTCTACAACTGATGTTTCATTCTAAACAACTAAAGCAAAACCATGTCTTCAGTAGTTTTATAACTACTGAAGACTAACACCAAGTCTTCAGCTGTTTACAACTGCTGACAAAACCAATGTCTTCAGTAGTTTCACAACTACTGATGACTAATACCAAGTCTTCAGTTGTTTCATCATCTGAAGTCAAAACCATGGTCTTTAGTAGTTTTCTAACTGCTGATGCCTAAAACCACGACTTCAGTTGTTTCAACGTCTAAAAGGGTAATACCATGTCAACAGTCGTTTAAAACTACTGATGACTAACACCAAACCTTTCAGTCGTTTTCTAACCCGTACCCTATAAATATCCTTGACCTAATCCTTCAGAGCTTCATCTTCTTCAAACCTAACATTCATCTCTCCAAAACTTCTCTCTCATAAATGGCGTCCATGCAACTCAAACCACGACACAACTGTGTAGCTTACCTCACCAAATCGCCATTCTGGGCTAAGTTCGATAATGCTATTGATCTTATGGTCCTGTCACCCTACAAAACGGCCTTTCTTCTCAATCCAATCCTTCATGCCGAATCCCTTAACCAGTTTTGGATAAACGTCACCCTCACCACTGGGGAGAACAACACAGCGTCTCTCCGGTCGGTCATCAACAACCACGAAGTGGTCATCACTCCGATATACTTCGTCAAACTCTACACCTGGATGATGCCACTTCTCCTGCTGGATATCCAAAGGGCACAACTGATTTATCCTTTGCATACCATAGATATCAGGGAAACCTTAGTGCCTCCACCATACTGAAGAAACATTTCCATGATGCTGAACGTCTCATATTTCACATGGTAAATGTCTGTTTGGCTCCTAAGACTTCGTCTTGGGATCAAATGTCTACAAGGTGGCAGCAGGTAATGTACTCCATTCTTGAGCAACAATCTTTAATTTTTCAGAAATACTATTTTCAGAGCTCAAGGATATGCACAAAAACAACCTGCTAACCATTGGATATTATATCCGCGGTTCATAATGGCCATAATTACAAACCAGCTTCAAGCTGAGGGACTTGTTGGCCTGGGAGTCCCTGCTATGGCTATTTTGCCTGAAGTATACTCCCGGCACAACTCTGACCAATCACTCAAAATGGCTGCCAAGCTGCGCAAACCCACGCAGCTGGAACCCCCAGCCACCACCTCCAAATCAAAAGTCCCCACCAAACCCACTAAAAAGAAAACCAAAAAGGCTACTCCGGGAAATGAGTCCCCTGCGGATGCCCCTGCAACACAAACGCAGGCTATAACCACTGGTTATAACCCCCTAGTGGATATAAGGACTCTTCCAGCCATAGCCGCTCAGGATTCCTCTCAAAAGGAGCCTACAGCAACCTCAGAAGGGGTACCCACCAATCTGGGATCTTCCTCATTTGAGGAGATTGCCATTGAAAAGCACCATCCTCCCCAGGTGCAGACTGCTTTTACCCATCTCCCCATGCAACCGCCCCCCAAAGTCCTACATTGCTTGTTGCACAAGTGCTGACTCAGTTACACTCCTCACCCCCTCCCCAGATACCAATTACTACTGGGAACACTTCTACCATTGAGGGGGAGGACCAAAGTGCAGCTGAGAACCCACAGCATAGGGGTTACAATGTTCCTTCTCCTAGTGTAGCAATGGAGATTGGAACTTCTGGTGAGGCTGCCACTTCTCCTGCGTCAGCATATGATCAGGTTGTCGTTGGTACCATTACTAAGACCTTACCAGAGGCAACTGCTGATGACGGACACAGTCCTGAGGTAGGAAGTCCCCAGTTCCAAGACAAAGGGGCACATGCTACAACTGAGCTACACTCAGTGCATGTTCATCCTGATCCTATCAGGAGGTCAGGTGATTCAGTATCTACTGATGATGACTGGGCTTCTTTTATGATGTAATCACCCAAAACACCAGGAGGTGAGCAGACTCAAAGAGCTGCTTGCCAAAACTTCTAAGGAACAAAGACCATCTGCCTCTACCACCTCACAGATGGCACCTTCATCTGAAGGTCTCCCAAACACTGAGCCACTCCCAACAACTAAGCCACCTGCCTCTGCTTCTGGCACTATTTCTTTGGAACAGAACCCTCCTGAGCAAATAGTTGCTGTCCTTCAAAATTCCCTCCCTCTCATCACACCCATAATCACTGACATCATGATTAAGCCATTGATGAGAGGCTTTCCTCAGTAATACACCCTTTGATAGAGGAGGTTGTGGGCAAACACCTTTCTGGCAATCAACCCCTTGCAACCAATGCAACCAAAAAAGGGGAGATTAAGTCAGTGAAAGGAAAAAGAAAGAGGAGTACAGAGGAGAAAGAAAAGGAGAAAGAAACAGAAGGGAGAGTAGTGGAAAAGGAGTTGGAGGTGAATGTGGAGACTGATAAAGAGAAGGAAAAAGAGAAAGCCTTGGAGCTACTGATAAAAGAGGCTGATGCCGAACACAGCAGATCAATGGACAACATCATTGATCAGTTGTTTAGGCAAGGCCATGACACCGATAAACTTGACTCTGAGATTCGACGATTAGAGATTGAAGAAATCCAGAATAGATGGGCGAGTTATGAAGTGTTAGAAAGAGAAAGGCTTGAGATCATGATTAGATTTATTGCAAAATATCTGGGAAGATCAATGATTGAAATCAAAGCTTGGTCCAGGGACAGTATCTTGGCAATCACCACCAAGATCTGTTCATCTGAAGCATATACTAAAGGACTTGTTATTGAAGCTTTGAATGAAGCAGGAGCAGGGAGCAGGACTGAGCTAGCCAAATACTCAAAAGCAACACTCACCTCCAAAATGCTAACTCAGCCTGTCAACATTCCTCTCCAAAACAACCACAACCACAACCCACAAAACCAACTCCCTTACCATCTAAACCAACAGCCGATGATGCACCTAAGAAGAAGAAGAGAAGGGTGTTGAGGCTAGAAGAAGAAGAAGAAGAGGATGATATGGAAAAAGATAGGTTGCCTCTGTCTGCAGTTCTAACATTGGTGAAAGCCAAACCCATGCCCATCACTCCCACCTCACAAATGGAAGCTGTGAGAGTAAAGATTGAAGAAGAACAGTAGCAAAAGCTTCATGATGATGAAAAGCTGAAAAGCATTGACAAAACTTATGTTGCTTCGTCATCAATTATTAGTATGAAGAAAGAAGCTCTGAGGTTGTACACTCTTGCCAACACATTTCAATATCAGAAGGAAAAGGTGAGAGTATGGCCTGATTCTAGGGTGGCTCACAGGATTGTAAAGAAAGACATTCCTTCGAGATACAAGGGCCAAGTCAAAAGGATCGTAGATGAAGAGATCACAGTGGTCCTTGTAGTATCACCCTGGGAGATTGTCGAAGACTTCAAGAAGGCCTATGAGACTAAACAACTACCCCAAAAGATGTTAGAGAACAGAATTATTAAAAAGGGGTTAGTCTACAAGAGGCTTGAGAACTTCAAACAAAATGAGCTCAGTCTGTTACTTGAAGGGACTCATCCTGATGAGTTTGCATACAGACAGATTACAATAGTTGAGCTCAAAAATGGTAAACAGGCCAAGTACATCTCAGAGCTGTATGGGCGAGAAGGATTGTTTGATGGTGAAGCCGAGAACCTGACCATGGAAGAACAAATCATGTTTCTCAGAGCATACACTAGAGAATCCTACAGGCTCATACACGGGAAGTGAGTCTCATGGATGGGGGAACAGCTCAGTGTCCAAATCCCCAATACACAGCTCCCATCCATACATTGCCAATCAAATCTTCAGAGACTCATTTCCAGGCCAGTGCTTATATGGGTCATCTTCTCAACTGATCAAGAAGGAAAAAGACCAACCATTTTGCCAATAATAAGTGGGAAAATAAATCAATTAGAGGTTTTGGCTGCATTGGTTCAGGGGGAGTTTGTTGGACCAAAAGAACCAATGAGCCAAGATCAGAAAACCTCTAAGTCCCACATGATATCACAACAACTGCTGAAGACTCATCAGCAGTTCGACAAGTGCTGAAAACTCCAACAGCTGAAGATCAAGTGCTGAAGACTTCAACAGCTGAAGACTAAAGTGTTGAAGTTCAACAGCTGAAGAACACAAGTGCTAAAGCTGAACAGCTGAAGAACACAAGTGCTGAAGCTAAACAGCTGAAGAACACAAGTGCTGAAGCTGAAGACCAAAGTACTGAAGTACAACAGCTGAAGAGTTTACAAGTGCTGAAGATCAACAACTGGTGTACAAAGTCTGAAGACAAAGACTGAAGACATCAGCTGATGATATCTACTGAAGTCATCAGCTGATGAAACGTCTGAAGTTCAAGTCTGAGATCAAGTACTGAAGTTTCAGTAGTTTGTCACAACAGCTGAAGAGTACTTCTTCAGTAGTTGTGATATCAGTAGTTTTATGTCTTTACTTTCAGTAGTTTTGTAAAACGACTGAAGAGCTTGTTCTTCAGTCGTTGTAGTATAAGTTGTTTTATGTTTTTCAGTAGTTATAGTAACTGATAACACTTAGTATTTTTGTAAGAAGATGTCAGCTGTTTTGACATCTTCAGTAGTTGGTTTCAGTTGGAATAATTCTGTTAGATGTCACTATCAAGTGACATCAGCAGACGTCACATCTCTTATATAAGAGGTGTCGACCTAATTGTAATTGTGACATTCCGTTACCACGAAAGCGAATATTGAATGAAATTTATTTGCAGAATTCTCTCTATCTATACCGTTTTTGTTCTTCATTGAATATCTTTTCGTTCTTGTGAATTGGCTAATTCATTGTTAGAATTCCGCTGCTATACTCTCTAATCAATCAAACGTAGATCACTGATCCTAACAGGAATGGTGATGGTTTGAAGGGAGATGCAATATCATGATCATAAGGACTAGTGTGAAGATCACCCCCTAACTCCTCCTGTGGTGACACTGGCCTTGATCCTTCAACTCTTTCCTCAGCATGCTCAACATCAACTTGAGCTTCTTCTTAAATGGGCTCATCAATAGGAGCCTCCTGTTCTTCTATCTGCTAAATCATCCAAGGTAGTAGGGGAGAGTGTGCTCCACTGTAATAATTTCTTGGATCTTTTTTTCTTAATGTACTTATAGGATTTGGCATCATAATGAGAAATATCCAAAGTTGGTCCTTCAAGTACCACATCAGGAAATGCTTCATTAATCAGACATTAGAGAAATCTTGGATATATTAAGAACATATGCCTTCTTCCTTCTTGAATGTTAGAGGTTAGACCATTGAATACATAAGCAGACATGTTGAAGGGTCAGTTTGTGCATAAGGCACATATGGCAGAGGAAGTAATCACAGGTATATCATTCAAACCAATCTTCCTCTTAGATAAGCAATGTTGAAAGAGGTGAATTAGAAACCTCCATTGCAAATCTACCAACCCCTTGAAAATTTGTTTTCCCTCATAGCCACCTTCATATCTAATTTCTACAAAGAAAGTGGTGATTTCTTCATCTTCTTACTCAATGGGAGCATTGGCATCATCACCAAACTGTAGACATTGTTTCACAGTTGGTTGTGATGGTCAAAGAAAGATCATCAATAATTCTTCCCACTAGAGTCCTTTCCCCTCCACATCAGTCATTTCTGCAATACTCCAGAATGATATGATATATTTTTCATAGATGATATGGCCTGACTGTAATAGCATAAGCTATTCTAGTAGTAGATATGAATCTGATCATGTTTCTCAGTCCTTCAGCTTCAGGTACATGAGGGTCCAAATAAACGCTGACGTTATGGAGCTTGCTCCATATATGATTATCCATTTAATATGCATTTAAGACATATGAGTAGATTTGATGAGAAAGTATATGCACGGTCATTAGTTTGACTGTTAATGGTCAAAGATGAATGTTTGATGTTGTTGTTTCATTCTTGTCATGTCAAATGGTGAATTTGTGATGTACAATCATAGTTTCTCTGTTTTTCAAGTTTAAGTAAATGCATTGTTAATATGATCAACCATTTATTCGATTTTATTTCATGAATTTGTTCAACATTTTAAGTTTTCATCAAGCTTTGTTCTTATGATGAACACAACTATGAAGGTTTTTCATGATGAGTAGAATTCCTCTTAGTTTGCATGTTCACTGATGTGGAAAATGTATAACATTTCTTTGAATAAATCTGATTTTGGGTGTTCTTCATTAACCCTTGGTTCTTCGTTCAATTTTGGTTCAAGAGTCTGAAAGTTAGGTCACGGAATATTTTTGAAATTTCACCTTTCTTTCAATACTATTGTTGCTTAGAATCAAAGATAAGAACAGATTGAGGATAAGACACTAAAATCTTTGGTTTTTGATGATGATGATCAATGTGGATGTATAGTGGCTTTTCGCTCATCTTACTATGGAATCTCTCAAGTTTGAAAAGTATTAAATCACCCTTTGAATTCCTTTATATAGTCAATTAATGGCTTTTACAAGATTTTACAAGTTCCAGAGCAAATGCGGTCAAATTTTTAAATCACCATAGCAAATGCGAAAGTGGAATTTTTAAGTATTTAGGTTATCCGCATTTATTTATTGTTGTAAATGTGGAAGTGAAAATTTAAAGTACTTTTGCTATCCGCATTTGTTTACTGTTGTAAATGCGGAAGTGAAAATTTAAAGTACTTTTGCTATCCGCATTTGTTTACTGTTGTAAATACGGAAGTGAAAATTTAAAGTACTTTTGCTATCCGCACTTTTTTACTCTTGTAAATGCGGAAGAACAAAGTTCATCAGCATTTGTGTACTATAGCAAATGCGGATAGAGTACGTAGGTTTTTACATCCCACATTTCTTCACTGTAGTAAATGCTGATAAACAAAGTTTTCCAGCATTTGTGTACTGTAGCAAATGCGTGTGATCAAAATGGTTACAACATTTTTCACATTTACATGATCATCATCCTTTGTCACAGAAGAGATTAAGCACTTATTTACTCATTTTAAAATTGAATAAAAAGTATTGTTAAATGTAAAACAAATGTGGTAGAGCAAATCTCTGTCCGCATAGATTTTTAACAACTTTTCATGTTTTGATTTAAAAATGCGGTAGAGTAAAACCTTATCCGCATTGGTTTAGCTATGACATAAACAGTTACCCGCATTGGTTACATGCATAGGTTACCTACACCCGCATTTACCAATGCACATACCCGCATTAAGTTTTGAACTTAATCAAAGCTTAATGTTTTCTTCTTTTGAATTTTCTTGTTATGAAAGCTGTGTGTTGATTGAATTTGTGTCTTATGAAGTTGTTGACTGCTATTAGAGTTGTCAATTCTTTCTTGGATTGACATGTATGTCAGAAGTGATACAAGTTTCCCATTGTTTGACTGATCTTGGACTTTTCATGCTTCCAAGAATCTACATAGCCTGAGATACTATGGTATAACTTCTGCACCAACACATGCATTTTTTTTGTTTGTTTTGTTTTTAGTTCTAAGAAAGTAATTAAGCTATTAAGAATCTATATAGATTTGAACAAACATTTCAAATTACTCCTCTTAAAGTTTATATCCACATCTGGATAGAACCTTTAAAGATTTTAAAAACTTTTTTGAATATAATTTTGATTATTTATAATGAAGAGAATGATATCTTTTGTTGGGATCATATCAATCTTACCTTACACATGTGCATCCTTTATGATAAAATAGACATGTTTATGAACTTAATGATTGAAGGTATGTTTGTCCTCTTAAAATCATACAACGTTGATATTTTGATGCAAATGATATTTATCATATTTTTGGTTGATTTAATTATTCAATATGTACCTCACACACACAAGCATGGAATGATCAACCATCTTATACAATGCATGGTCGAACTTTTTCATAACTTTCCTTACCAGGTTATTTAAGTTATGAGATCTCATTTTCACTGATCCTATTTGGATTCTTTTACTTTGATCCTTTTCATGATGATCATTAGGATTCTTTTCACTTCACTTTGGAAGGTGATCCATGATAGGATTCTTTTGTTCATTCACTTGGAATGTATTGCTTTTGTAGATTCATCCAATTTGGATGTGTTCCTCATGGGAATCTTTTAGATCAGTACACTATGTGCTTGTTTCATCAGCTCTTTGCTCGGCAAAACAAAGATGAAACTTAATGTAGGTGAAAGAGATTCATAAAGCATCATTACTGGTGTGTTTAGGTTACTACAACACACTCAGATAAGCCAATACATACCTATACTTTGAGATGAGTGTTTCACCATTGAATAAGATTTTAATTTATCACTGCATGTATCTTCTCTTCCAAGTTGAGCCTACCAATATATCTGGTAAGTCATGACAGTCTTGCAATTTTTGAAATTAAGCATAATGAATGAAATAAAAACTATAATTATATCATTCTTACTGATATTCTATTCTTCATAAAAATGTACTTCTTTATGCGGTTTTCTAGTATTTTTTGACTTGTTTTTGATGTTTTGATTGATTTTACTCAAGGTTAATCATACCAATTGATTGAACTAGAAATTCAAACCTACTAGCTTCAAATGCCTTGTGAATAAATCAGCCAATTGATTTTCAGTGGGTACTTGAATCAATTTGATTAGCCCCTTTTCAGCATAGTCTCTTAAAAAGTGATATCTAATTTCAATGTGTTGTTTTAGAGTGCTGAACAAGATTTTTGTAATAAAAACAACTATTGTGTTCTCAATGTGAATTGATGTGTGCAAGAAGTTAAAACCATAATCAAGCATCTTTTTGAATCTAGAGTACCTAAGAGCAACAAGTTGATGTTGCAATATACTCAGCTTGTGCTGTTGATACGAATATGTTTGTCTGCTTCTTGCATTGCCATGAGACCAAGTCTAGGACCAAGAAATTGACAACCGCCAGAGGTGGACTTTCTATTGAAGTTGCATCCTCCATAATCACTGTCAGTGAAGACAGAGAGATTAAAGTCTCTTCCTTTGGATACCATAATCCAAGAGCTGGTTTGCCCTTAAGATATCTGAATATCCTCTTGACAACATTCACATGAGATTCCTTACGATCAGCTTGATATCTAGCACATACACAAACACCAACATAATGTCAGGCCTACTCGCTGTTAGATACATAAGTGAACTGATCATAGACCGATAGTGAGTCTGGTCCACTAATTTGCCTTCTGGATCAGGTCCAATCTTCACTTTATTATCCACAGGAGTTCTGATAGACTGACAATCAGCAAAGTGGAATTTCTTCAACATAGTTTCCACGTATTTTGATTGATGATGAAGATTCCATTTGTTGTTTGTTGGACTTGCACCCTTAGAAAGAAAGTGAGTTCCCCATTGCACTCATTTGGAATTTTGAATGCATAAGGGCTTCAAACTCTGTGAGGGAAATTTGGATCTTCAAAGCCAGGTGGTTGACTCACACAGACCTCCTCATCAATCTTTCCATAGAAGAAGGCACACTTCACATCCATTTGATAAACAGTATATCTCATGGATGCAGAATATGCTAGAAAGATTCTAATTGCTTTTAATCTGGCAACAGGTGCAAACATTTTGTCTTAATCGATTCCTTCTTCTTGATTGTATCACTGTGCCATTAATCTTGTTTCTTTTCTGATGACGATCCCTTTATCATCAGTCTGTTCCTGTACATCCATCTGGTACCGATAGGGTATTGTCCTTTTGGAAGATCTACCAGTTGCCATACTTCTTGCTTCTTGAATTAGAGCAATTCTTCATGCATTGCTTCAATCCAGCTATTGTCTTGACGAGCCTCTTTGATGTTCTTGTGTAGTGTTTGACATTGAAAACATGAGAACAAACAGATGTTTGCAATACTGGACTGGCTTCTTGTCACTTGCTTATTAAGTTCACCAATAATGGTTTCAACTGAATGATTCTTGTGTATTCTGGTGGTTGGAATGGAGTCACTAGCAATGGTTACATCAAGATTGGAGACATTCAGTTCATTATGTTTAGAGGCACCTCATCTTGTACTGTTGGTGAGTTATGAAGATAGTCAGACTCCGTTTTAGTTCCTGCTTCAGCTTCAGCAGCACTGTGATTGCATCCATCATTTGATGTTCTTTGTGTTTCAGCTGGAGGAGTAGCTTGTTTTTGATTTCTGGTCTCAGTTGACAGATGATCGGAGTATGATGGTAATAGGCTTGGACCTCCTTCAGTTGAAACACTCTGGTTTTGTGATGGTTGTCTGATGGGATTAGCTTGGGTAGGAACATCTTCATTCATGTATTCAGCAGACGTAGGAGGAATCAATGGAAAGTCATCTCTTCTTTCTACAGCTGAAGAAGTGTCACCTGAATGGAGATTTTGTGCATCAGAAAAGTGAAATTGATCAAATGATTTTGTAAATGAGTCAATATCAAACAACCAGTCGAGACCATTTGTAGATTTGGGAAATGAATGTTCCTTGAATTAAACATTTGTTGATTCCTCAATAATGTTTAGTCTAGGATTAAACACTCTGTATGCCTTTGAAACAAAATAATGACCTACAAAGAATCCTTCATCACACTTTGGGGCTGTTTAGCAGCCTCTTAATCGCTTAGATGTCTGAATGGTTCAGCACTTAATGGTTCAGACTGTTTGTTTCGTGAGCACATGTCTCAATGATTAAGAGATTTACCTTTGAATCGTTAAGCATCATACTAATACATAATGGTTAAGAGGTCTTATGCTGAATGGTTAAGATATATTATCTAAATTGGTTATACATTTGTCTTTGAATAGTTAAATTATATTCTAACTATTAATGGTTTAGACCTCTTAATGATTTAGCACTTAATGATTCAGACCTCTTATTGGTTCAGTACTTAATCATTAAGAAGTTGCCAAATAGCCCTTTAGATGAAAACATTCCCAAATAGTCTCGAGTGTTTAATATTGAGACAGGACTACCAAATGATTTAAGAAATCCAATTAATGGTTTTCTACGAAAGAGCATTTCATATGGAGTCATGTTGCTTTCTTTTACAATTAGAGTTCGATTTTGTACAAAGCACGATGTGTTAACTGCCTCTTCCCAGAAGGTGATTGGCAGCTTAACATCGGCTACCATTGTTCATGCTACTTCTATCAGTCTTTTATTCCTCCTTTCAGCTACCCCATTTTGTTAAGGAGTTCTAGCTGCACTGAATTGATGAGCAATGCCTTTGGTTGTACAAAAAGAACTCATGTCTTCGTTTTTAAATTCAGTTCCATTATCACTTTTGATTATTTTGACCTTATGATCAAGGTGATTTTCTATTTTAGTGATAAAATCTTTTATTATTTGGGATGCCTCATTTTTATGAAGTAAGAAGAACACCCATGTAAATCATGAAAAGTCATCAATGATCACCAAACAATATTGTTTCTTTCCAATGCTCATTACATGAGTTGGTCCAAACAGATCCATGGGAAGTAACTTCAATGGAGTATTGTTTGTGTTCACTAGCTTGGATTTATGAGAAGATTATGTTGTTTTCTTTTGAGGAACGCTGAACAGTGATCAACAAAGTTAAACTCTTTTTTGTGAAATACCAATGACATGGTTTTCATTAACCAATCTGTTCACGTTTTTAAAGTTTGTGTGCCCCAAATGTTGGTGCTAGAGTTGTGACTCATCAAATGATGCTTTTGACAAATGACAAGTTTCTTCTGTAGGTATTGCAGAATTCAGGTTTGAAACATAAGTATTATTCTTCCTCGGGGTCTTTAGGATAACCCATTCTTCTGAGATCTGAAATCCAGGTTTCAGAATGTAGCAATGAGTGTCAGTAAAGTGAATTGAATACTTCTTGTCACAGATCGGAGACACGCTTAGCAGATTGAAGTTTAGTTGTTCAAAGTAGTTCACTCTGTCAAAGCTCAGCATCCCATTTGTCATAGACCATTCACTTGTAATTCTTCCACCCTGTGAATGTCCTCCAAATGCTACAGTAGTTCCTTGTATATGCTTGAAGTCATGACGGAGGGAATGATCTCCAGTCATGTGTCGGGAGCATCCACTTTCCATGTACCATAAGCTATTGGACCCGTATGGATGAACCTGCAAGCAAAAAGAACTAATTAGAATAAGGAACCCAAGCCATGATGGTCTGGGTTTCCCGTTCCTATTCATAGTGGTGACTTCCTAGTATTTCCCTCTAAATTATGGTTAGATGGAGGTGTCCTGGGAGGTTTTTGGTAATGACTAGGTTGAGTCATCTCATCAACATCTACTGAAGATTCAGATGAGTAATGAAACCGTTGGTCTCTGTTTCTTTGTAGAAATTTAACCCATTTTTCATTATCAAAAATTATTTTTTTTGGAAGGTGAATTTTGGGTTTCATTATGTGATGTTTTCTTTGACCCTTCCACAATTCCTTCAAATTGCTCCTATCATTTGTTGATCTAGATATCCTGGATTGATTATTGTGAAAATGAGGTCTGACAGTTTGTTTCACATTAGATTTTTTTGAGATGGGCTTGTTTTGGGGAATTCTCAATCCCTTTTGATTGAAGTGACAATCAGATGTATTGTGATTGTTCATATCACATACTCAACAATATTTGTTAAAATAACAGTTCTTGGTTGAATGGTTATTTATGTCACAGATTGAGCAATATTGATTGTAAAAGCACTCTTATGTTTTGTGATTAAACATATCACATATGTCACAATACATTTGCTTGTTGCTTGAATCAGATTTTGATTTGCGGGACTCAGCTGATTTTCTCATTTGATGCTGAGCCACTTTCTTTGCTTAGGGGATGAATCAAAATCAGCTTTTTTGTTAAATTTTCTAGGCTGTTTTTGTTTCTTCAACCCTTTCTTTACCCCTTTCTCAAATTGATTAACGTGTTCCTTGTTGCATATGTCAAAACCAACACCCTATCTCAAGCTTGATGATTGAGGTTTTGATAGAGTTTTAGACGTGGAAGTCAGTGATCCCTTTTGTTTCTTTTGCAGTGAAACCTTGTCTGATTTGCTTGATTTATTTGGAGATATAATCTCATTATCAGATCTGCTAGCGATAGTGGGTTTCACTAACTTCCCAAACATCTTTTTACCTTTTAAAACAGAAGGTATGAATTTTACAAATGGGACAATTGTCTTGATGGGGCTTATGGGTTTGATGACACTCACTTCCTTGTTTGAACACTCTTTGATTTTAATTTGGTGTCCGAATCTGATTTTATCCTCATTTGTTTCAATGTAAACATTTGGTTGGTTTTGAGGATTAGTGATATGTTTACTATTGTTTTTTGTTCAATAGTATTAGGTTCAATTTTCTCATTGAGTGTAACAGAGTCAGGCATGATAATGTAGTTGTCATTATATGGTGGAGGAAAAGTGTTATACCCAATCCTAGACATGTCCTTTAGATCCTTTTGAGAATCAAGCATCTCTTGCAGCTTAACTGAAGATAGTTGAAACTTCTCCAGTTTCACTTCAGTAAGTGTATTTTCAGCTTTAGATTGAGCCAACTTTTCAGTCAGTTGCTCATTCTCAGCTGCAAGAGTGTACTTTTCACCATGTAATTTCTCAATGTTAGAGATGAGAGATTTTATATTAATTTCAAATCCTTTTATTTCTCTCTTGAGCATCTCTAACTTAACCTTTTCTTCTTTTATTTTATCTGCAAGTTTGTGGCTATGCTCTGTA
This sequence comes from Flaveria trinervia, assembly GCA_025506515.1. Lineage (NCBI taxonomy): Eukaryota > Viridiplantae > Streptophyta > Magnoliopsida > Asterales > Asteraceae > Flaveria > Flaveria trinervia. The sequence continues at coordinate 63,077,872 of CM046443.1, forward strand.
TAACCTTGCAATTCAGTAATACATTTTTCACTACAAAGATTAGACTTTAGCTCAGTAGGCATTGGAGTTGGACCATCATTGATTGAGCCATAAGTGCATGGAGTGAAAGCTTGAGTTTGACTGTGAGGATGACTAGCTTTGAGAATTCCTTTGAAAGTTGTTTCTTTTGGGGGCATTGCATTCTCTGGAAAAGTGGCCAGCCATGCCATAGTTGAAGCATTTCACTTTGGATTTATCATATCCATGCTTTGTATTTTCATTAAGGCTGAGCGTTTTTCCTTTTCTGAAAAATTTCTTTGCTCTATAGCAATCATGGCCTTTGCCATTACACATCCATTTCTTCTACATCATCTGGATCCATTTCTTCTAAGTCTTCCTGGATCAGATGTGCTGATGTGAGTCTTTCTCCATAATATGCTTCAAAGCTTGCAACAAAGGCATTGTAAGTTTCCTTTTGTTCTTTGAATCGTGGGTTATCAGGAGTGGTTGTAGGAGCAGTAGTCACTCTGGATGCTTGGGATGATGTTGATGGATGATTAGTTGATGGAGTTGCAATGAACCCTGTGGTATTTAGTTGATCTCTTGAAGAGAATGAAATCATCCTCCTCAGTAATGAAGGCATTTTCCACAAAATGAGATTCTGATAGAATTTGTATGCCTCAATCACTTTGGGTCCTCCTAAGTTTCTACTTCTTTCATCTAACTCCAATGCTTCTATCTTGGCTATCATTATGTCCAGAGTTGTACTCTCAAGATCAAGAGTGTTCTTTAACGTTGTCACATTTTGTTTTTAGGTCTCTGGAAGACTGTGCAGCATTTTCTTATTTAATTCCTTGACCTTGTAAGTGACTCCTAGGATTTCCAAGTCATTTACCAACTATACAAATTTGTGCAGTTGTGTGGATATGGACTTGCCCTTGGAGTGATGAAATGTTTCGTACTTATTAACAAGCTTATCCTTGTTAATTTAGGCAACTTCACTGCTTCCCTCACATATAATTTGCAGTGCATCCCATACAGCTTTGGCAGTACCATATTTCTCCAATCTCTTCAGCACATCGATCTTGAGTGCTTGAGTTAGGATAGAGTAACCTTTCAGATCAATCTTGATTTTCTTGTAATCTCGAGATAGACTTTCAATGGGTATTCTTGCTATCTTGTAGATAGCAGCTTGATGTGCACACAAAGTGACAGGGATGTGTGGTCCCTGCATATTGAGATCCAAAAATCAGGATCTACACCTGTAATGTAATTCCTGAACCAGATTTTCCATTGTTTAAACTCAGATTTGGGTTTAAGCATAGGAGGTTTAGGTATATGGGCAAGTTCTGAGAAATTGTGAGAATCCATTTTAACAAGTAGTTTTAACTTGTTTAATTACCAATTAGATGAATTTTAGGTTCAATTAGTCCAACTTCCCCAAATCGTCCAAATAGGTTTCAGAATCTGTTACTTTTCTGAGTTTCTGTCGCAAGTTTTGTTATATTCCTATTCTTTGTATGAATCTGTAGTTTTTGTGTATACTTATTGAAGGTGAGAACGTGTTGATAGAAGGTTGTTTTAAGAGTATTTTCTGTTGTTTACTAAGTAGAGATGATAGAATACTCTATTAGCAACTCAATCACCAAATCAATCAAGTTCTATTAAGGTCTTGGGTAGATCTGAAAAAGAACCGAGAGCCAAAGCTCTGATACCAATTGACTGGGTAGTGAGATAGAGATTCTCACTTAGGATCGAATATAATGATTGAGTTAGTGATTCAAAGGCGGAAACAAACAATCAATAAACATTGAATGCGGAAGAAATACTCATAAATGCTTGTTTGTATTAAAAGAGATGATGATTATAGTAAATGCTAGGGTTTGAGCATAAAAAGTAATGATACACCTGGATAGTAAAAGACAAAATATGTTCTAATTGTCTATGAACCGTCACCTCATGTACGAGGTTTTTTACTCTATTTATAGGCACACAATATGCCTTTTTACAAAATGACTAAACTACCCCTGATCTATACATCAGAACTAGTCTAAGTCTTGATCTGCATTTCTTCTTGTTCATCCGCATTGGCAAATGCGGATGAGATGGACTTGATCAGCATTTCATCATTTGATCATCCGCATTAGTATGTTGGTCATCCGCATTGGGTAATGCGGATGAACAAATACTTGTGTGCATTCTTGTTCGGTCATCCGCATTGGCAAATGCGGATGAACAAAATCTTGTCCGCATTACTTCAAATCTTCCGCATTTGTTAATGTAGAAGAACAAACGCTTGTAAGCATTTGTTCTTTGCCTTCCGCATTAACAAATACGGAAGTCCAATACTTAATCTTCTACTGCACAATTCTCATCCGCATTAATACTTGGACTTGTGGGAATCCAGCTGAACAACCATCAACTCACCAAATGAATTAGCATGTATCATCCTTTCAGGGTGCAACAACTACCTTACACAATAGGGTCAATGATCAGCAACTTGAGATTTCTTATCTTAAGGAGAACTAGCGGGGAGACCTTTAAAAAGAGCTCAACCAGGACAATGCAATTGAACTAACTCCTATCTCACCTATGCAAGAGGGTGTTGCTACTAAAAAGAGGGAGAAAGTCATTACAATCACAGAACCTGGGAGTTCCTCACAAAGGATGGACATTAAGGACACACCATCCTCACTTGCAACTATTATACTCAACAACTTCCTCAAGTTCACATTGGTGTGGACTCTATAGACTCCTTCATTCAAAGTCTTTTTAAGGAAGGCATACCAAGGGCTGTGTCATTTCCACCTCATGGAACTTCTAACTACATCATAGGGTGGATGTATAAGCCAACAGAATAGCCCTTATTCTTTAAAGAGTTCAAGGGTAACAAGAAGTCTTTAACTTTCAGACCATGAACTACTATGAAGGTCTTGACCTTATAAACATGCCAGTTGTTAACCCAAGCCAATCTAGACAAGCTGGCAAGTTCGCTCAAAGGATTCAAGACAAGATTACTAAAGATTCAGCTTCATAAGGAGACAAAGGCAATTAGGCAATGTCACTGGTCAACTGGATGTTGGGGCAGACAAGAGATTATCTTCAAAGGGAAAACTTCGACTGAAGGCCCAGTGATAGAACCTAAGAGCCCTGTCACACCTACAACCACTTCAAAAGTCCATTCCCATGACGAGACATTTGTTGGTTAAGGTGTATCTCAACCTCTCTCTTGCCAGAGCATGAATGCTACTCCATGCAATGAAGGCCAATCTGTCTCCATCCAAAGTCATAAAGGTCTATAAGTGACAAAGGGAAAAGTAAAATTACTCCTGAGGAGATTGAGGAAGAGGAGGAGGAGGAGAAGAGAGAGGACAAGGAAGCTAAAGGAAGAAAGTTGCTCTGTTGGGTCTGTTGGCTTCATGGAAGCTACAATCAGAGATGCTCCTAGACCAAACACTCAAAATGATGAGTTGTGGCGGTCAGGATTGTTTACTTACAGACCAGCTGACATGGAATTTAACTGATAATATCATCTTGCTCCCCTTAGAGGAATTGAATGAACTAGCTAACATGGAATTGTCAATAGAGAAAAAGGAAGCAGAGGATGCAAGATTTTTTCTTCAATTCAAAGAGGAAAAGACTGAAAAGGCTCTGCAAACATGTTACTACTCTCTCACCAGTTCAAGAAAGTCATGTGCAGGCGACTGTGGTTCCCCAAGAACCTCAGGTAGACAAAGAAACTGATAAGATCAACATGATCAACTACATGAGTGCCACATGTCTCTATCAGGCTGATGCACTTCTTTCCTTGTCCTTGAGTATGTTGAGTTTGTGTATCTCAAGCAACTTTAACTTGAAGTACTCAAATAAGAAAGGCAACGAAGAAAGATGAGGGAAGAAGCTACCAAGGCAAGAAGCATCATCTAGAAGAGTCAAAAGAAGTCTACAGATAGGCAGAGGATGCTGAGCTTCTTGAAGTTATATGGATTCTCCAGAAAGAGACTTGCCCCTATGTCTCTATCCACCATGGATAAGCACATTTAGATGATCAACCAAAAGATCAAAAGAGGAGAACTTGTTGACTTACTCTCCGCACCAAGTCAGTTCCCTGAGAAGTGGACATTAAGGTTGAACCTTTTGAGACAACACAACCTAGACCTTCTGCTGAATCTTAGCAAGAATCATCTTCTGATCCATAGCGGGGTTCAGTCCCCTCTTAATCTGAACCTACAAGAGAGGAAAACCCAACTAGGCAAGAGAAAGATGATCAACAAGGTGTTGTAGGCCAGTCTTTTTATTTTTAAAGGTATGAAGAGGAGAAAAAGGATGGCTTCTAGATTAAAGTCTAAGAAGAAAAAGAAAGGAGCATCCATCACCAAACCTTAGGATAAGTTAGAACATTTTGAGGATGTGCAATAAGAGGAAGCTCAACCAACTCCATTTCAGGTAGCTCTCTGGCATTAGGAAGACCCATCTTATCCTGAACTTACACTACTAATCTAGAAAGATGGCATGTTATCAGCGATCAAGGTATTGAAGCTGTCTACACATGGCAAGAACATGGTCAATCTACCTCTACATGATCTCTTTCAGATGAGAAGACATTATGAGAGTGAGTTATCCTGACCATATAATGAAGAAAGGTTTGGTCATCATCATGTTGAATTGTCACCCTTGAAGGATCATACACACCAATTCAATGGGTGATTTGATGATTGCTTTGCTGGAATCCCAAAGTCCAAGAAGAAATGCGGATGAAGATCCTGCTCAAAAACTACCAAGTATAGTCTTCCGTATTTGTCAATGTGGAAGACATAAAACAAATATGAACAAGTATTTGTTTTTCCACATTGACAAATGCGGAAGACCAAGAAACAATGCGGGCAGACTTTGCGCATCCGCATTTGACAAATGCGGATGACCGAACAAATGCGCAGAAGTATTTGTTCATCCGCATTAACCAATGCGGATGACCAAAATACTAATGCGGTGATCAAATGAAGAAATGCTGATCAATTTACTCATCCGCATTTGTCAATGTGGATGAACAGGCAAAGATGCAGATCAAGACTTATACTAGTTCTGATGTAATAGGTCAGGGTAGTTTATTCATTTTGTAAAAAGCATCTTGTCTGCCTATAAATAGAATAGAAAATCTCGTACATGAGGTGACGGCTGATAGTCATAGAGAATATTTTGTTGTCTTTTATTTTATGTAATCAATCACTTTTATCAATACATACAAAAGCATTTATGAGTATAATTCCTGCATTGAATGTTCTTTGAATGTTTGTTGCCGCCATTCAATCATTGACTTGATTACCATGTTCGATTCATAGTAAGAATCTCAATCTTACTAACCCAGTCAATTGGTATTAGAGCCTTGGCTCTCGTTCTCTTTCACATATGCTCAAGAACTGAATAGAACTTGATTGATCTGTAATCGATTGCTAGTAGAGTATATCATCATCTCAACTTAGTAAACAGTAGGAAATACTCCTCAGAAACTACTACTATCAAACACACTCCACCAAAACATTCCAACAACAAGAAACTCACTACCATCACAGATCTGATTCTGAAATCCGTTTGAACTATTTGGACAAATTGGAGTAATCAATCTTAAAAATCACCTTAATCTATATTTGTACAAGTTAAACACTTGTTAAAATGGATTCTAATAGTTACTCAGAACTTGGTCATACACCTAAACCTCCTATGCCACACAAATCTGAGTTTAAAACAATGGAAAATCAGTTTAGAAATTATTCATAGGTGTAGATCCTGATTTCTGGATCTCACTATGCAAAGGGCCACACATCCCTGTCACTCTATCTGCAAACCAAGCTACAATTTACAAAACTACACGAATACCTATGAGATCTAACTCTTGATGAAAGACTATAAGAAAATCAATTGACCTTAAAGCTTACTCCATTCTAACTCAACACTAAAGATGGATGTGCTGAAAAGATTGGAGAAGTATGGTACTGCAAAAGTTGTGTGGGATGCATTGAAAATTATATGTGAAGGAAGCAGTGAGGTAGCATAAATTAATAAGGATAAGCTTGTTAATCAGTATGAAACATTCCATCACTCCAAGGGAGAGTCCATATCAAAACTACTGCACAAATTTGTACAGTTGGTAAATGACTTAGAAATCATGGAAGTCACTTACAAGATTAAGGAATTAAACAAGAAAATGCTACACAGCCTCCCTGAAAGCTGAAAACAGAATGTAACAATGCTGAAAAACACTCTTGATCTCGAGAGTACTACTTTGGATATCATGAGCCAAAATAGAAGCATTGGAACTTGATGAAAGAAGCACAAATCTTGGTGTACCAAGAGTAATTGAAGCTTACAAATTTCCATCAGAATCTCATTCTGTGGAAAATGCATTCATCACTAAAGAGGATGATTTCATTTCATCAAGAGATCAACTGAACAACTCGAGTTCATTGCAACTCCACCAATCAATCATCCATCAACATCATCTCAAATATCCAAATCACTATTGCTCCCCAAATCACTCCTAAAGACACAAGATCAGAAGAACAAAAGGCAACTTACAATGCCTTTGTTGCAAGCTTTGAAGCATACTTATGAGGAAGACTCACTTCTGCTCATCTTATTCAGGAAGATCTGGAGGAAATGGATCCTGATGATGTGGAAGAAATGGATCTACAATGGCATATGGCCATGATTGCCATGAGAGCCAAGAAATTCTTCAGAAAAGGCAAAAAGCTGAGCCTAAATGAAAATACAAAACTTGGATATGATAAATCAAGGTGAAATGCTTCAACTATGGCATGCTGGGCACTTCTCCGGAGAATGCAATGCCCCCAAGAGAAACAACTATAAAGGAATTCTCAAGGCCAATCATCCTCACAGCCTAACTCAAGCTTTCACTCCAACAATCAACAATAACAGTATCATCATTCTCAACGACACCAATCATATCAAAATCCACCTCAACTGGCAAATCAAGTTCATGAAGCAGTTAGTCTTCTCCCAGTGCTCTCGTGATAAAGCAAGATGGGTATTGACTGAGCATGTAGGCAGAGGAAGTCAAGCCTCAATTTAAAAATGATGCCTTATGGCACACATCAACGATGGTCCAACTCCAATGCCTACTGAGGTAAAATCTAACCTTTGTAGTAAAAAATGTATTTCTGAAGTGCCAGGTTATAGAGAGCATAACCATAATTGGCTGATAAAATTAAAGAAGAAAAGGTAAAATCAGAGATGATAAAAAGAGAGATAAAAGGCTTTTAAATAAAAATCAAATCTCCTATCTCTGACATAGAAACCTGCATGGTGAAAAGTACACTCTTGCAGCTGAGAGTGAGCTACTTACTGAAAAGTTAGCTCAATCTAAGGCTGAACATTCACTAACTGAGGTGAAACTTGAAAAGTTTCAAATGTCTTCAGTCAAGCTGCAAGAGATGCTTGATTCTCAAAAGGATCCAAAGGACATGTCGAGGATTGGGTATAATTCATGTCCTCCACCATACAATGACAACTATATTGTCATACTTGAATCTGTCTCAGTCACTAAAGAAATTGAAACTAAAACTATAGAACGTAAATCTATCGTAAACAAGTGACAAATCCACAAAACAAACCTGATGTTTATATTGAAACAAATGAGGATATAATCAAGTTAGTGTTGGGTTTGTATGACCATTTACAACTCGTTTAACCATTTAAACATATGAACGCAGTGGAATATACAACTTTAAACATGTTATACTTTCTGAAAATTACTATTATCATGTGAAATAAACAAACCCGTAAACAAAAGGATCTTTATTATGGGAAGAACTAGCATACAAAACAAGCAAGAACCCCAAATCAAGACATAATCATACCATACAAAACCTTTCTGGATGTTGTGATAATCGACCATAAGAAGTCAGAAAAGAGTCAAAAGAAAGCCATGACTTCAAGGGTAGAAGTCCTCAAGTGTTCATACCCACAAGCGTCTAAGCAAACATCATGGTTGCTAGGATTTGAAGCGCCAAAACGTCCAAAAGGGTGCTAAATTGAAGCACCAAAACGCCCAAAAGGAGGCTGCTGAAAACACTTTTCAGCGAGCTCCTAAGGTGATAGAGACCCTTTTCAACCGAGATCCACATCAAGATTGGAGAACCTCTTTCTTCCTTTTGGTTCTTGCATATGTGTGTGAGAAGAAGAGATGAAATGTGTGTGTGTTTTGCCTAAGACCTCAAAGAGCACCCAAGGGAGAGGCTGCCCACAAGGGGCGGCCGAACCCCTTTTTAGGGTTGTTTTCTTTTTTATTCTTTTTCTAAAAGGGTCCTTATATATTAATCTTTTGTTCAACTAAAGATTAATATAGATATATACACACAATTAACCTTTTAATTATATAATGTACACACACTTTCATTATTTGATGTTATTTAACTAAATTAAACAACATTACAAATAATATCCATGAACAAAATATCCATATAAGTTGTTCAATCTCATATGCAACTTATTTAGAAAATCCATTTTCTAAGGTGGTGTATTTATTTAATTGCATGATCATATCATCAATTAAATATTATTTGGTGTTTGCTAAGCTTGTTATTGGGTATGACCCGACTTGGATCATAACGTACTAACCACATCAATGTTCTATGTGTCTTGGGCATAAAGAATCCAACAATCTCCCACTTGCACAAGATACGTAGAATAGTGATGCAAGCAGTAAATACCGCCTAACAACGGTTTACTACCCTTAATACGCATGACTTAAAAGCCATTCAATAACATCATCCCTTTCAAGTTCCAAACTTGAAAGGATTTAGGTGAATCGATCATCTATCCTTTTGTTACAGATGTCATGTTAAATCCAAGGACATAGAATGATCATGCCTTGTTGATTTAACTTAATCAGGCCTTAGACATCTTGCTCTCAACAAATAAGAGGAACAAATCCCATCTTGACTGCATACGTTTCTCACAATCACCTTGTGTCACACCTGAACATAGCCTTATGTACTGTCCATTATTTCAGAACAGTGAAGAACTAACTCAAGGTATAACATGTGGTGAATATCAAAACCCAATATGCATCTCAGGTCTGAGGATACTAAATGATATTCGCCTGTACTCAAAATTACTTATGATCAATCAAAGAGATTCTATGTAGTAAAATTTGAGACGCGGGTCAGTCCAATATTTGCATCCCACAAATATCTATGAACCTTGGTAGCAACCAGTTGCTCTATATTCATACCTTATGAATATCTACCAATCCATGTTCATAATAGTCTTACATTCATATTTGTTCCCACAAATATGACCGACTACGGACATTTAGAATAATAAACATATTCATGGATATAAACATGCTAAAAGGGAACATAACTCAAAATATAAAAGAGTTAAAATATTACAATTGTTCCTATTTTATATGCTAAACAGATCAATTCTAATCACCAGAAAATCGAAGTCCTAAGACATAAGTATGACCCTCATACTTTGCCCTCAACAAGGAGCTTCGTGAGTGGATCAGCAATGTTTTGATCTTTATGAACTTTACTAATACATATCTTTACCCTTTTCAACTCCATCCCATATGATGTTGAATCTCCGCTCTAGGTGCTTAGTCTTTTGATGAGTACGGGGTTCCTTGATTTGAGCAATCCCACCCACGTAATTACCAAAGATTTCTAGGGGGTCTTGAATGGTAGAGACCACCCCTAGATAAGCAATGGATGAATTTATCCATGCAGCTTCCCAAGCTGCCAATGAAGCGGCTATGTATTTGGATTTTGTAGTGAACAATGCTACCGTGTCCTGCTTTGAACCTTTCAAGGACACTTCTTCTCCATTCATAATGGAAGTATACCCCGATTGTGATCGAGAATCATCTCGATCAGTTTTGGAAGCCTGCATCCGTGTAACCCTTTACAACGACTTTCTCTTCAATAGATTCGTATATTAGAAACATATCCTTAATCCTACTAAGGTATTTCAATATACTTATGACAGCCATCCAATGGTTATTTCTATTGGTATCTGCTTTGTCATACTTAATAAGCATGATTCATCCGGTCTAGTGCATATCATCACACAAATGATGGATCCTATAGCAGATGCGTATGGGATATCCTTCATTTGATTTTGCTCATCCTATGAGCTTGGACATTGAGACGTGGTCAACATTGTCCCTCTTTAAATAGGTATCATACCTTTCTAAGAATTTTCCATCTTGAGCCTTTTCAAGACTTTATCAATATATGCACTTTGGTTTAACCCTATCAACCACCTCGATCTATCCTTATAGATCCTTATTCCAAAATATGGGCAGCTTAAACGAGATCTTATATGAAAAACATATTCCAAGGTAGGTTTAAAACCTTCCAAGGTTGGAATATCACTTCCAAATAGTGTGTGTCATCAACATACAACATTAGGAATACAATTATGCTCCCACTAACTTTCATATATACACAACTTCTCGATGCTTGTTTCAATCCATAGATTTATCAACTTTAACTTGTATACTTTATTAGGATGTCATGGATTGACAAAACATCATGCTGAACTACATGAACAGTCTCTTCGAGATGTCCATTAAGAAACGGCGGCTTTGACATCCATTTGCCAAAATTCATACTCAGAATATGCAGTTATGGCACATAAAATCCTAATCGACTTTAGCATTGCCACGGGCGTAAAAGTTTCATCATAATCAACCAATTGAGTTTAATGAAACCTTATGCTATAAGTCTTGACATATAAGTATTCAAGTTTCCATGCATATCTGTTTTCATCTGAAAAACCACTTGTATCCAACCAGTTTGGAGTTAAGTGGAGGGTCAACCAATTCCCAAACTTGGTTGTTATACATGGATTGCATCCTTACATTCATGGTTTCTAGCTATTTGTCCCAATCCAAATTGGACATAGCATCTTGGTATATGGTTAGCCTATAGGGGGCAACCACATAACATCCATTCTTGGGATATTCATATCTTTTAGATGGAATACTAACTTTACCAGATTTGTGAACGTTTTGTGTGTATTGATCAACCTCTTGATTATCATCAACAACCTCTTGTTGATAGCTAGTGTCAACCATAAGTGTATCGGCTTGTGGATCTTGATCCTTATCAAGTTCCACTGTTCTATATATCCTTCCTTCGATAAGGAACTCGATTTCCAAGAACTTAGCCTTTCGAGCAATAAATACTTTTGCTCTGTTGAGTCGAAGAAATAGTATCCTATACAGTCTCTAGGACTATCAACTAATCTACACTTTCTTGGTCGGTTCATATTCATAATATGAGCTTTAAAGATCAATGCGAAAACCCAAAATGATAAAGATAGTAAGCTCATAGCCATAATAAATTGAACCATATCCAAATAGGGTTCAATTTCTCCTTTATCAGAATGAAGAACATAGATAGTTTATAGAGTTGATTTTCTACTCATTATTGAAGATTTTGAACATTTCAAAAGCTTTGTAATTATGTGTCATCAAGTGCACACAATAATAGCGACTGTAACTGTCGGTAAAAGTAATGAAGTATCTTTCACCAATCTTTGTTATTATGATAAAAGGACCACATACATCCAAATGTATAATTCCTAATAAGTCTTTGGTTCACATTATCAAATGAAACATTTTCATTTGTTTCCAAAAGACAATTCTTTGAAGTGTTTGAATCCAATTCATGTTTATGTGACCAAGATGACGATGTCAAAGATAATAATAACTTAAACCCATTTTAAGTTTGTTGGTGCTTAATGTGTATAATGAGTCATTATAGGAGAATTATCATGAACCATTCATGGATATCATTAAAAGGCATGTCCTTAAAATGAAATACATCATCCATAAAACCTAATATCATTATTTACAAACTTTAAATCATGATCATATTGTTTTAATAGGAAACATTTATTATGTTCCTAGTCAAACTAGGTGCATACAAAATATTTTGAGAACAACTTCCAAACCATTTGAAAGTTTTAAAACAGAGTTTCCCGCCCTGAAGCGTACATTTCTTTGAACCCCTTTGCAATAATTGCAAGTATGAGTCTCACATCCGGTATCCAATACCCATGTGTTTGAAGAAATGACATTTAATACAATGTGTGAATCATGGAGATTGTATTTGAGGTTTGCCTAACATCCCACTTGTCTTTCAACTCCTTGAGATAGGAATTATCCTATCTCTCCATACTCAAAGCATGGATCGTTCTCTGTTACCTTAGGCTTCATAAGCTTAGGTTTTTCGAGGTTTCGCTTTAACCTTTGCTTTGATGTATTCCTTTCCTTTGGCAATAATTGCCTTAGGATCGGGATTGGCCATTTCTTATAGCCTCCCTTATTGATCGGGAGAATAGGTAGAACCTCTCTATCCATCCCTGCCTCGGTAGCTTCGAGTATTTCGTGAAGTTCAACAATGTTCTTGTCCTACCCATTCATATTATAATTTATTATAAATGTCTCAAATCCTTAGTTTGGCAATCAAGGATCAAACCCCTTGGCCAACTACTTTGAGACAGGACATTTGAGCATTTGAGGCTATCAATGTGGCTTTTCATCTTAAGAATATATAAGATGATATCGATTGGGTTTCTTCCATGTGACATGCATAAAGTGCTCGAACCGTTTCGAATCAATCTACTAAAGTTTGTTGAAGGAACATTTCCTTTAACTAGATTATCATGTCATATGCCCCATGACACTCCAAACCCTTTTGGAGTTCGGGAATCATTATCCAACATGAGGTAGGATACTTGCACAAAATACTTAGTGTGCCTAAGCCAATCGTCAAAAGACCTTAACATCAACAGTGTTGGTGGGTGAGGAATGGGATCGTCAAGGACATGGGCCTCTACTCATTTTTGAGAACGATTCTCAAGTTCCGAAATTGAGTCCATAAGGTAATTATGGTTAGGACGATCCCTCTCGAGAATAGATCTCTGTGATAGGGAAGGGATGATCAGGGTGGTCGTTATAGTTAGCAGTCATCATTACAATAATTGACAAGGTTCATTTTAGTATTTGTGACAAATTTATTTTAATCGTTAATACCCTTAAATGTCTCATAGACAATTAACAATTAAAATCTAGAATCAACGTTATATTTAAATGATGGTTAGGTGACCTTTATCCCATTATTTAAATTAACAAGGTAGTCAACAGTTGACAATTGCAACCTATTGCAACTTCTAGTCTTATGGGATCGTTTAAACATCATATGTTTAGTCGGCATGTTTAATCCCATCAACACCATTGTACGCCATGCTTCGGTGACCCTAAGCACATGGTTTCCAATTCAAGTCGTCCTACTTACAGACATGTGTGAGTTTTCACATACAAGCGGTTAGGTGACCTTTATCCCACAAGTACGTTAGACTCACCTCAAAGATACAAGTTCCCTACAAGTGGTTAGGTGACCTTTATCCCACAAATAGTTTCCAAGTGATTCGAGTGTCTTGTAAAAGGATGGTGATAGACTTGTTACCAAAGGGATTTAAGTTCATAAATTCTAGATTTTGAAAATTCTATGTACCTTATAATCGCATGCTTTCAAATACATGGTACCCTATGGTTCCTTTTTATAAAACCCATTTTATTATGAAATCATTAATCCTTTTAATAACCATTTATAAGTCACTTAATGATTAGGAACCAAAAAAATCAGCTTGTTGTGATAATTTATTTAGATTGTCTAGCACATCCATATCAAACAATCAACATAAAATGAATAATCAAACAAGCATATATCCAACAACCATATGTGCATAACCATAGCTACTATTGTGACCATACTTGTTTGCCACCACAAGTGTGGTCATTAGGTCTTTCCTAAGGGTTAATAACAACACAAAATTGAGATCACAATGGATCTCCCACTTGATGTCGCATCCGTATGCTTCAAGTCCACTTTGTGTCTTCCTTTTGTGCTTCCTTCCCGAGCATCTTCATTTACATAATATATATCCTAATACATATTTTTAGTAAAAGAAAGATACTCCTAATCTATTATTACATCCCAATGAATAAATAGATAAATTACAAGCACAAAACTTACAACCCAACTGAACGAAAATGACCAAAACAAACATGCAACCAAACCAAAACAAACAAGGTCTAAGCTAGGTTATGCACCATCAAATGAGCAATCACAAACATCATTCAACAAACAAATAAAAAACCATCAAACCCCAAATTTTCAGCCAACACAAACTGAAAATTAGGGTTTGTTTGTCCAAATAAGCAACCAAAACATATCAACAATTGACATTCTATCTTTCAAAGTTTAATCATAAGCATGAAGATATAACTTTGAAAGACATGGGGTTTATTAAATCAACCAAAATCAGTCTCTAATGAGTGATAAACATCCTTTAAAACCAATTTTACAAGGATAAAGATGCTAGTTTCCACATAACCGGCTCTAGATGCCATTGTTGGGGTTTGTATGACCATTTACAACTCGTTTAACCATTTAAACATATGAAACGCAGCGGAATATACAACTTTAAACATGTTATACTTTCTGAAAATTACTATTATCATGTGAAATCAACAAACCCATAAACAAAAGGATCTTTATTATGTGAAGAACTAGCATACAAAACAAGCAAGAACACCCAAATCAAGACATAATCATACCATAACAAAACCTTTCTGGATGTTGTGATAATCGACCATAAGAAGTCAGAAAAAAGTCAAAAGAAAGGCCAAGACTTCAAGGGTAGAAGTCCTCAAGTGTTCATACCCACAAGCCTCTAAGCAAACATCATGGTTGCTAGGATTTGAAGCACCAAAACGTCCAAAAGGAGCTGCTGAATTGAAGCACCAAAACATCCAAAAGGAGGCTGCTGAAAACACTTTTCAGCGAGCTCCTAAGGGTGATGGAACCCTTTTCAACCGAGATCCACATCAAGATTGGAGAACCTCTTTCTTCCTTTTGGTTCTTGCATATGTGTGTGAGAAGAAGAGATGAAGTGTGTGTGGTTTTGCCTAAGACCTCAAAGAGCACCCAAGGGAGAGGCTGCCCACAAGGGGCGGCCGAACCCTTTTTAGGGTTGTTTTCTTTTTTTTTTTTTCTAAAAGGGTCCTTATATATTAATCTTTTGTTCAACTAAAGATTAATATAGATATATACACACAATTAACCTTTTAATTATAATGTACACACACTTTCATTATTTGATGTTATTTAACTAAATTAAACAACATTACAAATAATATCCATGAACAAAATATCCATAGTTGTTCAATCTCATATGCAACTTATTTAGAAAATCCATTTTCTAAGTTGGTGTATTTATTTAATTGCATGATCATATCATCAATTAAATATTTTGGTGTTTGCTAAGCTTGTTATTAGGTATGACCCGACTTGGATCATAACGTACTAACCACATCAATGTTCTATGTGTCTTGGGCATAAAGAATCCAACAGTTAGGTCACCCAATCAAAATCAAAGAGTGTTCAGATAAGATAATGAGTCTCATGAAACCCCAAGCCCTGTAAAAGCCATTGTCCCTTTTATAAAATTCATACCATCTGTTTTACAAGGCAAAAAGAAGTTTGTAAAGTTAGTGAAACTACTGCTGAGAGCAGTTCTGATAATGAGATTATATCTCAACACAATTCAAGCAAATCAGAAAAGGTTTCATTGCAAAAGCAACAAAAAAGGTCACCCACTTCAACAATATGTAACACCCCATAAATCAGCCCAATAAGATATCATAATGTACTATAGGGCCCAATAAAGGCCCGAATTGATTTGGGCTTAAAAATAAACTTAGATAAGAAGCTAATATTTCGGGCCCATTTAAGGCCCAATACCATTTACCAACTAAATAAATAAGTGATCTTAAAACAATGAATGATTCGAATCATATATAGAAGAATCCAAACTAAAAACAGATTCAAAATCCATACCGGGTAAAGCTCGGTAATCTAACGCGTACTATCATCTAAGTTTCACCAGAATTCTCCTGTCATGGCTTGATGTCCTACTGAAATCATTGTTAATCATGATACGTATTGTAAACAATGCTTGCTAAAAGATCCTAATCAAACGTGTATAATCAACTGTGATACGTCGAAAAAACACGAATACTGGATACACCGGCATTTTACTGATATCTGATACGTCAACCGAGCCCTATAACATCGTAAATAGTTATCCAATTATTATATTTATTATAACATTCTAAATTAGAAGCGGGACGTTTATCCACAAAAATGTGACTCGAGACGCGACCGAGGCATGTACGGCCTGAGATTTAGTCAAGCCCGAGGATTTGACGATAATTACAACGAATTGTTTTATTTCATGCAGAAGTAATTGGATATATCTGTTATAGGTCTTCTAACAAAATTCGATCCAAAAGACCGGTTGTTACGCGATAACGAAGTTATCGGGACGTATACGCGATGTAAAGAAGAAACCCACCTAAAAACCCTAGGTATTTAAAAAACATTTCCCTCATTCCTCATTTTACAAACCCTAAAACAACAAAAATGCTCCCAAGAGATACACCAGCCGCCATCGCCGGAGCAGGTGGCTCAACGGCGGAGCCGGCGGCGGGCGGCGGTTTCCAGTGAGCACTCGGCCCTATCCCACTAATTCCGACTCCTGAATCCAGTGGTGGTGTTAATTTCTTCTGATTCGCAACGATGGTGTAGATATGGAGGAGTGATTCGCAACGATGGTGTAGATATGGAGGAGTGATTCGCAACGATGGTGTAGATATGGAGGAGAGAAAGGGGTGGCGGCTAGGGTTCCGGTCACCGGAGCCGGCGAGTGGCGGCGAGTGCCGCACATGGTTGTCTTCCTCTCGAGGAGCTCTTTCCAATGGTGGCAGCTACTTCCTCTAACTCGCGGCGGTGTGAAGGTTATCGGCAGATGAAGGTGGTGGCGGCTAGGGTTCCGCCCTCTATCTTGTTCCTCTCGGTTTTTTTTTTCCGGCGACCTAGGTGAGATTCATGAACCATTTTCGGGTTCAACCAAGATCTCCACCTGATGAGTGTTTGGTTTGTGGCAGTTTGGCGGGCTGTGGTGATGGGCGTGTGGGCTGTGATGAATGCAGCCATGGTACGACAATGGTGGCGATGATGGTTGCGGACGGTGACGGTGAAGGTAATGGCTGTGATGGCAATGGTATGGCGATGGTGGGGAAATGGTAGAAACCAGTGATGAAGGCAGCTGCGTGGGCTATGATTGTTGGGTTACTGGCGGCAGCCGGCTGCGGTTGGCAGTTGTGATTGTTGGCTGTGATATTGGCTGTGGATGCTACCGGTCGCGGTGGTGGTGTCATTTAGTGGTTGCCGAAGGAGGGCTGCCACAGCAGGTGACGGGCCGATGGTGATTGTGATTGTGGATGTAACAATGGTGGTGATGTTGGTAAAGGCTGGTAGTGGTAAGCTAGGGTTGTGATTTTGGTTTCATGTTAGATGCTAGGCAAGATCCGGGGATTCGGTGACGTTGCTTATATTTCGGTGAGGATTCTAGCCGACTAGGAGGTTCTAGCGGTGACAAGGGCGGTTCGTAGTGGATAGTGGTTGGATGTGGTGGATATTGGTGGTAAAAGTCATAACCGAAGTGTATGGTGACGTTAAGCCATGATCTAAGCAGATGGTCAATTTAGGTCACGGGTAGTCAACAACAAGATCGTGATGAGATCATGAGCAATACGAGTGGGTTAGCGAACGTGAACCGAGTGAAAGGTATAACCGCACGCGCAACGCATTTGAAATTATTATAATTTATATGCGTTTTACTTGAGTTCTAATTATATAAAATACATAAGTTATAAAATGAAAGCGAACGCCACTTGAGATAATTATCTGATTTAAATGGATAGTTCTGACATGAGCTTAGTAGCAAGGATATTTATTAGAACTAATCTAGATAGAAATATATGTATCATTACAATATAAGAAGGATTATAACATGTTATTGATGATACAACACAGTTTGATCCCATGTCACACTAAATCCTTACAAGACTTCGAGATGTAAAATAAATACAAATACGATTGTGCATATATATATATACAATAAATACATGGGTTAACTACATCTACACGTTTTTATTTAAGATAAAAGACTTAAAAATACTATAATAATCCATCATCTTGTTACTACTAATAGCCGATCATGTAAATATTATTGGAATAAATATTATTTGTATCACTCCTTTTATTAAATATATCAACAACTATTAACAATATTGAATTACTCTAGCACCAATCAATTAACATTATGATATAAGTGTAAGCATTATAAACATCATTTGGAACATTATAGATTACTTACATGATCAATAAAAATTATCTATAAAGTTTTGGTATCCTTGATATCAACCGTTTATGGCTACATTCTTTATGTAAAGAATCATTTATTGGATAAAGGCATTAATTTAACCTAATATGAACGAGTTAGTACATAACAAATGATAATTCACAAGAAGTTAAGGTACATCAATGATACTAATCGTTAACTTTAAGTTAACTAAAGAGCTCAACCGCACGCATGTATGACATCGTGCTAATTCTAAACATGAATCTCATATGTTCTAATTAGGATTGCTTTGTTGGTGACCTTCACTTTTCTTTACCAACTTAGAATTTATTAAGGATACCAGGTGAGTTCTAGTGATCCCCTTTTTACTATTGTTTTTGGGTGAAACATGCTCTGTTATTTATGAACTATAATTGTGCTTTACTTGGTGATTGTAGGTGGGATTTATGGTTACCTGCTCATACTATATCATGATCATTAATTCTTTCATGAGCCGCTTGTTGTATATGGATAGATCTATTGGGGAATCCCCCACACACAGTGGCTTCCGTTTTGGGAAGGGTACCCCATTGAGATCCTGAGGGGTCGTTTGTGGCATGTGACAGGTTTTGATTAAGAAACTATGGTGAACCATTCGGGCAGGTATGGTACACTGGTTTGGGGCTCAGTTCTTCCTTCGGGAATAGCGGTTAAACACAACTTTAGAAGAGGCCAACCGGGACTGAGTGCAAGGTTGATTATGATTCTCCCACGATGTTGAAACTATGATTCATTCCTTTTTATGAAATGTGGATTTGTTAAGTTCGTTTTGTTTTTAAACTTTAAGCACTTGAACTCACTAATTTTATGTTGACAAAATTCTTTGAGCATGTCTTTCAGGTACAACTAGGTAGATTAGCGAGCTATAGAAGATATCTAAATCCGAACTATGGTATGTGGACAGTGGATGCTCCCGACACATGACTGGAGATCGTTCCCTCCTTCATGACTTCAAGCACATACAAGGAACTATGGTAGCATTTGGTGGAGATTCACAAGGTGGTAGAATCACAGGTGAAGGATTTGTGACAAATGGGATGCTAAGCTTCGACAGAGTGAAGTACTGTAAACAGCTGAACTTCAATCTGCTAAGCGTGTCTCAGATCTGCGACAAGAAATATTCTACTCACTTTACAAACACTCATTGCTATATTCTCAAACCTAGATTTCAAATCCCTAAAGAATGGGTTGTCCTAAAGACCCCAAGGAAGAATAATACTTATGTGTTAAATATGTGTTCTGCATCACCTAAAGAAGAAACTTGTCTTTTGTCAAAAGCATCATTTGATGAGTCATAGCTTTGGCTTAGATGTTTGGGGCACACAAACTTTAAAAACATGAACAGATTGATCAAGGGAACCTATGTCATTAGTCTTCCTCAAAAAGAATTTCATTTTGTTGATCACTGTTCAGCGTGCCTCAAAGGAAAACAACACAAATCTTCTCACAAAACCATGCTGGTGAACACAAACAATACTCCATTGAAGTTACTTCATATGGATCTATTTGGACCAACTCATGTGATGAGTATTGGAAAGAAAAATATTGTTTGGTGATCATTGATGACTTTTCACCATTACTTGGGTCTTCTTCTTACTTCATAAAAATGAGGCATCCAAATAATACAAGAATTTATCAAAAAAATTTAAAATCAACTTGATCATAAGGTCAAAACAATCAGAAGTGAGAACAGTACTAAATTCAAAAATGAAGGAATGAGTTCCTTTTGTGCAACCAAAGGCATTGCTCATCAATTTAGTGCCACTAAAACTCCTCAACAAAATGGGGTAGCTGAATGAAGGAATAGAACACTGATTGAAGCAGCAAGAAGAATGCTAGCCGATGCTAAACTGCCTATCACCTTCTGGGCAGAAGCAGTAAATACACCGTGCTTTGTACAAGTAAGTAACATGACTTCTTATGAACTGCTATTTCATACGAAACCATTTATTGGATTCCTCAAATCATTTGGTAGTCCTGTCTCAATATTAAACACCCAAAACTATTTGGGAAAGTTTTCATCCAAGTCTGATGAAGGATTTTTTGTAGGTTATTCTTCTATTTCAAAAGCTTACAGAGTGTTTAATCCTAGATTATACATTATTGATGAATCAACAAATGTTCAATTCAAGGAACATTCATTCCAAAATCTACAAATGATCCCGACTGGTTGTTTGATATTGACTCTTTTACAAAATCATTTGATCAATTTCATTGTCTGATGTAGGAAATCTCCATTCAGGTGACACTTCTTCAGCTGTAGAAAGAAGAAATGACTTTCCATTGATTCCTCCTACTTCTGATGCAGACGTTCCTCTTCAAGTTGATCCCATCAGACAATCATCACAAAATCAGAGTGTTTCAACTGAAGAAGGACCAAGCCTGTTACCATCACACTCAGATGATCTATCAACTGAGATCAGAAATCAAAAACAAGCTACTCCTCCGGCTGAAACACAAAGAACATCAAATGATGAAAGTAATCACACTACTACTGAAGCTGAAGCAGGAACTGAAACAGAGTCTAACTATCTTCATAACTCCACAACAATACAAGATGAAGGTGCCTTTTACCATAATGAACTGAATGTCTCCAATCTTGATGTAACTATTGCTGGTGACTACATTCCAACCACCAGAATACACAAGAATCATCCAGTTGAAACTATCATTGGTGATCTTAATGAGAGGGTAATAAGGAGCAAGTCTAGTATTGCAAACATCTATTTGTTCTCATGCTTTATGTGTCAAACAGTACCAAGAACATCAAAGAGGCACTTCAAGACAATAGTTGGATTGAAGCAATGAAGGAAGAATTACTCCAATTCAAGAAGCAAGAAGTATGGCAATGGGTAGATCTTCCGACGGACAATACCCTATCGGTACCAGATGGTTGTACAGGAACAAGACTGATGATAGAGAGATCGTCATCAGAAACAAAGCTAGACTAGTGGCACAGGGATACACTAAAGAAGAAGGAATTGACTATGATGAAGTGTTTGCTCCTGTTGCAGACTAGAAGCTATGAGAATCTTTCTTGCATATTCTGCATCCATGAAATTTACTATTTATCAAATGGATGTAAAGTGTGCCTTCTTGTATGGAGAGATTGCTGAGAAGGTCTATGTGAGTCAACTAGTTGGCTTTGAAGATCCAGATTTCCCTCATAGAGTTTACAAGCTTGACAAAGCTTTGTATGGTCATCACCAAGCCCCAAGAAAGTGGTATGAGACACTATCATCTTTTCTTCTTGAACATGGATATGAAAGAGGAAAGATTGATCACTCTCTTCAGAAGAATAAGAGGAAAAGACATGCTGTTAGTCCAGATCTATGTGGATGATATCATTTTTGGCTCAACAAACAAGCAGCTCTGCAAAGAAATTGAAGACCTTATGCATTCAAAATTTCAAATGAGTGCTATGGGGGAACTTACCTTCTTTCTAGGGGTGCAAGTCCAACAGACAGCAGATCGAATCTTCATCAATCAGTCAAAATACATGGAAACCATGTTGAAGGCAAATCAGTGGATCAGACTCACTATTGATCAATGATCGGTTCACTTATGTATCTAACAGCTAGTAGGCCTGACATTATGTTTGATGTTTGTGTGTGTGCCAGATATCAAGCTGATCTAAAAGAATCACATGTGAATGCAGTCAAGAGGATATTCAGATATCTGAAGGGAAATCCAGCTCTTGGGTTATGGTATCCAAAGGAAGGAGAATTTAATCTCTATGCCTTTACAGACAGTGATTATGGAGGATGCAACTTCAACATAAAATCCACCTCTGGCGATTGTTAATTCTTGGTCCCAGACTAGTATCTTGGCAATGCAAGAAGCAGACAAATGTATCTGTGTCCACAGTAGAAGCTGAGTATATTGCAGCATCAACTTGTTGCTCTCAAGTACTCCGGATTCAAAACCAGATGCTTGATTATGGTTTTAACTTTCTTCACACACCAATTTACATTGACAACACAAAAGCTGTTTT
Source organism: Flaveria trinervia (assembly GCA_025506515.1). Classification (NCBI taxonomy): domain Eukaryota; kingdom Viridiplantae; phylum Streptophyta; class Magnoliopsida; order Asterales; family Asteraceae; genus Flaveria; species Flaveria trinervia. The sequence goes on from CM046443.1 coordinate 63,100,187, forward strand.
CATAACAAATAATCCAGTTCAGCACTCAAAAACAAAACATATTGAAATTAGATATCACTTTTGAGAGATTGTGCTAAAAAGGGGGTTATTCAAATTGATTCCAGTACCAACTGAAAATCAATTAGCTTTATTTACCAAGGCATTTGAACCTAGTAGGTTTGAATTCCTGGTTTGGTCAATTGGCATGATTAACCTTGAGTAAAACCATAAAAAAATAAATAAATAAAACATAAAAAGGATAAAAAATATTAAAAACATTAAAAAAAGGGGAATCAATTTTATGAAGAACAGAATATCATATGGGAAATTATATAATTACAGTCGTTATATCATTCACTATGCTTAATTTCAAAAATTGCAAGACTATCATGACTTACCAGATATGTTGGTAGGCTCAACTTGGAAGAGAAGATACATGCAGTGATGAATTAAAAATCTTATTCAATAGTAAAACACTCATCACAAAGTACAGATATGAATTGGCTTATCTAAGTGCATGTGTGTGTAGTAACCTAAACACACCAAGTAATGATGATTTATGAATCTCTTTCACCCACATCAAGTTTCATTTTTGTTTTGCAGAGCAAAGACCTGATGAAGCAAGCACATAGTGCAGATGTAATGATCCAAAAGATTTCCAATGAGAAACACATCCAAATTGGATGAATCTACAAAAGCAAAACATTCCAACTGAATGAACAAAAGAATCCTGTAATGGATCACCTTCCAAAGTGAAGTGAAAAGAATCCCAATGTGGATCATCATGAAAAGGATCAAAGTAAAAGAATCCCAATGAGGATCAGTGAAAATGAGATCTCATAACTTAAATAACCTGGTAAGGAAAGTTGTGAAAAATTTCTACCATGCATTGTATAAGGATGGTTGATCATAGTGTGAGAGGTACATATTGAATAATTAAATCAACCAAAATATGATAAATATCATTTGCATCGAAATATCAACCAGGTATGAGTTTAAGAGGACAAACATACCTTCAATCATCAAGTTCATAAACATGTCCATTTTATCATTAAGGATGCACATGTGCAATGTAAGATTGATATGATCCCAACAAAAGATATACTTCTATTCATTATCAATAATCAATGTATAAAATTGTCAAAAAGTTTTTTAAATCTTTAAAGTTTTTATCCAGATGTGGATATAAACTTTAGGGGGAGTAATTTAAGATTTTTGCTTAAATCTTTATAGATTGTTACTATCTTAAATTAATTTCTTAAAAACATTAAAAACAAAAGAAAAAGAAAATGCATGTGTTTTTGTAGAAGTTATACCATAGTATCTCAGCCTATGCAGATTCTTGGATCCACGAAAAGTCCAAGATCAGTCAAACAATAAGAAACTTGTATCACTTCTGATGTATAAGTGAATCCAAGCAAGAATTGACAACCTCAACATCCAACTGCTTCATAAGAAAAATCAATCAATGACATCTCTTCATAACATGAAAAAGCAAATTAACAATCATATTAACTTATGATTAAGTTCAAAAGTTAATGCAGGTAAGTGCATTGGTTAAGGTGGGTCATGGTAACCCATGCTTATAACCAATGCGGGAAGCTTTTTATTTCCAAGTGAAACTAATGCGACAATGATTGTACTCTACCGCATTAGTGTGTTACAAGTATACATGCAATTTTGAAGTGTTAAAACCTATGCGGAACAAAAATTGTTCTACCGCATTGTCAATTCGGATAAAATAATTTTCAAGTGCTCAACCGCATTTGTCAATGCGGATAAACTTTTAAGTGTTCAACCGCATTTGTCAAATACGAATGAAGTTTACACTTCCGTATTTGTTTTACTCAAATGCATTTGTGGATACACATCTTCAATGCTCATGTATGTTCAAGCAGAAATAATTAAGTGATTAATCTCTTGTCAATGAATGATGATCAAGTAAATGTGGATTTTATTCTATCGCATTGTTACAGTGAGCAAATGCTGACGAAGTCAGCTCTTCCGCATTTGCTACTGTGAGCAAATGCTAACAGTCAGATCTTCTGCATTTGCTATAGTGAGCAAATGCTGACAAATTTTATTCATCCGCATTTGCTACAGTGAGCAATACTAAATACGTTTTGTCAATCACATTTGTTACAGTGAACAAATACTGATGAACTTAGTTCTTCCGCATTTGCAACAGTGCACAAATGCAGATAGAAGAAAACAAAAGTAACAAAACTTTCGCATTTGCTACAGTATGTAAATGCGGATGCCCAAAATCACAAGTTAACTCTTCCACATTTGCAACAGTAACAAATGCCGATAGCGAAGTTATTGAATTTTCTCTTCCACATTTACTACAACAAACAAATCGGATGACCCAAAGACTTCAAATTTATTCTTCCGCATTTGCTACAGTGTTTTAAAATGTGACCGCATTTTCTATGAAAGTTGTAAAATTTTGTAAAAGCCATTATTTGACTATTTAAAGGAATTTCAAATGGTCATTTAATACTTTTCAAATTTGAGAGACTACATAGTGAGACGAGTGCAAAAACACAGTAAACCTTCTTTGATTATCTTCATCATCAACAATCAAAGAATTCAGTGTGTTCAAACCAACCTGTTGTTATACTCGATTCCAAACAACAGTAGCATTGATAGAAAGGTGAAATTTCCATAAATTTTTCATGACCTAACTTTCAGACTATTGAAAGAAAAGTGAACGAAGAACCAAATGAATGAACAACACACAAAATCGAACTTATTCAAAAATATGTTATACATTTTCGACATCAATGAACATGCAAACTAAGAGAAATTTTAACCATGATGAAAAATCTTCATAGTTGTGTTCTTCACAAGAATAGAGTCTGATGAACAACGAAAATGTGCAACGAATCAATGAAGTAACATCTAATAAATAAGTTTATCTAAACTTGAAAAAAAAAGAAAATGTGATTGTTTTACAACAAATTCACCATTTGATGTAACAATAATGAAACAGTGACTTCAAACGTTCATCTTTGACTACTGAAAGTCAACCTGATCAATATGCACATGCTTTCTCATCAAAACTAACACATATGTCTCTTATGCAGATTATATGGCAAATCTTTCGTGGAGCAAGCTCCATAATGTCAGCGGTTATTTAAACCCTGATGTGCCAGAAGCTGAGGGAATCAGAGATATTATCAGATTCATCTCTACAACAAGGGTAGCTTATGCTATCACTGTTAGACCCACCATCTATGAGAACCTCATAAGGTCTTTCTGGAATTCAGCTAAAGTAATTGAAGCAGATGGTTTTAGAACTTTATCTGGAAGAATTGACAATGATCATACTATGAGCATCACTGAAGATTTATAAGAAGATGTTTGCATTATGGTGATGATGCTGATGCACCACTAGAGCTGGTTGAGGATGAAATAACTACCTTCTTTGCTGAGATTGGGTATGAAGGAGGATTGAAGCAAAATAGATTGTAAAAGGATTAGTTGATTTTCACTGGAGATTCCTAATCCACCTCTTTCAGCACTGTCTATCCAAGAGAAAAACAGGATGGAATGATATTCCAATCACCACTTCCTCAGCAATTTGTGCTCTCTGCACAAACAGACCATTCAACATGTCTGCCTATGTATTTAATGGCCTGATTTCAAACATACAAGAGGGGAGAAGATTCAAGTTCTTGATGTATCCGAGATTCATTCAGTGCATGATAAATGAAGCATTTCCAGATCTTGCTACTGAGGGACCATGCTTGATATTCCTCATTATGATGCAAAATCATACAAGTACTTAAGAAGAAGGATCCAAGAAACTTTTATAGTGGTGCTCACTCACCTCTTCTTCCTTGGATGCTTCAACAGATCAATCAAGAAGAACAAGGAGAAGAACAAGGAGAAGAACAAGATGCTCAAGATCACAATGATGAACAAGCTGCAGATAAGCAAGCTGATGGTGCTGATAGACAAAGGTCAGTGTCACCCCAGGATGATGCAGGGGGTGATTCTCACACTCGACCTGAAATTCATGATTATGCATCACAATTTGTATCAACACCACAACCAACACCACAACTAACACCACAACCAACACCACAACCAACACCACAACCAACACCACAACCAACACCACAACCAACACCACAACCAACACCGCAACCATCTCCACAACCAACACCACAAACAAAACCTCAACCATCTCCACAACCAACACCACAACCAATTTCACTACCTTATTACTCACCTCAGCACTCACCAACTTTACCACACCACCATTGCCTACCCATGATTACCAAACTAGTTTGGAGACTCAACTAGCACATCTAAAGCATCCAAATCATCCTTGGATGAGGAGGATCAACATGTTCAAATGCCTGTAAAGAGAGCAACTTCTGAGACTGCTCCCTTAGAGAGCTTTGCTAAATCAAATAGGCCTGATGAAAAAGATGAGTTGATATCTGAACTGTTGCAAAAGGTTGAAAGAATGGAGGGAATACTGAATAGGAGGGCCAGAATTATTGATGATACAATTCTAGAATTGGATGAAAAGGAGCATGATCTAAAAGAGTTAAAAGAAAAATATAAAGTTGAAAAGAAAGAGAAAGAGAAAGAGATTGAATACTTAAGAGCAGCTCTTAACCATTCTTGAGAAGAAGTAAGTGGCCATGTTAATACTCTTGCCATTCAAACTATAGCAATGGAAGAGCAAGAAAATATTATTGAAGAACAAGCAGAGATCATCACCAATCTTCAAACTCAAGTTGAAACTCAAATAAAAGGATCTCTAAACTTGAAATGTTAATTGAAATTCAAAGAAGTGCTGTAACTGGAGAAAACAAAAATGATGAAGAAAAAGTTATTGATGATGAGAAACAATCTTCCTCTGAGAATGATGAACAAGGAGAAGATGCAAGCCAAACAAAGAATGAGGAACCAAGTTTAGAAATTGTGATTTATTCTGGGCAATCAGTGGCTACTCAAACTGAGAAGCCAGAATTTGAAGAACTAATCAGTGCTCTTGATAGCTTTACCTCTGAAGAATTTAGTATAGATGATGAATTTTGGGAGTATGTGAATAATGAGAGGACAAACACTGAACCTATTGTATTCATCCCTTAATCTCTAGTTGCCTTGGAGAAAGAGTTAAGTATGCAGATGGTACCTACTGTGGCACTATTTGAGGAACAAAAAGAAATGATGAGAAAATATTATGAAAAAGAAAAAGATAAGGAGGAAAAAGAAACATAAAAGAAGGAAATAGAAATTGATGATCAAGAACAAACTAAGGCTGATAAATTGCTTGAAGAGATTGAAAAGACTGAATCCTCTTCTGGTCCACCACTTCAAACTTACACCAGAAAGAGGAAATACTTATCTGAGAAAGCTAACAGAAAAATACCCATGAAAGAAGAAGAACCAGCAAAGAAAGCCAAACCAGATGACCCAAGAAGTCTTGCTGCAATAGCAAAATTCCTGGAAGAGCATGAAAAAGCTGAGGCATAATTGAAGAACCAGCTGTATTCATTGATCTGGAAGAAGGAGAGATAGCTGGAGGTTATGATGCTGAAAAGGATGTTCATATGGATAGTCCTATGAAAACAGAACAACCAATAGAGGAAATGGTGTTAAAAGCTCAAACTTATGACCTGATGATAAAAGCAATGTTTTTGATTAATCACGGGTATGATCCAGATGCAGTCTTTGGTATGACATATGAAGGAATGAAGGAAGAAGAAGAAAATGTTAAAAAACTGCTAGATCCAACCTTTTAAACTGAGTATGAAAGATCATTCACCAGAAAGGTTGCTGTGCCAAAATTGTGTGCTATAAAGAAATCAACCTCAACACCTAAACCACTATTTCCTGATCCTTATAGCATGTCAGATAAGGAAATGAAGGAGTATCTCTCAAGCCAAGGCTTCACAAGAAGGAAGCTTGGAAATATGAAAACAAACTCATCAAGGGTTGCAACTCTCCAAATGATTAATTAAAAGAAAGATATACTCAAGCAGCTGGAAGAAGAAATCATAAGCAAAAAGCCAAGATCAAGAGTAACTGCTCAAGACATGCTGCTAAAACAAACAGATCAAGAATTGTTGGCTCCTGTACTCCACAAATACCCTGAATGGTTTGTAGAACCATCACAATTAAAACTACAAGAATGGTTAACGGTTGCTGAGTTAATTAGAGATGTGTCAACTCCAAAAGGCAAAGTAGATCAAAAAATAATTCCATGGAAGTATGACAACACTTGGAATATGTTATGGTTAAAAGGATCTTTGGGCTGGTCCAATTCTTTACATAGTACTATGCTCTTGTAAATGCCCTGGACATCCATGACCTAAAAGAACTAGCTCAACTGGAATTGATCAATCACTCTGCTATGTTCAGGGGATATGAATTTGAAAACATACTTAGAATGTTCAAAAGAACTAACAATTTCAAATCATTAAAGGCAATATGCATGAGGACAGAGAGGTCATTTATTAATCCCCTTAAGAAGAAGAAGACAAAGCAAGTAGAAGAAGTTGTGTTTCCTAAGTTGAAAGTGAAACCAACATAATCTTTAAAGAGAAAAATTATGTCTCGTACTCATTCCTCTACACCTATCTCAAATGTGTACTATGATGAAAAAAACTATGAGATGGTGATTGAAAGAAAGTGGGGAGGAAAGGAGGGTGCTGAAATAAGGCTATTTAGTGGATATGAAGTAAGGTTGCTTGATGAATCCTACATTCACTACATCTATACCAGACACTTCAGGGAAATAAACAATAAACTAGGAGAGCAAGATATGTACTTCTTCCTAAAGTGCATCAAGTAGCTAAAAATGGTTTATGATCGTATCATTGCCAGAAGAGAGAAAAGAAAGAAAAAGAAGACTCCACTATAGTTAGGCAACATTGTTAAACTTGAAGTTAATGTATATGGTGCCCTTCTAATTCATAGGGATGGGCTTTCTATGGTTTCCATTTGGGAACCAATCTCACTCAAGAAAATACCACTTCAAGCCATTCACAACATGAGCAGAATGAAGATTTATGTACTAAGAAGGGATAAAATGTCAGATGCTCAAGATTTTGTTAAAATGATCAAGGAAATTTTGAATCCAGCACATGCAACACCTTCTTCACCATCACAACACCCAGCAAAATCCTCACAACATCAATCTCCTCCCAAACATTGAAGAACATGGGCTGTATAATCCTTACGGGGAGTATTGTTGCACCTTGAAAGTATCATACATGCCAATTCAATGGGTGATTTGATGATTGCTTTGCTGGAATCCCACAAGTCTAAGAAGAAATGCAGGTGAAGATCCTGTTCCAGAAAAACCAAGTATAGTCTTACGTATTTGTCAATGCAGAAGACATAAAACAAATACGGACAAGTATTTGTTCTTCCGCATTGACAAATATGGAAGACCGAGAAACAATGCGGACAAGACTTTGCTCATCCGCATTTGACAAATGCGGATGACCGAACAAATGTGTAGAAGTATTTGTTCATCCACATTAACCAATGCGGATGACCAACATACTAATGCGGATGATTAAGTGAAGAAATGCTCATCAAATTAACTCATCCGCATTTGTCAATGCAGATGAACAAGCAAAGATGCGGAACAAGACTTAGACTAGTTCTGATGTAATAGGTCAGGGGTAGTTTAGTCATTTTGTAAAAGGCATCTTGTCTGCCTATAAATAGAATAGAAAACCTCGTACATGAGGTGACGGCTGATAGACATAGAGTATATTTTGTTGTGTTTTATTCTCTGTAATCAATCACTTTCATCAATACATACAAAAGCATTTACGAGTATAATTCTTGCATTGAATGTTCTTTAATTGTTTTTTCTGCCATTCAATCATTGACTTGATTACCTTATTCGATTCATAGTAAGAATCTCAATCTTACTAACCCAGTCAATGAGGACTGTCAATATCTGATGTCTTTAAATATTTTGGCAGCATCACCACAGGGGAGTTTGTAAGGATTCAAATAAGACTGATGCAACCCAAAACATCCAAAGTCTATTCTGCATGCATGCATAGAAGTACTAAAGTAGAATGCTTCAGAAGTTTCACACTCTGCCGTAGAAAATATTCGATGTGTGAAATCTTCCAAAGCCAAGACCATTATCTTTAAAAGCCAAACAAGAAGTCTTCAGAAGCTTTAGAGACAAAGTCTTCCAAAGCCAACACTTGAAAACAATTTTCTACCAAAGACTTTTGAGTATATGCTTTATCTGATGTACCTTTTACCATAAAGCTCGACCATCTTTCCGCTGCAACTCTATTTGACTCACTAACTTTCACAAGGTGGTGAAAGGTCCATGCTTTTGGTAAATTGTACATTGAGGTCTTGAGTATGCTACTTTCTACTTTATGTACTTTTATCCTTTTTGTAATAAATTAGGATGTTAGCTATGGCATGTCATAGTCACTAGTCAAAAGGCAATCTGCCTTTTGACTCTATATTGATTTTGTTGTTGTCTAGATCATGTATCTAGCTTGCATTCAAAGTATGGCCGGCTATATGTTGTAGCATAAAGTATCTCAGGTCCTTTTGTAATATTTAATCCTTTTATGCTCTGTAAACACTTGTAAGGAACTTGAGAGAAATACAACATTCTTGAAAACCAAACACTTGTGTTATTGTTATTGTTCTTGTTCTGTCTCTTTATTACTTGTGTTACTAAGTACCAAGGTGTGACCGGTTGCTAGGTCCTTCTTTCATTAGTCAAGTGTTCTAACTAAACGCTTTTTATTGTGTGTTGTATTATAAGTGACCAACCCTTAAACGGTCTTGCACTATCCACTTGTTAGCCAATTTCAACATATATCTTTAGTTTGATCACCCGGAATACTAATTCACTATTCTTTTTAATTATTTTTTTCTTTCAAACCTTTGTGATTAGAAGTCTAGTCTAGTAGGTCCTACATCTATTTTCAGTATAATTGTACATTAATATATTAAATAATTAAATTAATATACTAGAGGACTAAAAATTTGTGAAGTACAAATAAAAAATTAAAAAGATTCAAAGTATTCTAGTTGATGCTTTGTTAGATCTAGGAAATATAGGACTAGATCATTTTGTATACGCTTAAAACTTTAATCAATATTTGTAATGAACAATTGTAATTCATTATATATAGGTTAACCTATATGTGTATTGATCTGTTTATGATTGTAGGTGCAAACATAATACTTGGTCAATTATAGAAATTGACTAAATGTAAGAAACATCTACGGATGAACATTTTTTTCTTCCATAGATATGTTTCTTACAAAATCAATCATCCGAAGATCTTCTACGGATGAACAACCAGCTCTGAAGTTGGAAGTGAAGATCCCTTCGGAGGAACAATATAGCTTAGGAAGGACAAAGTACCTTCGGAAGAACACGACTTCTTCGGAAGAACAAACATCTACGGAAGACCATATTCCTGCGGAGTCCAAACACTTGTATTTAATAATACAAGTGTTACAAGTAGTTGATACATGTGTACCTAGTTTAGGAGCTTAATGTAAATGTCTGTCATGTCTTACATATATGTAATGAACGAGTTGAATGAAATATAATATGTGATTGATGCTTGTAATGTTTAATGTTTCATTATTTATTGTGTGATAAATTATATTGGACTAACTATATAGGTTTGAGGTTATTATGCATAGTTCTTAGTCAATAATGATCGAGAAATGTGTTCAAACTTAATCGTATGAAGTCTTCACGCGAATGGACCATGCTAATGGACCATACACATGAATACATCATGCTAATGGACCAGTCGCATAATTGAACGAGGAGACTGCATCAGTCGCACGATTGAGACATAAGATTGACTCAGTCGCACGACTGAACCTTCAGTCGTGCATATGGATCAATCGCAATGGTTCAGTCGCACGATTGGTAACCCCTAACCTATAAATACCTCCCAATTCGTGGAAAACATAACACTTGAATACTTTTGACACATATTCGTACCCTAGCCGTCCAGAGACTCCAGAAAAACTGTTCCAAGTTCATAGTCCGCAGTTGATCTCATTCTAATCGTTCTTAACGTTCTAATCACTGATTGGATCGCCAATCAAATAGGATTCCGTGCTATTTGATCATAGTACTCCATACATAGACGGTCGTAACAAGTGGTATCAGAGCTTTGGCTCTTGATTTTGTGTGTGACTTGATTAGTTTCGGTCTAAAAATCACGTTTTTCATTCAAAAGAGTCACCATTTTTGAGTAAAATAGTGTTTTCGACGTCTACAGGTCTCAAAGTTTACGTTTTTCGGCAGACGACATATTTGGGTTCTGGAAAAATCGTGTTTTTGCGTCAAAGTGTGAAAAACCTTCGATTTTGCAAAAACAACAGTCTTTAGTCACATTGTTGGTGCAATCGCACGACTAAACTCAATCGCCCCTCCCATTCGCACAATTGAACTCAGTCTCCTACTCATTCGTACGACTGAATGGCCCCATTCACTTGTCTCCAATCGCACACTCCATACGTACGACTGAATCCAATCGCATGATTAAGTTTATTCGCACCCTTCATTCACACGACTGAGTCATCCGCATTGGCCATCCGCATTTGTCCAATTGCACGATTGACTCATCCACATTTGTCCGATCGCATTATTGACTCATTCACATCTATCCATTCGCACAACTTTAAAGTACAAAAGTTCAAAGTTTAAAAAGATGAAGATTAGTTCTCTACGTTTACTACCGATAGGGACTCACGGATCCAAAACCTTTTGCTTCTGGAAAATGAAATTAGGAATCATAATAAACCACCTAAACTTATAACTTTAGATGATTACCCACAATCGAAGCAGCAATTCAAGATCTATCTTAATGGAGTTGATCCTAACCTTTGGGAATCTATTGAGACAGGTTATAGTATGCCGGTTGGGGCTGATGGTGTTAAATTAACCTTGGGTGGTATGATTGACAGCTAGAAAGCAAAGTACAATATTGAAAAGATGGTGTATGCCTTGTTCACTTAGTCAATACTAAAAGCAATATTCCATCAGTTTCTAATAACAAAAAGGCAAAGAAGTTATGCGAAGCTTTGGAGAAACGATATGAAGGGAATACAACGTTGAAAGCTTTAAAGGCAAAGGCTCTGATGAAGGAGTTTGATAACTTATCTTCGATGGGGAAAGAAAGCTGGATGATGTTATAGATAGGTTCTACCATCTAATGAGTGAGTTGCACATTCATGGGGTCACAACGTCAATGCAAGATAAAGTGTCAAGCTTTGTTGATAGTTTGCCAGAGAAGTGGGACTCGTTTCTTTCTAACTTGAGACAGAACAACATACTGGCAAAATTAGACATAAACGACTTCATCCTAAAATTAAGAGAAGTGGAACTGAGGATAAAGTACAGGTCACAGAAAGGATCCTATGACGAGAATCCTTCACTTTCTAACTCCTCTCCCACTCTAAATAGTTCAGGAGCACCTCTTCAAACAACGTTTGTATCTAGATCAACCGCTCCTTCTCAAACCACCACCTTAGGACCAGAAACGTCAGGGTCATCCACTACCTAATATATAGTGCCTGAAGCCAACACTACAAAGTTGAAGACCGAGAATCTCGGTAATATCACGATGGAGGTTGCAAAGGAGCATATGGACCTTCTCGCAATGGTTGTTCATTCTTAGGATGGTCTAGTTGCAGGAAAGATCGAAAATTGCCATGTGGCTGATGAAGATTATGAGCAGGTGGACAAGAATGAACTAGAGAGAATGGATATAATGTGGGCTTTGGCAAGTGCTGTCAGGAGAGCGAAAAAGTTTGTGAAAAAGACTAGACAGAACTTGGTAGCCACAAAAGACACAACCTTTGGTTTCGACAATACCAAAGTTACCTGCTTAATTGTGGAGAAAAGGGGCATTTCAAACGTGAATATGTAAAGCCCAAGAAAACAAGTAACGGGAATCCATTCTCATCCTTCAACCATTAAGACAAACCCACGAGTGGAGCTACCTTGTCAAGTAAAGATACAAAGGCCTTGACTACTCAAGGTGACGAAGGACAGGATTGGACTCTCAGTTTTGTGTCTCTGGGTGTACTGAACATTGCCCATATTGAGGGCTTGGATGATGAATATACAAGTGTGAAATCGCAGTTGAACTAGTGATATCAGATAATGAAGAAACTGTGAATGTGGTCAATCACCTGATTGAAGAAGATCTAAGAACGACATGTTCAGAATCTCCAGCATCCGGAGAGTCAATCTCTGCATTGATGGCTGATTCAACCGAGTCTTCACAGGTAAGTACCAAAGACCAAATTTTGAAAGTCATGCTTGTAATGAATGTAATAAATTTAGAGAAAGCATTAATCTTAAATTTTATAGGTTATTAGATCACAATGATAGCTTAGTAATGATTTACAACTGTGTATAGAAGCAAATCGTATTTGAAAACAAAATAAGCATAGGTATATAAAGAGAAAACAAAACTTTTAAATAAACAACTAAGGGAAACCGAGGTAAATGCTTTTAATCAAGCCAATGATATAAAGTTCTATTTAAACTCCCTCAAAGAAACTAAGAAAGAAAAATCAGTTTTAGAAGTCGAAGTCAACTCATTTAAACAAAAACTACACAGTTGGACCAGTTCTTCTCACATAGTTGAACACTTAGTCAAAGAATGAAATAACGAGGAAGGGTTGGGTTACAAAGTGGTTCCACCACCATATAAGATCATGTTAAATGCTAAATGTAGATTAGTAAATAACAATCCAATTAAGGATCATGTGGTGTCCACTCCTCTAGTTAGTGATCCGGATTCCACAGGTAAACCGGTGAATTCTGTCACTAATCAGAAGGAAGCTACTTTGAAATCTAAAAGGTAAGATGCATATTGTGAATTTGGATGAACAATTTGAAAAGGTTAATGTAAAGTCAGGTTCAAACATGTCTATTTCTAAACTCAAACGACCAAACCAGTTAACCAATCATGTGGTCCACGTCACAGTCCAATTAAACAAAAGGCTAAAGATGTTATAAATGTTCATAAAATGAATTTTGTTAAAGAAGTAAAAACATCTAAACAAGAAGTGTCTAAACCAACCAGACACAGGTCACCCCAGGAACATACTTAACCCCACATAAACAGTTTCTTCAACATGTAGAAGGGAGATCATGCTACAGTTGTGGAAGAGAGGACACATTTCTTCTAATTGTCCTTATTATCAGACACCAAGAAAGAAAATTGAACTTTATGATACTAAACCACGTTTTTCTGAAAGGAGCTCTATCTCTCCACCAAAGAGTATAAATGAACCTAAAATTCAAATTGTAAGCTAGTCATCTATTTATCACAAACAGGCCTCACACAAAACTAGCTTATGGAAAGAAAAGTTAAGTCTAGTGTCTGATAATGAGATCAAGAAGAAGAATGATATGCCCTCACCCTCAAATGGACAGTGGGTTGAGTTCATGATGTGTGATTCCTCTGGGTCACCCAAGCCAGTTAAGGCTTGGGTCCAAACCTAAACTGATAATTTCCTCTGAATGTGCAGGTTGTCCGTTACCATGCTATCACAAACACTTGGATGTAGATAGTGGGACGTCTAGGCACATGACCAGGAACCTGTCTCTCCTTTCAATGTCAAACAAATTAAAGGGGGACATGTATCATTTGCTTGAAATAAAGGAGGATACATCACCGATCAAGGCGAAATAGGAAACTGGAAAGTAAAGTTTGATAAGGTTAACTATGTTCAGCAATTACAGAATAACTTGCTTTTAGTATCCCAGATATGTGACAAAGGATTCAAGGTTGTTTTTGACAACAAGAAGTGATATGTATTGAAGAAGGATTACATTATCCTGGAGGACCAAATCTTAATGTCAGCTTCAAGATATAATGATTTATATGTCTTAGATCTATCAAAGGCCTCCACAACCGATCATCAAGTTCAATGCTTCTTGTTAAAGGCAACTGAGAGGGACTCGATCTCCTGGCATACAAGAATGGGACACATAAATCCACAGAAATGAATCATCTGATTCAAAATGATTTAGTAAATGGAGTTAATGTTAAAAATTTTCAACTTTCGGATTTTTGTCTAGTGTGTAAGAAAGGTAAACAGACCAAGAAGTCTCACAAGGCAAGGAATGTAAATTCCATTGAATTGCGTCTAGAACTTCTACACATGGATCTGTTTGGACCTGTGAGCACCAAGAACATCGTTGGGGATTTGTACTGCTATGTAGTCACCAATGACTAATCTAGATTCTCTTGGGTAATGTTTTTGAAATCCAAATCAGAGACATTTTAAATGTTCAAATAGTTGGTGACCACATTGGAATCTCTCTACAAGCTGAAAGTGCGACAGATTCACTCAGACAATGACACGGAATTCAAGAAGCAATGGATGGAGGCATTCTGCAAAGAGAAAGGAATTGTACATCAATTTACATCTACCTACACTCCACAAATGAACGGAGTTGCTAAACGGAAGAACAAGAGTTTGATAGAGACAACATGAATGATGCTAGCAGACTCGAAACTGCATATCCAATTTTGGAACGAGGTCGTTGCCAATGCATGTTACACCCTAAATCGAGTCTTGGTGGTTAAAAATCATCGTAAAACGTGTTATGACATGCTCCAGTGACGTGAACCTAATCTGGAGTACCTTGAACCATTTGGCGCACCACGTACGCTGCTGAAGAAAGCTCAGTCAGGGAAATTTAATATACCGAATAAGAGAGTTTACAACAACTCAACGGGTCAAGTAGAAGTGTGGTGCAATGTTGACATTTAGAGATACACCACCCCCTTGCTGGAAAAGGACCCATATTCTTCTTCTATTATGATGGATTCTTTAAGTCCTTCAACATCCCTCTCTCCCTTCCTGATGATGAGTTATCGACCAAAATGATGTACGATGTGTTCAACATACCGTCACTAGACTCGACAACATCAGGTTCATAAGGTGAGTCTTCTAGTTATTTAAGGGGGGCACCGGAGGTAACCAACTTCTTCTTTGACGATAAAGAAATGGAGAATGATCAGGTGGATTAGGAGGAACATGTTCCTGCTACTGAAAGTACACAAGCATCAGATGTTGATGCCTCTAGCACTTCGGAACCTCGCACTCCAAAGGCTACAGATACTGGACGAGGAATTTAAAATCTGGATTAGGAAGTAGTCATTCCCACCACTTACGGATCTCAACTTAATTTTTATTATCCTCTGGACAACGTGATAGGGGATGTACAATCGGGAGTACAGACAAGAAATCAGCTATACTCAGCAGATTATGCCTCAATCATGAAAAAAGGCTATGTTCATCACAATGCTTATCAATGTTTTGTGTCTCAACTTGAGCCAAAATATGTAAATGAAGCCTTAAACTATGAGGCATGGGTGAGTTCCATGCAAGAAGAACTCCTACAATTTAAGAAGTTAGGAGTTTGGACACTGACCAAAAAGTGCTAAGGTCATTGGCACTAAATGGGTCTTGAAATGCAAGAAAGATGACCAAGGTGTCATGATTCGAAACAAGGCTCAACTTTTTGTTCAAGGTTTTAGACAATTCGAAGGAATGGATTACAATGAAGTGTTTGTACCTGTGGCTAGAATGGAAGCAATCCTATCTTCATAGCCTATGCATCTTACATGAAGATCAAAGTTTATCAACTAGATGTCAAGAGTGCATTCCTTCATGGGAAATTTGTGAGACAGTGTATGTCAGTCAACCCAAAGGATTTGAGGATCCTTATCATCAGGAAAGAGTTTACAAGCTGGATAAGACTCTCCACGGGCTACATCAAGCCCCGAGAGCATGGTATGAGAAACTCTCAACTCATTTGGTGAAACACGATTTTCAGAGAGGAGTTATTAACTGTACATTATTCATCAAAGAAAAGGATGGAGACTTACTACTTGTATAGATTATGTGGATGACATAATCTTCGGCTCTAAAAACGAAGAGTTATGTAAAGAATTTGAATCTGTCATGAAAGCAAAATTTGAGATGAGTGCATTGGGGGAAATGAAGTTCTTCCTAGGATTACAGGTTGATCAGACACCAAAAGGAATTTTCCTGCATGAGACTAAATATGTAGGGGACAGTCTCAGTTGGTTTGACATGGAGAACACTTCAGCTGCTGAACTCCAATTGCCACGAACCACGATGTGGCGCCCGACGAAAATAGTGATCTTGTTGATGCTACAATGTATAGAGGAATGATTAGATCCCTTTTGTATCTCATAGTGTCTCATCCTGATATCATGTATGCGACATGTCTTTATTAGGCGAAGCCGAAAGTCAGCCATCTCATAAGAGTTAAACAGAGTTTTTGTTATCTAAAGGGTAATACAACACTCGAGTTGTGGTATCCTCATGACGATGATTTTAAGCTTACAGCGTATAGTGACTCGGATTATGGCACATGCAAAATGAATTACAAATCAACATCAGTAGGATGTCAGTTCTTTGGTAGACGGTTAGTCACCTGGCAGTGTAAGAAGCAGACCTCCATTGCTCTATCAACATGTGAAGCTGAATACATTGCTGCTGCAAGTTGCTGTTCACAAATCATCTCGATTCAACAACAAATGCATGACTATGGTTTGCAATTCTCTAACACTCCTATCTATGTTGATAATTCTTCTACTATAGCCATAACAAAAAATCCAGTGCAACATCATAAAACTAAACACATCAGCATTAAGTATCACTTTATACTTGATTGTTTTGAAAAGCAATTAATCGATGTGGTTAAAATAAATACGGATTTTCAACGCACCGACCCCTACACAAAAGCATTTGATAAACTGAGGTTAATGGTGTGAAAAAGAAAATTGATGTGATCACAAAGGAAGAAAATGCATAGTCTGACATTTATTTAGTTTATTTTATTTTATTTTGTCTTATTTAATTTTACTTTCTATTAAAATCCAAAAACATAAAAATATTTTCGGATTTAAAATTTTTGGGGGAGAATAGGTTAGATTAAAAAAATTAAAAAAAAAGAGGGAGGAGGACAACTTAGCTAAAAGGAAAGTAATCAAATCTATGATACTGATTCAACGTATATGGAAAATGATAGTACATAGGGAACTCATTATTTGGGACTTCAAAAAAAAGGTTTAACTAATTAAGATGCAAAATTCAAAGTTTAAGTCTGAAAAGTTTAAGCAAAATAAAAGGAAAAATGATAGTAAAACTAGTAGGCTACCAAGGTACCATAGAGAAAGTAGACCTGGAGCCTGCTAGTTCATTATATGATGTGTCAGTAGATCCAACACAATAAATAAGTAGACCTCATTGGTGGTTTTTAAAATTCAAACTAAGTTGTTCAACTTGCTGTGGGTTCCCATCTTATCCCTGGTTAACACAATCAACGCAGTTCCAATAAGGGGTGAAGAGCAAAATAAACTCCACAAATGTGTGCGGATGACCATAAAAATGAGCAAAGCACATGGAAAAATGAAAAATTCAATCAAGCTAATAACTTATGCTGTTGGTGCATTATGTGCAAAAAGAAAATAAATGCCCTAATAAGAAGATAGGTTGTGTGCCTCTCTGCTGTGCGGTGGCACTGATCTGAGGATAAGCATAACCTAAATATTCTAGGTTTCATTGTTGTTTGCGCCTCTCTGTTGTGTGATGGCACTAACCTGAGGATTGACATCTCTTTGAAAGCTCTTAGAATAGTTTCTTCTTGAAATATACCCGTAGACTGCTCAAAAATCTCTTGAGGAACGTTGATTACCATATAAGCATGGGTTCCACAAATGCTTGTTGAAATATCTAAACCTTAACTCATCACCAACGTGTGTCAAAAATCTGTGTATGGATTCAAGAGGACAAGTATACTAACAATCATCGTGAGCTACAGTTCTTGAAAGTCAAAATCATTGTGTGCATCTTGTAGCTCTAGTATGATTTCCAAAAATTACTATTGACTCTCAGTGAAAACAAGAATCTAGCATCAAAATTGTTTGTTAAAATGTCCCAAATGATTCTAATATACCTGTATTACTCCATAATGAATTGTACAAGAAATAATAAAATTGAATTGAAGTTGTGTTGTCCAGGAAGTAAAATCGATTAGAATTACTCTAATAGGTTTAAAATCCATCTCAAATCAATATTACAAAAATATGTCTTAATTTTGTATTTAATTTCTAGTCATTTTATTTATTTATTTCTAGTCATTTGATTGACTGGGTTAGTGAGATTGAGATTCTCACTAAGGATCGAATATAGTGATTGAGTTAATGATTGAATGGCGGAATCAAACAATCAAGAAACATTCAATGCAGAAGAAATACTCATAAATGCTTTTGTATATATTAATAAAGGTGATTGATTACAAAGACTACTAGGGTTTAGCAAGAAAAGTAATAATACACCTAGAGAATACAAATATTCTAATTGTCTAAACTTCTATCACCTCATGTACGAGGTTATCTATTCTATTTATAGACAGATAAGATGCCTTTAAAAAATGACTAAACTACCCCTGACTTATTACATAGTCTAATTCTTGATCCGCACCTCTTCTTGTTCATCGACATTGGCAAATGCAGATGAGTTGACTTGATGAGTATTTCTTCACTTGATCATCCGCATTAGTATGTTGGTCATCCACATTGGTTAATGCGGATGAACAGATACTTATGTGTATTTGTCTGGTCATCCGCATTGGCAAATGCAGATGAACGAAGTCTTGCCCGCATACTAATTGGCCTTCCGCATTTGTTAATGCGGAAGAACAAATACTTGTCCGTATTTGTTTTATGTCTTCCGCAATGGCAAATGACGAAGACCATACTTGGTTTTTCTTGTGCAGGATCCTCATCCGCATTTCGTCTTGGACTGATGGGGTTCCAGCAAAACAACCATCAACTCACCCATTGAATTGGCATGTATGATCCTTTCATGTACGAGTTTATCTATTCTATTTATAGTCTAAGTTTTTGATTTCTGATCTCAGTTGAAAGGTCATCTGAGTGTGATGGCAACAAGCTTGGACCTCCTTTAGTTGAAAAACTCTGATTTAGTGATGGTTGTCTAAGAGGATCAGCATGGAGAGGAACATCTTCATTCATATATTTAGCACATGTAGGAGTAATTAATGGAAAGTCATTTCTTCTTTCTACAGCTGAAGATGTGTCATCTGACTAGAGATTTCCTGCATGAGACAAGTGAAATTGATCAAATAATTTTGTAAAAGAGTCAATATCAAACAACCAGTCGGGACCATTTGTAGATTTTGGAAACGAATGTTCTTTGAATTGAACATTTGTTGATTCATCAATAATGTTTAATCTAGGATTAAGCACTCTGTAAGCCTTTGAAACAGAAGAATAACCTACAAAGAATCCTTCATCAAACTTAGATGAAAACTTTCCCAGATAGTCTCGGGTGTTTAATATTGAGATAGGACTACCAAATGATTTAAGAGATCCAATGAATGGTTTTCTATGAAAAAGCAGTTCATATGGAGTCATGTTGCTTTCTTTTACAATTAGAGTTCGGTTTTGTACAAAGCACGATGTGTTAACTACCTCTGCCCAAAATGTTATTGGTAGCTTAGCATTGGCTAGCATCATTCTTGCTGCTTCAATCAGTGTTCTATTTCTCCTTTCAGCTACCCCATTTTGTTGAGGAGTTCTAGCTACACTGAATTGATGAGCAATGCCTTTAGTTGTACAAAAAGAACTCATGTATTTATTTTCAAATTTAGTTCCATTATCAGTTTTGATTGTTTTGACCTTAAGATCAATTGATTTTCAATTTGTATGATAAAGTTTTGAATTATTTGGGATGTCTCATTTTTATGAAGTAAGAAGAACAACCATGTGAATGGTGAAAAGTCATCATTAATCACCAAACAATACTGTTTCTTTCCAATACTCATGACATGAGTAGGTCCAAACAGATCCATATGAAGTAGCTTCTATGGAGTATTGTTTGTGTTCACCAGGTTGGATTTATGAGAAGATTTGTGTTGTTTTCCTTTGACGCACGCTGAATAGTGGTCAACAAAGTGAAATTCTTTTTGTGGAAGACCAATGACATGGTTTCCTTTGACCAATCTGTTCATGTTTTTAAAGTTAGTGTGCCCCAAACGTCTGTGCCAAAGCTATGACTCATCAAATGATGCTTTTGACAAAAGACATGTTTCTTCTTTAGGTGATGCAGAACACAGGTTTAAAACATAAGTATTATTCTTCCTCGGAGTCATTAGGACAACCCATTCTTAAGTGATTTGAAATCTAGGTTTCAAAATATAGTAATGAGTGTGTGTATAGTGAGTTGAATATTTCTTGTCACAGATCTGCGACACGCTTAACAGATTGAAGTTCAGTTGTTCACAGTAGTTCACTCCGTCAAAGCTCAGCATCCCATTTGCACAGATCCTTCACCTGTAATTCTACCACCTTATGAATCTGCACCAAATGCCACCATAGTTCCTTGTATGTGCTTGAAGTCATGAGGGAGGGAACGATCTCCAGTCATGTGTTGGGAGCATCCACTATCCACGTACCATAAGTTGTTAGACCTATATGAATGACCCTGCAAGCATAAAAGAACTAGTTAGAATGTGGAACCAAGCCATAGTGGTCTTGGGTTCCCGTTTCTATCTATTATGGTGAGTTCTTGATACTTTCCTCTAACTTGTGATCTATTTAGAGGAGATCTGGGAGATTTCTTATGATATCTTGCTAGAGTCTTCTCATCAACATTAAGAGAAGAGTTAGATGAGTAGTAAAACCTTTGATCTTTGTTCTTTTGAATAAATTTAAATCATTTTTGATTTTCAAAGTTCATTTTGGGTTTTCAAAAGTCAGACTTTTAATTGATGAAATGGTTGTTTCTTTGACTTTTCCACGTTTCTTTTGTTTTGCTCATGTCATATAGTGATCTAGATGTTCTAGATTGATTGTTATGCATAGATTCCAGGCTTGATTTTTGCCTGATAATATTGTTGACATGGGTTTATTTTGGGGAATTCTCAATCCCTTCTGATTGAAATAATAATAAGATGTATTATGATTGTTCATATCACATACTGGACAATATTTGTTGAAATAACAATTTTTGGTTGAGTGGTTGTTCATATCACAGATAGAGCAGTATTGATTATAAAAGAACTTTTCAGTCTTGTGATTGAACATATCACAAATGTCACAATACATTTGTTTGTTGCTTGAATGAGATTTTGATTTGTGTGTCTCAGGCTGATTTTCTCATTTGTTGCTGAGCCACTTTCTGTTGGTTAGGGGATGAATCAAAATCAACCCTTTTTGTAGTTTGCTTCACAACACTACATTGTTTTTGTTTCTTCAACACATTTCTCATATCTTTCTCAAACTGGTCAACGTGTTCCTTGTTGCAAATATCAAACCCAACTCCCTGTCTTAGTTTTGAAGACTGAGGGTCTGATAGAGTTTTATGTGTTGAACTCAGTGATCCTTTTTGTATCTTTTTTAGTGAAACCTTTTCTGATTTGCTTAAATTGTTTTGAGATATGATCTCATTATCAGAACTGCTCTACTGATTTGACATACTTCTTTTTACCTTTTGAAAAGAAGGTATGAATTTTATGAAATGAACAATTGCTTTTACGGGGCTTGTGGGTTTCATGACACTCACTGCCTTGTCTGAGCACTATTTGATTTTGATTGGGTGACCAAACTTGATTTTATCCTTATTTGTTTCAATATAAACATCAGGTTTGTTTTGAGGATTGGTCACTTGTTTTACTATAGATTTTGGTTCCATAGTTTTAGTTTCAATTTCCTCATTGAGTGAGACAGATTCAGGCATGACAGTGTAGTTGTCATTGTATGGTGGAGGACATGAATTATACCCGATCCCCGACATGTCCTTTGGATCCTTTTGAGAATCAAGCCTCTCTTGCAGCTTGACTGAATACATTTGAAACTTTTCAAGTTTCACTTCAGTTAGTGTATGTTCAGCCTTAGATTGAGCTAACTTTTTAGTAAGTAGCTCATTCTCAGCTGCAAGAGTGTACTTTTCACCATGCAGTTTTTCAATGTCAGAGATAAGAGATTTAATTTTGATTTCAAAGCCTTTTATCTCTCTTTTCATCATCTCTGACTTCATCTTTTCTTCTTTACTTTTATCAGCCAGTTTATGGTTATGCTCTCTATAACTTTGCAATTCAAAAATACATTTTTCACTACAAATGTTAGATTTTACTTCAGTAGGCATTGGAGATGGACCATCATTGATGTGAGCCATAAGTGCATGATTTTGAAATTGAGGCTTGACTTCCTCTGCATACATGCTCCTGTCACATACCCCATCTTTCCTTATACCTAGAGCATTGGTAGATGACTGACTGCTTCCATGAGCTTATTGAGGTGGATTCTGAAATGATTGATGTTGATGTGGATGATGTACTGTTGCTGTTGATTGTTGGAGTGTGAGCTTGAGTTGGATTGTGATAATGACTAGCCTTGAGAATTTCTTAAGAAGTTGTTTCTTTTAGGGGCATTGCATTCTCTGGAGAAGTGGCCAGCCATACCTGAAGGGTTTGCTAGAACACAAAATCTAAGTTTAACCATTTAAACTTTCAGAAAACGCAGCGGATATAAATATAGCTTTAAAACCCATTTTAAAGGCTGAAAATTCCATGTTCTTAGTGATCTTTTAAGATGTAAAACAAACCCAAATTCAAAAGGATCATAATATGTGAATGAACAAGCTATAATATGAGTAAAACTATATATAAAATCACAGCCACAATGAGCTGTGATTACTACCTCTTTGAGCAGCAAGAAAACGACCAAAAGTGAGAGATTTGGGATGCTAAAATCGGCCAAGAACTCAAGTGTAGAGGTCCTCAAGTGTCTATACCCCAAGCCCTTGCAATACACCTTCTTGTTAGGTAGATTATCACCAAGAACACAACAAAGCTTGCTCTTCAAAACTCCCAAGGAAGCTGCCAGGTTCGAAACTTTTGAGAGAGAAAGAGAGAAGTTTTTTGTTGCATGCAATGAGAGTGGGTGGTTGAGAAGTGAAGTGACCAAGACTACTTAATGTGTGTTATGTTCAAGACCAATTTGGTCCAATAGAAATCAAAGGGGGGGACGGCCAAGGAGGTTTAAATTTGGGTTCCCTCCTTCAAATATCACACATTAAAAGTCTTGTTAACTAGACATACAAATAACAATTTAATTGTATGTACAAGTTATATACAACTTATACAATTAACCATTTAACTTATAAGTTGTAATTTCTCATTATTTTTTGGTGTCATCTAACTAATTTAAATAACACTTCAAATAATATTATTGAACAAAATATCATAATAAGTTGTTCCCTCTCATATGCAATTTATTTAGAAAACCCATTTTCTAAATTGGTGTAAATATTTAATTGCATGATCTTATCATCAATTAAATATATTAATTGGTGTTTGCTAAGCTTGTTATTGGGTATAACCCAACTTGGATCATAACGTACTAACCACATCAATATTCTTAGTGTCTTGGGCACACAGAATCCTTCAATCTCCCACTTGCCCAAGATTCATAGAAGATTGATGCAAGCAGTAAATTCCGCCTAACAACGGTTTACTACCCTTAATACGCATGACTTATAGCTATTCAATAACATCATCTCTTTCAAGTACCCTACTTGAAATGATTTAAGTGAATCAATCATCAATCCTTTTGTTACAGATATCATGTTAAATCCAAGGACACAGAATGATCATTCCTTGTTGATTTAACTTAATCAGGCCTTAGACATCTAACTCTCAACGAATAAGAGGAACAAATTCCATCTTGACTACATACGTTTCTCACAAACACCTCGTGTTATACCTGAACATACCCTTATGCACTGTCCACTATTTCAGGACAGTGAAGAATTAGCTCAAGGTATAAAACTTGGTGAATATCAAAACCCATATGTATCTCAGGTCTGTGGATACCAAATGATATTCGCCTTTTACTCAAACTTACCTATGATCAATCGATAAGATTCTATGTAGTAAAATTTGAGGTGCGGGTTAGTCCAATATTTGTAACCCACAAATATCTATGAACCTTGGTAACAACCCATTGCTCTATATTCATCCTTATGAATATCAACCAATCCAAGTTCATAATAATCTTACTTTCATACTTGTTCCCACAAGTATGAGTGACTACGGAATTTTAGAGTAAACATTTTACTCATGGATAAAACATGCTAATTTGGAACATTAATTGAAACATTATAACCAAATAATTTTATTCAAATAATAAAGAGTTCCACATATCCAAATACAAAATGTACAGATCAAATCCAATCACTAGAATATCGAAGTCCCATGGCACAAGTGTGACATTCATGCTTTGCCTTTTCAAGGAGCTTCGTGAGAGGATCCGCAATATTTTGATCCGTGTGAACTTTGCGAATACATATCTTTCCCTTTTCAACTTCATCTCGTATGTAGTTGAATCTCCGCTCAATGTGCCTAGTCTTTTGATGAGCACGGGGTTCCTTGATTTGAGCAATCGCACCCTCGTTATCACAAAAGATCTCTAGGGGGTCCTGAATGGAAGGGACAACCCCTAGATGGGCAATGAATTTCTTCAACCATGCAGCTTCTTGATTCCAAGCTTTCAAGAAGATGTACCAAACATTGGAAATGATTCATTAAGTCCTCATATCCTATCCGGAGAAGTTCATGTAACTCCTACGGATGAACAAAATGCTTGAGGACAAGTTCATGTAACTCCTACAGATGAAAAAAATGTTTTAGGAGATGTTCATGTAACTCCTACGGATGAAAAAAATGTTTCCGGAGAAGTTGTTGTAACTCCTACAGAAGACATTGATTATTCTCATGATGCCAAACTAAGGAAGACCACTCAATATCCAATGTTAAACAAGATGAATTTTGACTACTTCCTAAATTCACAATCTAGATTATATCAGTCTGCACCAATGGATATGACTAACTTGAAATCATCTATTCCAGTTGAATCAACTCCAACAACAAGAATACATAAGTCTCATCCAATCAACAACATCATTGGAGATCCTGCTAAAAGAACTACAAGAAGCCAAGTGGAAGTGCCAACATCTGTCGTTTCACTTGTTTTCTTTCACAAGTAGTTCCTCCAAACATTACATCTGCTCTAAAGGACAACAACTGGATTGAAGCTATGCAAGAAGAGATTCAACAATTTAGAAAGAAAAAAGTATGGAATCTAGTTGATTTACCTGAAGGCCAACATCCAATTGGAAGTAGATAACTCTTGTAAATTAAACTAGATGAGAGAGGTATAATTGTGAGAAACAAAGCAAGGTTGATTGCTCAAGATACACACAAGAAAACAGAATAAACTATGATGAAGTTTTTGCACCAGTTGCAAGAATTGAAGCCATAAGAGTATTCCTAGCATATGCATCATATAAGAAGTTCACTGTGTATCAAATGGATTTCAAGTGTGCCTTCCTATATGGCAAAATTGATGAAGAAGTCTATGTATCACAGCCCCTTGGATTTGAAGATCCTCACTACCCACATAGGGTATACAACTTGATAAGCTTTGTATGGTCTGCACCAAGCACCAAGAAAATGGTATGAAACACTATCATCTTTCTTGCTCAAGCATGGATACAAAAGGGGAACCATTGATGAGACTCTCTTTCTCAAACAAGAACATCAAGATCTATTTCTTTTTCGAATTTATGTTGATGACATTATATTTGGATCAACTAACAAGAGATTGTGTGTAAGCTTTGAAGAATTGATGAAATCAGAGTTTTAGATGAGTTCAATAGGAGAATTAACTTTCTTTCTTGGTCTATAAGTTCATGAGAAGACAGATGGGATATTCATCAATCAAGAGAAATACATACACCAAATATTGAAGAAGTACAACCTTGCTTATACATCTTTATGCAGAACACCAGCCTCAACATTGGAAAGATTCTAACTGATCCTACAGGAAAAACTCTTGATCAATGATAGGATCACTTTTGTATTTAACTGCAAGTAGACCTAACATTATGTTTATTGTCTATGTTTGTGCTAGGTACCAATCAGATCCCAAAGAGTCTCATCTGAATGCTATGAAAAGAATCTTCACACATCTCAAAGGAAAACTAGGACTTGGACTTTGGTATCCAAAAGATGGTGATTTCACTCTCTACTCATATTCAGATAGTGACTTTGGTGGATGCAACAACAAAAGAAAATCCACAAGTAGTGGATGTTAGTTCATAGGATCAAGACTACTTTCATGTCAATGTAAGAAGAAAACAAATGTATCTGTATCCACAACTGAGGCTCGGTACATAGCCGCTTTAGCCGGTTGCTCTCAAGTCCTTTGGTAGCAAAACCAATTGCTTGATTATGGTTACAATTTCCTTCAAATTCCAATTTACATTGACAATTTAGCTACTATGTTTATAACTTCTAATCCTGTGCAACATAGTAAAATAAAGTATATTGAATTAAGATGCCATTTTCTGTGAGATTGCTCAGAAAAAGGATTGATCAAGTTAGTCAAAGTGGATACAACAAATCAGCTTGCTGATTTATTCACTAAAGCCTTTGATTCAGTTAGATTTAATTATATAATTGAATCTCTGGGCATGACTAACTTACATTAATCATAATGAACAAACAAAGAAAAGCATGTCTACATCCTTGTATTTTGTCTTAATAATAAAAAGAACACTATAAAAAAATTAGCATGACATATGTTTGGGAAATGATGTTCGTTTTGTAACAAGTTTATCAAAGCAAGTTTAACGATTTAAACTTCAAAAACACAACGGATATTAGGGTTTAAAGTATGGTTAACAATCTGAAATTTTTTCCATCTTATACCATAAACAAAACCCAAGAACGTGGATCATATATATATGTGAAAGAGAATGCTATCAAAACCAAAACAACAACCATTGGGTGTTCATAGAAATAACCTTTCAAGCATAAGATGTTGTAGATGGATGAGATGAAGATGATGATGTTCTTGAATGTCCAGCCCCAAGAGAGATAGCCTCAAGTTTGTATACCCACAAGCTCATCCAAACACCTAGCTTGTTAGGAAGCACAACACCAAAACTCTCTACCTATGCTTCTTAAAAAAACCAAAATTGTTAGCTTGTTTTAGCCTTGAATCTGAAATTTTCAGCCTCTTTTGAGAGAGTTCTATGCTTGAGTGTGTGTGCGAGAGTGTGTGAGATGATGGAAGAGTGCAAGTGTAGTAAAAATCTTGCAAAGACCAAGACTAAAATGGGTTCCCAATGCCCACTTGGGGTAGCCGAAAACCACTTTAAAAGTGGGTTCCCTCAGTTTTATTTTTCTTATAAAATTGCACTCTTTTAAACCCTTAGATTATAAAATTAAAACCTATTTTAATTTTATATCATTAACACACTTTTATTTGTCATTAATTAACCAATTTAAATAATGAAACAAATAATTTCTCATGAACAAATTATCCATATAATGTTGTTCTATCAGAAAAGCAACGTTTTAGAAAACCCATTTTCTAAATTCGTGTCAATATTTATTTGTATGATCTCATCAACAAATAAATATTTGTTGGTGTTTTTTGGCTTGTTATTGGTTATGACCCGACTTGAATCATAACGTACTAACCACATCAATGTTGTATGTGTCTTCGGCATACAAGATCCAACAATCTCCCACTTGCACAAGATTCATAGAAGATTGATGCAAGCAGTAAATACCGCCTAACAACGGTTTACTACCCTTAATACGTATGACAAAGTGCCATTCAATAACATCATCCCCTTTAAGTACCTTACTCGAAATGTTTTAGGTGAATCAATCATCTATCCTTTTGTCACACATGTCATGTTAAAACCTAGAGACATAGAGTGATCATTCTTTATTAATTTAACTTTATCAGGCCTTAAACATCTTACTCTCAACAAATAAGAGGGACAAATCCATCTTGACTACATACGTCTCTCACAATTACCTTACAGCATAGCTGAACTCAGAGTTAGTCATGCCATGTTTTAGAACAATGAATAACTAAGTCAAAGTATAATATTTGGTAAATATCAAGACCCAATATGCATCTTAGGTCAGAGGATACCAAATGATATTCGCGATTACTCAAAATTACTTATGATCAATCAGGAAGATTCCATGTAGTAATATTTGAGATGCAGGTCAATCCAACATTTGTATCCCACAAATATCTATGAGCTTTGCTAGCAACCTTTTGCTCTATATTCATCCATATGATTATCTACCAATCCAAGTTCATAATATTCTTACCTTCATATTTGTTTCCACAAGTATGAACGACTATGGACATTCTGAGTAAATGATTTACTCATGGATTTAAACATGAAAAATAGGAATATTACTTGAAACACTATTACCAAATAATTTATTCAAGTGATAAAGGGTTACAATTTCTAAATACAAAATTAAAGATCATATCCAGTCACTAGAATATTGAAGTCCCATGGCACAAGTATGACTTTCATGCTTTGCCTTTTCAAGAAGCTTAGTGAGTGGATCCGTAATGTTTTGATCCGCTGAACTTTGCGAATACATATCTTTCCCTTTTCAACTTCATCCCTTATGTAGTTGAATCTCTGTTCAATGTGCCTAGTCTTTTGATGTGCACGAGGATTTGAGCAATTGCACCCTCGTTATCATAAAGAATTTGTAGGGGGTCCTGAATGGAAGGGACCACCCCTAGATCGGCAATTAATTTCTTTGACCATGCAGCTTCCTGAGCTGCTAATGAAGCGGCGATGTATTCTAACTCTGTAGTTGACAATGCTGTTGGGTTTGCAAGAACATAAAACTAAGTTTAACCCATTAAACTTACTGAGAACGTAGCGGAATATCAACATATTATTGACTTACTTATAAGCTGAAAAATATGTTCTTTAGGTGACCATTTGAATGTATAAAGCAAACCCAAAACAAAGGATCTTAAATATGTGAATGAACAAGCTATAAACACAAGTTAAGCAACATAAAATCACAGCTTCAATGAGCTGTGATTACTACCTTGTTCCAGCCAAAGTTGTCGACCAAGAAAAGGTTGAAAATGCTTGTGAATCGGCCAAGACTTCAACGAAGAAGCACTCAAGCTTGTATACCCCAAGCCTTGAAGTAAACACCACTCTTGATAGGGAGAGCACACCAAAACAACTCAAAAAACCCAAAAAGTTTGCTCCTACAGCCTACTGCCTTTGGAGAGGTGTAGAGAGAGAGAGAGGGGTTGTGTGTGTTGCTTGCATATGTGATGGATCAGATTTTGAGTAGTGTCAAGCTAGTAGAGTGTGTCTTTGGTTTTTAAAGAAAAGGGGCCAATGAAAGCCAAATGGGGCGGCCGGAAATTGCCCCCCAAAATGGGTTTTCCCTCCTCTTTAAACATACATACACACTCTTGCTAATAAGCCTTTTTGTCACATATTAAATAAGTCATCTACTAGACATATTTAAATGTGACATGTCTTCTCTAATTAAACAATTTAATTAAAGTATACTCTCATGTTATTTGTGTTATTTAAACTTTTTAAATAACAAAATAACAATAAACCCATCAACAAATTGTCCTCATAATTTGTTCCATTTCATATGCAACTTATTTAGAAAACCCATTTTCTAAATTGGTGTAAATATTTAATTGCATGATCATATCATTAATTAAATATTAATTGGTGTTTGCTAAGCTTGTTATTGGGTATAACCCGAATTCTATGTGTCTTGGGCACATAGAATCCAACAATCTCCCACTTGCCCAAGATTCATATAAGATTGATGCAAGCAGTAAATACCGCCTAACAACGGTTTACTACCCTAATACGCATGACTTATAGCCATTCAATAACATCATCCCTTTCAAGTACCCTACTTGAAAAGATTTAGGTGAATCAATAATCTATCCTTTTGTTTTAGATGTCATGTTAAATCCAAGGACACAGAATGATCATTCCTTGTTGATTTAACTTAATCAGGCTTTAGACATCTAACTCTCAACGAATAAGAGGAACAAATTCCATCTTGACTACATACGTTTCTCATAAACACCTCGTATCATACCTGAACATACCCTTATGTACTGTCCATTATTTCAGGGTAGTGAAGAATCAGCTCAAGGCATATACTTGGTGAATATCAAAACCCAATATGTATCTCAGGTCGGAGGATACCAAATGATATTCACCTTTACTCAAAATTACTTATGATCAATCAATAAGATTCCATGTAGTAAAGTTTGAGTTGCGGGTTAGTCCAATATTTGCATCCCACAAATATCCATGAACCTTGGTAGCAACCATTGCTCTATATTCATCCTTATGAATATCAACCAATCCAAGTTCATAATAATCTTACCCTCACACTTGTTCCCACAAGTATGAACGACTACGGACATTTAGAGTAAACAATTTACTCATGGATTAAACATGCTAAATTCGAACATTAATTGAAACATTATAACCAAATAATTTTATTCAAATAATAAAGAGTTCCACATATCCAAATACAAAATTTACAGATCAAATCCAATCACTAGAATATCGAAGTCCCATGGCACAAGTATGACCTTCATGCTTTGCCTTTTCAAGGAGCTTCGTGAGAGGATCCGCAATGTTCTGATCCGTGTGAACTTTGCAAATACATATCTTTCCTTTTTCAACTTCATCTCGTATGTAGTTGAATCTCCGCTCAATGTGCCTAGTCTTTTGGTGAGCACGAGGTTCCTTGATTTGAGCAATCGCACCCTCGTTGTCACAAAAGATCTCTAGGGGTCCTGAATGGAAGGGATAACCCCCAAATCGGCAATGAATTTCTTAACCATGCAGCTTCTTGAGCTGCCAATGAGGCGGTGACGTATTCTGATTCTGTAGTTGATAGAGCCACCACATCCTGTTTGGAGCTTTTCCATGAGACCGCACCTCCATTTAGAATGAAAATATATCCCGTTTGTGACTGAGAATCATCACGATCGGTTTGGAAACTCGCATCCGTGTAACCTTTTACAACGAGTTCCTCATCACCAGATCCATAGATTAAGAACATATCTTTTGTCCTCCTTAGGTAATTAAGTATGTTCTTAACAGCCATCCAATGACTGTTTCCAGGATTTTGCTAGTAACGGCTTGTCATGCTTAAGGCGCATGACACGTCCGGTCGAGTGCATATCATCGCATACATGATGGATCCAATAGCAGATGTGTATGGGATTGCCTTCATTTTATCTTGCACATCCTTTGAGCTAGGACATTGAGTCGTACTCAATATCGTTCCTCTTTGAATAGGCACGGTACCTTTCTTAGAGTTCTCCATCTTGAACCTTTTCAAGATTTTATCAATATACGCACTTTGATTTAAACCAATCAACCGCATTGATCTATCCCTATAGATCTTTATTCCCAGAATATTGGCAGCTTCACCAAGATCCTTGATGGAAAAACAACTTCCAAGCCAGGTTTTTACACCTTCCAGGGTTGGAATGTCATTTCCAAATAGTAGTATGTCATCAACATACAATACTAGGAAGTTATTGTGCTCCCACTAGCCTTCTTATACACACAAGCCTCATCAACGTTTTTGATGAAGCCAAATTTCTTTACCTCCTCATCAAAACGATGATTCCAGCTTCTCGATGCTTGTTTCAATCCATAGATTGATTTCTTTAACTTGCATACTTTATTAGGATGTTTTGGATCGACAAAACCTTCAGGCTGAACCATATAACATCTTCCTCAAGATATCCATTTAGGAAAGCGATTTTGACATTCATTTGCCAATCTCATAATCATAATGAGCAGCTATGGCAAACAATATCCTTATAGACTTTAGCATCGCAACAGGTGAGAAGGTTTCATCATAATCAACCCTTGAGTTTGAGTGAAACCTTTGCTACAAGTCTAGCTTTATAAGTATCCAAGTTTCCATGCATATCGGTTTTCTTCTTGAAAACCCACTTACTTCCAACTACCTTGGAATAAGAGGTGGTACAACAAGTTCCCAAACTTGATTGTCATACATGGATTGCATCTCAACGTTCATGGCCTCAAGCCATTTGTCACAATCCAAATTGGACACTGCATCATGGTATGTGGTTGGTTCATCTGAATCTACCACATAGCATCTATCCATGAAAAATCCGTATCTTTCAGGTGGATTACTAGTTCTACCACTTCTACGAACATTTTGTGTGTATTGATCAACTACTTGATCAACTTCAACATCCTCATGTTGAGTGCTAACTTCAACCAAACGTGCATCAGGTTGTGGTTCTTGATCCTCCTCAGATCCACTGTTCTACTGCTAGTACCTTCCATAAGGAACTTTGCTTCTAAGAACTCACCCTTTCTGGCAACAAACACCTTTTGTTCCGGTGGATCATAGAAATAATATCCCATAGAATCTCTAGGGTATCCAACAAAGATACACTTGGTGAATCGGATTTCCAATTTGTTTGGGGTGGGAGTCTTAACATAAGCCTCACACCCCAGACCCTTAAGTATGAGGGATGGAACTCTTCCATGCCATATCTCAAAAGGTGTCCTTTCCACCTTTTTGGTTGGGGCCATATTTAGAATACGGGCCGCGGAGAGCAAAGCGAAACCCCAAAATGATAGAGGTACTATGCTATTAGCCATCATAGATCGGACCATATCCAATAAGGTTCGATTCCTCCTCTCAGACACACCATTGTGTTGTGGTGTTCCAGGTGGAGTGAGTTGTGAGACAATCCCACAACTCCTAAGATGGTCTTGAAAAGCATCACTGAGGTATTCACCTCCTCTATCGGTGCGGAGAACTTTAATCGACTTGTTGAGTTGATTTTCTACTTCATTCTTGAAGATTTTGAACATTTCAAAAGCTTCATCTTTGTGCCTTAATAAGTACACATACCCATAGCGACTATAATCGTCGGTAAAGGTAATGAAGTATCTTTCACCATTCCTAGTCATTGGTTTAAAAGGACTACATACATCCGAATGTATGATTCCTAATAAATCTTTTGCCCTTTCGTTAGTTCCACTAAAGGGTGCCTTAGTCATTTTACCTTGTAAACAAGATTCACACACATCAAATGAATCATATTCATTTGTTTTTAAAAGACCATTCTTTTGAAGTGTTTGTATACGTTTCTTGTTTATATGACCAAGATGACAATGCCAAGATAGGTATCACTCAAATCCAACTTGAGTTTCTTGGTGCTAGTTTGGTACAATGAACTATTTAAAGTATTTTCATGAACCAATTCATAAATACCATTAATGGGTATAGCTTTAAAATAGAACATATCATTTAAAGAAACATGAATATCATTTTCAATAAAAGATAATACATAATCATAAAGTCTTAATTGGGATACAGAAATAATGTTCCTAGTCAAACTAGGATCATACACAATATTCTTCAAAATAATCCAAGCCACTTGGAAGTTTTAAGGTGTAGTCCCCACGAGCTTCAACTTGGACTTTGGTTCCATTGCCCATGAAGAGGCTAACATCCCCTTGATTGAAGTCCCTACTTCTTTTGAACCCCTGCAACAAATTGCAAATATGAGTTCCACATCCGGTATCTAATACCCATGTGTTTGAAGATGTACATTAAGATCAATATGCATCATGTATGTTTACCTGAGGTCTGCCCGACATCCCTCTTGGTTTTCAACTCTTGGAGATGAACAGACAATTTGCCCAATGTCCAATCTCCCCACACTTGAAGCATGGGTCATTGGTAGCAACTTTTGCTTCTTCTCTTGTGGTTTGGGTGGCACCCTTGCCACCCCTTTCCCCTTTCCCCAAACGGGTCCCTTACCCTTGGCAACCTTGCCTTGGTGCGGGATGAGGCCTTTTCTTGTTCCCTCCTTCATTGATGGTGAGAACGGGTAAAACCCTTTTACCTATGGCCGCCTCGGCCGTTTTTACCATTGAGTGAAGCTCACCAATGCTTTTGTCCCAAGCATTCATGTTGTAATTCAACACAATGTCTCGAACTTCTTGGTAAGGCCATTGAGGATCAAATCCGTGGCCAATTCCTTCGAGACGGACAATTAAGCCTCTCGAGGCGGTCAATATGACTTTTCATCTTAAGTACATAAGATGAAACAGATTGGTTGTCGTCCATACGACATGCATGGAGTGCTCGAACCATTTCGAAGCGCTCAACCCTTGCTTGCGTTTGGAACGTTTCCTTCAGCTGGGTATCATGTCATATGCTCCGTGATGTTCATACTCCTTTTGGAGATCCAGAGTCATGCTCGCTAGCATGAGACAAGACACTTGGACAGAGTCCTCAGTGTACTTGAGCCAATCATTGTAGGCCTCCTCGTCATCCTCAGTAGGTTGATCGGGGATAGGGTCGTCTAAAACATATGATCTTCTCTCTTGCTTGAGAACGATTCTCAAGTTTCGATACCAATCAATAAAGTTGTTATGATTTAGATGTTCCTTTTGGAGGATCGCTCGTAATGATTGGTTTGACGCGGATGAGATATCGTGATTTTCATTGTTGGTGGCCATCTACAAAATTTAACAAAGATCTATTTTAGTATTTTCGATATTGCTATTTTAATAATTAATGCCTTTTAAGGCTTTTTATATTAAAGTATAGAACCCAACATTACATTTAAATTGTGGTTAGGTGACCTTTACCACGATTTAAATTAATAAGGTGGTCAACGATTGACAGTTGCAACCATTTACAACTTCTAGAGGTATGGGATCGACTTTAAACATCGTATGTAAGTCGGCATGTTAATCCCATCAACACCATTTGGAAACCATATTGTAGGTGATCCATTTAACATTTTGCAAATCAAGACATCCTACTTACACACACGTGTGAGTTTGCCAAAATGAGTGGTTAGGTGACCTTTATCCCACGAATATGGGATTCTCACCTTAAGTCATAAGTTCCCTCAAAGTGGTTAGGTGACCTTTATCCCACTAAGAGTTCCCAAGTGACTCAAGTGCTATGTAAAAGGACGGTGTTGATCTTGTTTACAAATGTTTAGAGATTCATAATTTTAGTTTAGAAAACTCTTTGTACTTGTATTTGCATGCTTTCAAATACAAGGTACCCTTTGGTCCTTTGATTAAAACCTATTTTAATCTTTAAAATCATTAAATCATTTTAATAACATTTTATCACCTTTTAATGATTAAGAACCATCATTTTATAGCTTGTTAAGTTTGTTAATTAGTATGTAATGCATATCAATATCAACCATACAATCAAATAACAAACATACAAACAAGCATAAACTAAACACCATAATGTGCATAACCATAGCTACTATTGTGACCACACTTGTTTTCCATCACAAGTGTGGTCATTGGTCTTTCATAAGGTTGAAATCAACACAATTGAGGTCATCATAGGCCCCCACTTGAACTTGCATCCATATGCTTCAAGTTCCATGTCTTTGATGTCCATCTTTGGGTCTTGATCTTGTGCATCTTCCTATTACAAAAATTGTATCCTAATACATTTTTCTAATAAAAGAAATGCACCTAATCTATTAATTACATAACCAAATGAATAAATAATTACAACCCAAATAATAAAGATGAATAAAACAACCATTCCAATCATCCAAACAACACAAGGCCAAAAGCTAGGTTATGCACTATCAAGAGAACAATCATAAACATCATTCAACAAACAACTAAACCCCCTCAAACCCAAAATTTTCAGCCAACATAAACTGAAAATTTGGGTTTGTTTGTCCAAACAAACAACATCCAAAATTATCAACCAATTGACATTTCCATCTTTCAAAGTTTAATCGTAAGCATGAAGATATAACTATGAAAGACTTGGGGTTTACAAAATCAGCCAAAATCAGCCTCTAATAGGTTGATAATAATCTTCTAAAACCGATTTTAAAGAACAAGAACAAGCAAGTTATCCACATAACCGGCTCTGATGCCATCGTTGGGTTTGCAAGAACATAAAACTAAGTTTAACCCATTAAACTTACTGAGAAACGCAGCGGAATATCAACATATTATGACTTACTTATAAGCTGAAAATATGTCTTAGGTGACCATTTGAATGTATAAAGCAAACCCAAACAAAGGATCTTAAAAATGTGAATGAACAAGCTATAAACACAAGTTAAGCAACATAAAATCACAGCTTCAATGAGCTGTGATTACTACCTTGTTCCAGCCAAAGTTGTCGACCAAGAAAAGGTTGAAAATGCTTGTGAATCGGCCAAGACTTCATGGAAGAGCACTCAAGCTTGTATACCCCCACCCATGAAGTAAACACCACTCTTCTAGGGAGAGCACACCAAAACAACTCAAAAAACCCAAAATTTTGCTCCTACAGCCTGCTGCCTTTCGAGAGGTGTAAGAGAGAGAGAGAGGGGCTGTGTGTGTTGCTTGCATATGTGATGGATCAGATTTTGAGTAGTGTCAAGCTAGTAGAGTGTGTCTTTGGTTTTTAAAGAAAAGGGGCCAATGAAAGCCAAATGGGGCCGCCGAAATTGCCCCCCAAAATGGGTTTTCCCTCCTCTTTAAACATACATACCCACTCTTGCTAACAAGCCTTTTTGTCACATATTAAATAGTCATCTACTAGACATATTTAAATGTGACATGTCTTCTCTAATTAAACAATTTAATTAAGTATACTCTCATGTTATTTGTTTATTTAAACCCTTTAAATAACAAAATAACAATAAACCCATCAACAAATTGTCCTCATAATTTGTTCCATTTCATATGCAACTTATTTAGAAAACCCATTTTCTAAATTGGTGTAAATATTTAATTGCATGATCATATCATTAATTAAATATTAATTGGTGTTTGCTAAGCTTGTTATTGGGTATAACTCGACTTGGATCATAACGTACTAACCGCATCAATATTCTATGTGTCTTGGGCACATAGAATCCAACAAATGCGACCACATCTTGCTTAGAGCTCTTCCAACAGATTGCTCATCCATTCAAGATGAAAATGTAACCCTATTGTGATCGTGAATCATCCTCATCAGTTTGGAAACTCACATCCGTGTAACCCTTTACTTATGAGTTCCTCCTCACCAGATCCATAGATTAGGAACATATCTTTAGTCCTCCTTAGGTACGTAAGTATGTTCTTAACAGCAATCCAATGATTGTTTCCAGGATTTTGTTGGTATCGGCTTGTCATGATCAAAGCGCATGATACGTCCGGCCTAGTGCATATCATTGCATACATGATGGATCCTATAGCAGACGCACACGGGATTCCCTTCATTTTCTCTTGCTCATCCTTTGAGCTTGGACATTGAGTCTTACTTAATATCGTTCCTCTTTGAATAGGCACACTACCTTTCTTATAGTTTTCCATCTTGAACCTTTTCAAGATCTTGTCAATATTTGCACTTTGATTTAAACCTATGAACCGCCTTGATCTATCCCTATAGATCTTTATTCCCAAAATATCATCGACTTCACCAAGATCCTTAATGGAGAAACAGCGTCCAAGCCAGGATTTTACACCCTCCAAGGTGGAATGTCATTTCCAATAGTAAAATGTGATTGACATACAATACTAGGAAAGTAATGATGCTCCCACTAGCTTTCTTATATACACATTCTTCATCACCGTTTTTGATGAACCCACATTTGATTATTTCTTCATCAAAACGGTGATTCTAACTTCTTGATGATTGTTTCAATCCATAGATTGATTTCTTTAACTTGCATACTTTGCTAGGATGTTTTTGATCGACAAAACCTTCAGGCTGAACCATGTAGACATCTTCCTCAAGATATCCATTTAGAAAAGCAGTTTTAACATCCATTTGCCAAATTTCATAATCATAGTGAGCAGTTATGGAAAATATATCCTAATAGATTTTAGCATTGCAACCGGTGAGAATGTCTGATCATAATCAACCACTTAAGTTTGAGTGAAACCTTTTGCTACAAGTCTAGTTTTATAAGTATCCAAGTTTCCATGCATATCGGTTTTCTTCATGAAAACCCACTTACTTCCAACTATCTTGGAGTTAAGAGGTGGTTCAACCAAGTCCCATACTTGGTTGTCATACATGGATTGCATCTCAACGTTCATGGCTTCAAGCCATTTGCCACAATCCAAACTGGACATTGCATCACGATAGGTGGTTGGTTCATCGAAATCTACCACATAGCATCCTTATACCAAAAATCCATATCTTTCAGGTGGATTACTAATTCTACCAGATGTGCGAACGTTTTGTGTATATTGATCAACCATTTAATCATTCTCAACATCCTCATATTGAGTGCTAGTGTCAACCAAACGTGTATCGGTTTGTGGTTCTTAATCCTCCTCAAGATCTACAGTTCTACTGCTAGTTCCTTCCGTAAGGAACTTAGCTTCTAAGAACTCAGCATTCTTGGCAACAAACTCCTTTTGTTCCGGTGGATCATAGAAATAATATCCCATAGAATCTCTAGGATATCCAATGAAGATACACATAGTCGAACCTCTTTCTAACTTGTTTGAGGTGGGAGTCTTAACATAAGCCTCACAACCCCATACCTTTAAATATTATAGTGATGGAACCCTTCCATGCCATATTTCAAAAGGTGATGTTTCCACTTTCTTGGTTGTGTCATATTCAAGATACGGGCCGCAGAGAGCAAAGCGAAACTCCAAAATGATAGAGGCAATGAGTTTCTAGCCATCATAGATCGAACCATATCCAATAGAGTTCGATTTCTCCTCTCGGGCACACCATTGTGTTGTGGTGTTCAAGGTGGAGATAGTTGTGAGACAATACCACAACTTCTAACATGATCTCTTAAAGCATCACTTTGATATTCACCTCTATAATCGACGAGGAGAATTTTTATTTTCTTGTTGAGTTGATTTTCTACTTCATTTTGAAAGATTTTGAACATTTCAAAAACTTCATCTTTGTGTCTTAAAAAGTACACATAACCATATCGACTATAGTTGTCGGTGAAGGTAATGAAGTATCTTTCATGGTACCTAGTCTTTGGCTGAAAAGGACCACATACATCCGAATGTATGATGCCTAATAAATCTTTTGCTCTTTTGATTTGCCACTAAAAGGTGCCTTAGTCATTTTTCCTTCTAAACAAGATTCACATACATCAAGAGAATCGTATTCACTTGCTTTTAAAAGACCGTTCTTTTGAAGTGTTTGTTTGCGCTTCTTGTTTATATGACCAAGACGGCAATGCCAAAGATAGGTATCACTCAAATCCAATTTGAGTTTCTTAGTGGTTGTGATAGTACAATGAGCTATCATATAATGTGATTTCACAAACCAATTCATAAATACCATTAATAGTAATAGCTTTAAAATAAAATATGCGTTTAAAGAAACATAAATTTCATTTTCAATAAATGTCAAAACATAACCATATTGTCTTAATTGGGCAACAGAAATAATGTTCCTAGTCAAACTAGGAGCATACAAAATATTGTTCAAAATTGCTTCCAAACCATTTGGAAGCTTCAAGATGTAGTCCCCCGGCCTTCAACTTGAACTTTTGCCCCATTCCCCATGTAGAGGCTAACATCCCCTTTCTTGAAGTCCT
This sequence comes from Flaveria trinervia, assembly GCA_025506515.1. NCBI lineage: Eukaryota > Viridiplantae > Streptophyta > Magnoliopsida > Asterales > Asteraceae > Flaveria > Flaveria trinervia. The sequence goes on from CM046443.1 coordinate 63,139,717, forward strand.
TACTTCTTTTGAACCCTAGCAATAAGTTGCATATATGAGTTCCACATCCGGTGTCCAATACCCATTTGTTAGAGGATATTAAATTTAGATCAATATGAATCATGAAAATTAAACCTGAGGTTTTCCCAACATCCCTCTTAGCTAGCAACTCTTTAAGATGGACTGGGCATTTTCTTGCCCATTGTCCAATCTCCCCACACTTAAAATCATATGTATAGTCAGCATGTTTATCCAATCAACACCTTTGTAAACCATATTGTAGGTGATCCATTTAACATTGTTTGCAAATCAAGTTACCCTACTTGCACACACATGTGAGTTTTCCAACATAAGTGGTTAGGTGACCTTTCCACAAATATGGTATCCCAACCTCAAATCACAAGTTCCCTCAAAATGGTTAGGTGACCTTTATCCCATTAAGAGTTTCTAAGTGACTCGTGTGGTTTTAAGTTTTCATAATACTAGTTTAGAAAACTCTATGTACCTTATATTTGCATGCTTTCAAATACAAGGTACCCTATGGTTCACTTTTTAATAAAACCCTTTTTATTAAAATCATTAATCCTATTAATAACCTTTTATTAACTACTTAATGATAAAGAACCATCAATTTTCAGCTTGTTAAGTTGTTAATGAGCTTGTTATGCATATCCAAATATCAACCAACAATCACACAACAAACAACCAAACATGCATAATCATACAAACATAAGTGCATAACCATAGCCACTAAGTTGACCACACTTGTTTGCCATCAAAAGTGTTGTCATAAGATCTTTCCTAAGGGTTAAAATATACATCAAAATGTATCCATGAACTCCGACTTGAATCCATATCCAAATGCTTCAAGTGTCCTTGTCTTTTGTGTCCTTCTTTAGGTCTTCATCTTGTGCATCTTCTTTTATAAAATCATATCCTAATACAATGATTCTAATAAAAGAAATGAACCTAATCTATTTATTACATAACCAAATGAATAAATAAATACAACCCAAAATACAAACACAAATATTACATCTCTTACAAGAATCAAAACCAACATGACAAACCACAATCAACCAAATCCAAAACACATAAGGTCAAGGCTATGTTATGCACCAAATACGAAACATATTCAACATCCAAGAACAACAATGAACTCCTTTTAATAACCTTAAAGTTATGGCCAACATGAACCAAAATTTAGGGTTTTATCCAATCAACCATTTGATCTTGATCTTTCAAGGTTTACACTAAAGCATGTAAGATTAACCTTGAAACATAAGGGATTCATACATCTACAACAAAACAGTCCTAATGGGTTGAGAAAGTCCATGAAAACTAACTTTTCAAGAACTTTTGAAGCAATTATTCCACATAACCGGCTCTAGATGCCATTGTTGGGTTTTGTAACAAGTTTATCAAAGCAAGTTTAACCATTTAAACTTCAAAAACGCAGCGGATATTAGGGTTTAAGTATGGTTAACAATCTGAAATGTTTACCATTTTAAACCATAAACAAAACCCAACAACATGGATCATATATATATATATATAATATATATATTATATATATATTATATATGTGTGTGTGTGTGTGTGTGTGTGTGTGTGTGTGTGAAATAGAATGCTATAAAAACCAAAACACCAACCATAGGGTGTCATAGAAACAACCTTTCAAACACAAGATGTTGTAGATGGATGAGATCAAGATGATGATGTTCTTGAATGTCCAGCCCCCAAGAGAGAGAGCCTAAAGTTTCTATACCCACAAGCTCTTCCAAACATCTAGCTTGTTAGGAAGCACAACACCAAACTCTCTACCTATGCTTCTTCAAAAAAACCAAAAATTTGCAGCTTGTTTTAGCCTTGAATGCAAAATTTTCAGCCTGTTTTGAGAGAGTTCTATGCTTGACTGTGTGTCTAAGGCCCCGTTCCCGGGACGCTTACAGCTGGTCCTTCATCGCACATAAAATATATAATTACATTAACTTTACTAAAATCATGTAGCAAAAACACTTTAAACAAACATTTCATTTCCTTTAAATAAACACTTTTGCAAAATAATACATGCGTTCATTTCACAATATCATTTTATATTTCATTACAAAAGCATTAAAAAATGGAAGCCATTCCAAAATAACTAAGTAGTCGCCCCGTGCCATCCTCAGCAACATACCTGCCAACTGAAAAATGCATAAAAAGTCAGCGTTGCTAAGTGAGTTCTAGTTTTAAACAAAATATACTTTACTTCCTTTATAAAACCATTTGTTACTTTTGTACGCAATCACACCACATACGTACATACTATTAATATAATTATTATCTTCCATTACATTCGTTACATCCTTCATCTGTTTCATTCGTTCATAACATCATTTATTCCATTCGTCTATCTCATACCTATCGCACTTTTCGCACAAATCACACCCTTGCATCATTGTACCCGTAGTACATATCATAAAAATCGCACACATGAGGTAGCCAAGATCGCACGCTACATAGCACATAGTAAATACCACATCGCACGTATTGGAGCAGTTACCAAACCTGAACTCCCACTGTGTCTATAGTCCCTCATGTTATCCATCGTACATATCGCATAAATCGCACCAACGGAGTGGTCACCAAGACCGACTCCCCCTGTGTGAGAACTCTTGGAGTGTAGCCAAAATCGCATGCCATCCCATTGGTTAGCCAAAATCGCACGCTACATAATCCACATGAGGTAGCCAAAATCGCACGCTACGTAGCACACAGTAAATACCACATCGCACGTATCAGAGCAGTTACCAAAACTGAACCCCCACTATGTGTATGTCCCGTTATGAGTTAGCCAAGATCGCACGCTATAATACACACACAGTTGAGCTAACAACTCTCAGTGAGTCGTGAACCTCCTTTCTTTCTCTTGCAAGCCGTCCTTGCTCTCATTCCTTCGTTCATGCTTGCACTCATTCATATGTTCCTCTTTTCATTATTTTCCACTTTATGTTATACAATACTTCGATTACATTTGTTAACGCTCAACGCAAAACCACGAGAAGACAATCATACATAATAAAATAAGGAACATAAAAACATGCACATCAATCACACAAAGCAACATCACTCACCCATAACATACATCATGCATAACATACGACATGCACAATCACACGACAACAAACATCACACGAATCATGCGCATCACAACATATAACCATACGACATCACACATCATCCTCATGCATCATACACTCACATACATAAACATGTGCACAACAAGCATAAGTCATCATAAAACATAACTGGCCCATCGCGGGACAACGGGGGTTCGGGGGCGGTAGCCCCTGACAGCGGGGTCTTAGGGGTAGCAGTCCCTAGTGGTGTCCAAGGGGAAACGCCCCTGGTTGCGGCCGTGCTGCCAGGTCAACGCGAAAAAAATTTTATTTTAACACTTTTATATAGCACATTTCCTTATTGAAAATCGATCTTCTCGTTAAAACCTCTTAAAATCTCGGTCATTTAAATCGTATATTTTGTATGCATTTCCATCCCCAAACTAGTTCAAAACCTTTAAAATAAGGGATCTAGAACTCACCTGGACTCGATGAGTAGCTTCTCAATCAAGCTTACAAGGCAAAGGTTGCACTGCACAACCTGCAGATAAATTAACACTTAAAGGAGTAAATTTCTGCCTAATTTCACTGCTAATTTCGCTAAAAGATCAGCAGTTTCGCTACTAGTTTCACCAGCAGTTTCATTGGAATCTTCGCTCGCAGTTTCGCTGCCAGTTTAGCTCAACTTTCGTTGGAAAACCATGTCTGCGAAACTACCTGTGAAACTATAGTTTCGTAGGAAGATCCACAGTTTGGCTAGACGAACAACTAATTTCGCTGGATGAACACCCAGTTTCGTAGAACGGGCTGGAAAATACGAACCAACCCATTTTGACCCAAAACTTCAATCTTTTACATCCAAAACCTTGGTTTATCACCCAATAAGCTATATCTAAGCTTCTTACATGTTTTCTTACACAAAAACGTGAGTTTTGAGTGAATCTTCGCCACTATCAAAAACCCCAAACCTAGAATCCGGGTTTACATCAAAAGGAACAATTAAATGATGTTTCTTACGTGGATTCTTGGTGTTTTCTTGTTGTTTCGATGCCCACAAACACCGATCTTCAATCCCGAGATCAACCAAGCCTTGAATCTTCAATTCTCTCTACTTTCTCTCTCTACTCTCTCTCTCTCTCTAGAACTAGAGTGTTGAGTTGCAAATGAGAGCTGCTCAAGCTAATCCGTTTATATATACCGGGCGTTCTCGGGACCTTAATGTCACCAAACACATAACCCGCACAGTCTACTCGTCTAAAACCCATATCCATCTTATTTTCATTAAATGAACTCGTCTAAGCCCATTACTATTATTTCGCTCGCTTAGACCTTATTCGGGGTGTTATAGTGTGCGAGAGACTGTGTGAGATGATGGAAGAGTGCAAGTGTAGTAGAAGTCATGCAAAGACCAAGACCAAAATGGGTTCCTAATGCCCAATGGGGTGGCCAAAAACCACTTTAAAAATGGGTTCCCCCCATTTTATTTGTCTTATAAAAATGCACTCTTTTAAACCCTTAGTTTATAAAATTAAAACCTAGTTTAATTTTATAACATTAACACACTTTTATTTGTTATTATTTAGCCAACTTAATGTGGGTTTGTTGGACCATAAACAAGGCTGTTTAACCAGTTAAACAAGAAAACACAGCGGAAACAAACCTTAATATAATGTTTTTTAAACTGAAAATTAAGGCACATAACTTCATATCAACAAATCAAAGAACATAGGATCAAATATATGTGCATGAACTAGCTATCAATAAGAAAATACAACCAAAACATCACATACAAACTACCTTTGTAGAGCTGCTGAGAAAAAGTGGTTTGGATGAAGAGAATGAGGTTCTTGAATGACCAAAACATCAAGAAGAGGTGTCCTCAAGCTCCCATACCCACAAGCATTAAACAAACACCTTGTTGCTAGGATTTCAGCACCAAATTCGAACCAAGATAAGCTGAAAATCCAACTTTCAGCTTTGAGCTTCTTCAAGAAGTAGAGAGAAAGATGTGTTCTTGGTCCTTTGCATGTAAGAGAGAGAGAGAGAGGAGGTGGAGTGTGCAACTAGTTAATGTTAAAACAATGTCCAAGAAACAAAGGCACAAATCCCTTAAAGGGGCGGCCGAAATTTATTTCATAATGGGGATCCACCTAAAAGATTTACCATTTTTTTAACTAGTTATTTAGATAAGTTATATATCAACCCTTTAATTATATAACTCATACACATTTTATTACTTGATGTCATTTAACTAACTTAAATAACATTACAAATAATACCCATGAACAAAATGTCATTTTAAGTTGTCCCATCTCAAATGCAACTTATTTAGAAAACCCATTTTCTAAATTGGTGTAATTATTTAATTACATGATCATATCATCAATTAAATATTAATTGGTGTTTTCTAAGCTTGTTATTGGGTATGACCCGACTTGGATCACAACGTACTAACGACATCATATTCTATGTGTCTTGGGCATAAAGAATCCAACAATCTCCCACTTGCAAAAGATTCATAGAAGATTGATGCAAGCAGTAAATGCCGCCTAACAATGGTTTACTACCCTTAATATGCATGACTAAAAGTCATTCAATAACATCATCCCCTTCAAGTATCCTACTTGAAATGATTTAGGTGAATCAATCATTTATTCTTTTGTTACAAAAGTCATGTTAAATCCAAGGACACAGAATGATCATTCCTTGTTGATTTAACTTAATCAGGCCTTAGACATCTTGCTCTCGACGAATAAGAGGAACAAGTTCCATCTTGACTACATACGTTACTCACAATCACCTCGTGCACCTGAACATAGCCTTATTCATGCCTATGAATATCCACCAATCCATGTTCATAATAGTCTTACGTTCATATTTGTTCGCACAAATATGACCGACTATGGACATTTAGAGTAATAAACATATTCATGGACATATACATGCTAAAAGGAACACAACTCAGTATATCACAAATATATAAAGAGTTAAACATTACATTGTTCCAAACTTTTAAATACTAAACAGATCAATTCCAATCACTAGAAAATCAAAGTTCTATGGCACAAGTATGACTTTCATTCTTTGACCTTTCAAGGAGCATCGTGACTGGATCCGTAAAATTTTGATCAGTGTGAACTTTACGAATACATATCTTTCCTTTTTCAAATTCATCCTTTATGTAGTTGAATCTCCGCTCAATGTGTCTAGTCTTTTAATGTGCACGGGATTCCTTGATTTGTGCAATCGCACCCTCATTATCACAAAAGATTTGTTGGGGGTCTTGAATGGTAGGGACCACGCCTAGATCAGCAATAAATTTCTTTATCCATGCAGCCTCCTGAGCTGCTAATGAGGCAGCTATGTATTCGGATTCTGTAGTGGAATATGCTACCACGTCTTGTTTTGAACTCTTCCACGACACTGCTCCCCCATTCATAATGAAGACATACCCCGATTGTGATCGAGAATCATCTCGATCAGTTTGGAAACTCGTATCCGTGTAACACTTTGCAACGAGTAAACATATCCTTAGTCCCCCTAAGGTATTTCAATATACTCTTAACAGCCATCCAATGGCTATTACCTGGAACCTGCTGATATCTGCTTGCCATGCTTAACGCGCATGACACATCCGGTCTAGTGCATATCATCACATACATGATGGATGCTATAGCAGATGCATATGGGATGTCCTTCATTCGATCTTGCTCATCCTTTGAGCTTGGACATTGAGATGTACTTAATATTGTCCCTCTTTGAATAGGTACCATACATTTCTTAGAGTTTTCCATCTTGAACCTTTTGAAGATTTTATCAATATATGCACTTTGGTTTAGACCTATCAACCGCCTCGATCTACACCTATAGATATTTATTCCAAAAATATAGGCGGCTTCACTGAGATCTTTTATGGAAAAACAACTTCCAAGCAAGGTTTTAACACCATCGATGGTTGTAATATCGTTTCCAAAAAGTAGTATGTCATCAACATACAATACTAAGAATGTAATTATGCTCCCACTAGCCTTCTTATATACACAAGCCTCGTCAGCGTTCTTGATGAAACCAAAATTCTTGATCTATTCATCAAAACATTGATTCCAACTTCTCGATGCTTGTTTCAATCCATAGATTGATCTCTTTAACTTGCATACTTTATTAGGATGTTTTGGATCAACAAAACCATGAGGCTGAACTGTATGGACAGTCTTTTCGAGATGTCCATTAAGAAAAGTGGTTTTGACATCCATTTGCTGAATCTCATAGTCATAATATGCAATTATGGCAAATAATATCCTAATTGACTTTAGCATTGCCACAGGTGAGAAAGTTTTATCATAATCAACCACTTGAGTTTGAGTGAAACCTTTTGCTACAAGTCTTTCTTTGTAAGTATCCAAGTTTCCACGCATATATGTTTTCTTCTTGAAAACCCGCTTGCATCCAACCGGTTTGGAGTTAAGTGGAGGGTCAACCAATTCCCAAACTTGGTTGTCATACATGGACTGCATCTTTACGTTCATGGCTTCCAGCCATTTGTTACAATCTGAATTGGACATTGCATCATGGTATGTAGTTGGTTCATTGGAGTCAACCACATAGCATCCATTCATGAAAAAACCATACTTTCAGGTGGAATGCTAACTCTACCAGATCTACGAACATTTTGTGTGTATTGATCAACCACTTGATCATCATCAACAACCTCTTGTTGATTGCTAGTGTCAACCAAACGTGTATCGGCTTGTGGATCTTTATCCTCATCAAATTCCACTGTTCTATACGCTATTCCTTCCATAAGGACTTAGCTTCCAAGAACTCTGACTTTCGAGCAATAAATACCTTTTGCTCTGTTGGACCAAAGAAGTAGTATCCTATAAAGTCTTTAGGATATCCAACAAATATACACTTAGTGGATCGACTTTCCAACTTGTTTTGGGTGTTTAGCTTAACATAAGCTTCACAACCCCATACTTTTAAATATGATAGTGATGGAACTCTTCCATGCCATATTTCAAAAGGTGTCGAATCCACTTTCTTGGTTGGGGCGATATTCAAAATACGTGCTGTGGAGAGCAATGTGAAATCCCAAAATGATAGAGGTAGTGAGCTTATAGCCATCATAGATCGAACCATATCCAATAGGGTTCGGTTTCTCCATTCGGACACACCATTATGTTGTGGTGTTCCAAGTGGAGTAAGTTGTGAGACGATCCCACAACTTCTTAGATGATCCTGAAAAGCCTCACTTAGGTATTCACCTCCTCTAACTAAACGAAGAACTTTGATAGTTTTATTGAGTTGATTTTCTACTTCATTCTTGAAGATTTTGAACATTTCAAAAGCTTCATGTTTATGTGCCATCAAGTACACATAAACATAGCGAATATAATCGTCGGTAAAGGTAATGAAGTATCTTTTACCATTTCTAGTCATTATCTTAAAAGGACCACATACATCCGAATGTATGATTCCCAATAAGTCTTTTGCTCTCTCGTTAGTACCACTAAAGGGTGACTTGGTCATCTTACCTTGTAAACAAGATTCACACTTATCAAATGAACCATTTTCATTTGTTTTCAAAAGACCATTCTTTTGAAGTGTTTGAATTCGATTCTTATTTATATGACCAAGACGACAAACAATGATAAGAATCACTTAAATCCTTTTAAGTTTCTTGGTGCTTGTTTGGTATAATAAGCTATTATAGGATGAATCATCATGAACCAATTCATAGATACCATTAAAAGGCATAGCCTTGAAATAAAATACATCATCCATACAAACATAAATACCATTGTTTACAAACTATAAATCATAACAACATTGTTTTAAAATGGAAACAGAAATTATGTTCCTAGTCAAACTAGGAGAATTCAAAATGTTCTTAAGAACAACTTCCAAACCATCTGTAAGTTTCAAAATATAGTCTCCTTGGGCTTCGACATCAACTTTTACTCTGTTACCCATGTAGAGACTTGTGTCTCTACTCTTGAAGTGCTTATTTCTTTTAAACCCCTACAACAAATTGCAAATATGAGTTCCACATCTAGTATCCAATACCCATGTGTTTGAAGAACTAACATTTAAACCAATATGAATCATGAAATTTGTACCTGAGGTTTGCCTACCATCCCTCTTGTTTCCAATGTCCTATCTCACCACACTTAGAGTATAGATCGTTCTCCGTTACCTTAGGCTTCTTAAGCTTAGGCTTTGGAGGTTCTGCTTTAGCCTTCCTCTTCCTTTTGCCTTTGATGTACCCCTTTCCTTTGGCAACATTTGCCTTGGGATCAGGGAATGGCCTTTTCTTATTGCCTCCCTCATTGATCGAGAAAACAGGTAGAACCTTTCTACCATCCCTGCCTCGGCTGTTTTGAGCATTACGTGAAGCTCACCAATGCTCTTGTCCCACCCGTTCATATTGTAATTCATTATGAACGTCTCAAACCATTTGGTTAGGCCAATAAGGATCAAATCCGTGGCCAGCTCCTTTGAGATGTGACAATTAAGCTGCTCAAGGCGATCAATGTGGCTTTTTATCTTAAGAACATAAGATGATACCGATTGGGTTTCTTCCATGCGACACGCATGTAGCGCTCGAACCTTTTCGAAGTGCTTTACCCTAGCTTGTTGAAGGAACATTTCCTTGAATTAGGTAATCATGTCATATGCCCCATGATGCTCCAAGTCCTTTTAGAGTTTGGGAATCAAAGTTCCCAACATGAGGCAGGAAACCTACATGGAATCCTCAGTGTATTGAAGCCAATCGTTATAGGCCTCAACATCTTCGGGGTCGGGTTGGTCAGGAATGGGATTGTCAAGGACATAGGCCTTTTTCTCTTGCTTGAGAACAATTCTCATGTTTCGAAACCAGTCCATTAAGTTATTATGGTTAAGACGATCCCTCTCTAAGATGGTTCTCAGTGATAGTGTATGGACGGTCGGGGTGGTAGATTATTGTTAGCGGCCATTTTTACAAAATTTACAAAGTTCTTATTAGTATTTCTGAAAATTTTATTTTAATCATTAATACCCTTTACATGTCTCATAGACAATTAATAATTAAAATCTAGAATCCAACATTACATTTAAATGATGGTTAGGTGACCTTTATCCCATTATTAAATTAACAAGGTAGTCAACATTTGACAATTGCAACCTATTGCAACTTCTAGCTTTATGGGATGGGTTAAACATCTTATGTTTAGTCGGCATGTAAAATCCCATCAACACCATTGTACGCCATGCTTCGGTGACCCTATGCACATGGTTTCCAATTCAAGTTGTCCTACTTACATACACGTGTGAGTTTACACATACAAGTGGTTAGGTGACCTTTATCCCACAATATGTTAAGCCCACCTCAAACACACAAGTTCCCTAAAGTGGTTAGGTGACCATTATCCCACAAGTAGTTCTCAAGTGATTCGAGTGTCGTGTAAAATGATGGTGTTTAAATTGTTTCCAAAGAGATTTTAGTTTTCATTAATTCTAGTTAGGAAAACTCTATGTACCTTGTATTCGCATGCTTTCAAATACATGGTACCCTACGGTTCTTTTTAATAAAACCTTTTTATTTTGAAATCGTTAATCCTTTTAATAACTTTATTAACATATTATTGATTAAGAACCTGAAAAATCAGCTTGTTATGATTATTTACTAAGATTGTTAAGCATATACACATATCAAACATCAACATAATATGGATAATCAAACAAGCATATACAAAACACCACATATGCATAACCATAGCCACTTAGGTAACCAAAATTGTTTGCCATCACAAGTGTGGTCACAAGGTCTTTTCTAAGGGTTAATAACAACACAAAGATAGGATCCCCAAAGAACCCCACTTGAAATTACATCCAAATGATTCAAGTCCTTCTCTTTGTTCCTTCCTTTTGTGCTTCTAACTTGTGCATCTTCTTTTACAAAGTTTATATCCTAATAAAAATTTTCAAATAAAAGAAAATACACCTAATCTATTAATTACATCACCATTGAATGAATAAATAAATTACAACAATATACAAGCACAATATAATAAATATTACAACCCATAATGAATGAAATCAACCAAAATAAATCATCCATCCAAAACCAAATCAACACAAGGTCAAGGCTAGGTTATGCACTAATATGAAACATCATATACAACATACAAGAACCAAAATAAATCCCCATTTAACCGTAAATTTTCAGCCAACATAAACCAATAATTTAGGGTGTTTTTGTCCAAACAAAACACAATCAACCATTTGATATCTTTCTTTGAAGGTTTAATCACAAGCATGTAATATATAACCTTGAAAGGTTGGGGATTCATAATATCACCACAAAACAGCCCCTATTAGGTTGTTACAACCCCATAAAACCAATTTTACAAGGACAATAAAAGCTAGTCATCCACATATCCAGCTCTAGATGCCAATGTTGGGTTTGTTGGACCATAAACAAGGTTGTTTAACCATTTAAACAAAAAAAAATGCAGCGGAAACAAACCTTAATATAATGTTTTGTAAACTGAAAATTAAGGCACATAACTTCATATCAACAAACCCAAGAACATAGGATCAAATATATGTGTATGAACTAGCTATCAATAAGAAATTATAACCAAAACATGACATACAAAGTACCTTTGTAGAGTTGCTGAAAAATCGTGGTTTGGATGAAGAGAATGAGGTTCTTGAATGACCAAAACACCAAGAGAGGTGTCCTCAAGCTCCCATACCCACAAGCATTAAACAAACACCATGTTGCTAGGATTTCAGCACCAATTCGAACCAAGATGAGCTAAACATCCAATTTTCAGCTTTGAACTTCTTCAAGAAGGTAGTGACAAAGATGTGTTCTTGGTCCTTTGCATGTAAGAGAGAGAGGAGGTGGAGTGTGCAACTAGTTAATGTTAAAACAATGTCCAAGAAACAAAAGGCACAAACCCCCTTAAAGGGGCGGCAGAAATTTGTTTCACAATGGGGTTTCCCCCCAAAATTTACCATTTTTGTCACTAGTTATTTAGATAAGTTATATAATTAACCCTTTAATTATATAACTCATACACACTTTATTACTTGATGTCATTTAACCAACTTAAATAACATTACAAAAATACCCATGAACAAAAAGTCATTTTAAGTTGTTCCATCTCAAATGAAACTTATTTAGAAAACCCATTTTCTAAATTGGTGTAATTAAATAATTGCATGATCATATCATCAATTAAATATTATTTGGTGTTTGCTAAGCTTGTTAATGGGTATGACCCGACTTGGATCACAACGTACTAACCAAATCAATATTCTATGTGTCTTGGGCATAAAGAACCCAACACTTAAATAATGAAACAAATAATTTCTCATGAACAAATTATCCATATAATGTTGTTCTATCACAAAAGCAACGTTTTAGAAAACCCATTTTCTAAATTGGTGTCAATATTTAGTTGTATGATCACATCAACAAATAAATATTTTTTGGTTTTTGTTTGTCTTGTTATTGGGTATGACCCGACTTGGATCATAACGTACTAACCACATCAATCTTGTGTGTGTCTTGTGCATACAAGATCCAACAAATGATAGTATACTATGTCTTTGCTTCTACATGAATTCTTCAATATCATTAAAATCAGATCTAGTTAATTTATATGTAAGTAGGTTCATCTTGAGTGGAAACTATACTTAGTGCATGCCTAACATAATGTAAAGTGGTTGTTTTTGGGAATCTTGATTTTAAGGATATAGAAAGTGAGTCATATTCTGATGTGACCAAATCACTCATCTAAGCACACTATGTACCAACACTTTATAATATCAATCTTTGCAAATCTTACTGCCTTTGGTTTGTGTAAACAAAGACCTGGGTGTATGATCACCATGGCTTACATTTGTAACCAACTGGTGAAAAGATCATGATCCTTATCATCCCTCTGTTTTGTGTAAACAAAGACCTGGGTTAAAGCCATCTCTGTTTTATGTGAGTAAAGACCCCGTGACCTTATAATGATCATATCTAAGCTCTCAAAAGAATCGTATGTGATCAACTATATATAATTCTAGAGCTTTTTCAACAATGCATTTATGAGATGTCCAATGCATCTCAAGATAGAACTTATAATATATGTACATAATTTCTGTGTTTGAAAAAGTGATGATTTGATTCACAAAGGGAGGACAAACTCTAAGTGAGTTGAATGTGAAGCCCATAACGGTTACTCACTAATAAACATGAAAACATGATAAACTGCATGCCTAGTTAATACAATACTCTTGCATGGTTTTAAGTGGACTAACATACTTGCAATCATAACAAAGATTAGGTATCAGTTCAATAAATTAACTCCTTAGGAAGATGCTTAGTATTATAGTATGATCCTTTACTATGTAAATACATGCTTATACATAGCCCTTATTTTAGTTTTGTACAGTTAATTTCTTTCTGTTTGGATAGACTTGTGTCTTTCATGATATTCTTCTTAGAAATTATGATCAATCATTCAGTCATCACTAATCACAAATTTAGGGGAGAGTAGAATCATGAAAATAATAGTTTACAACAAACTTTTCAAATGAATTGTCAATATGAAGGAATTGGAACCTAAGCACTACCTTGGCTTTTGGATACATTAAGTTTTGTTTAAATTTAAACCCTCTTGTGGCACAATTGTCATGAATACATAGTCAACTAGGTTCAATAGCAATAAATGGTTCTAAGCAGTTGACTTGGACCACACAATAAAATAAGTTTCAAACAGTGCATTTCAAGCACCTATAGTGCATCTCAAGGATCAGCAAAAGCTACAGTGCAACTCAAGCATCAACAAAATCTACAGTGCATTTCAAGCATCAGCAGAAGCTACAGTGCATTTAACATCACACAAGCAATAGTGTGAAAACTTAATTAAATTTGTCCATTTGTAGATTGGTAAACTACGGATGAGCCAATACTCAAAAGTATAATCTAATTTCATTGATTGGTAACCTATGAAAAATTAAGTTATACTTCATTAGAAGAAGTTTTTAAGTCATCCGCACATGATATACGGAGTCCGTAGATGATTTCCGGAAGAACTAAAAAACTGCGGATAAGTTAAATAAGAGAGTATAAATGATGACTTTAACTTCAATATTCATTATTCACATTTTCAGAACACTTTTTCAGACCTAAAAAAACACACTCAAAAAAATTTTTTCCCTCTTCCATAAAACTTCAAAATCACCGAGTCAAACATCAAACAAACACATAATCCAGATCTCAGATCATTGTGTTCAAGGTAAAACATGTCGTAGTGATCAATACTAAACTGTTTGATTCCTGGTTATCCTCATAAATGTTTGGATTCTCATGTCAATAAATTTTATACTAACATAATCTTCTTCATTCGTATGAACAGATGTCTAATCAATTTGCAAAAGAGCACAATGTGTCTACGTTCTTAAACCCTAACTATCATGTTTCAGAAGGATGTCAAGACATTATACGCTATCTGAGAAGATCTAGGCTATTTTATGCCTTGTTAGCGGAGCTGGTGACACATCAATCGCACAATACTGACTTCTGGAACTCTGCACGAATAGAAGAACATGGTGAAGTTATGGTGGCGGAAGTGAAGAATCAAAGACTGAGGATGAATGAGCAGACAATAAAGAGGGTTCTAGAGTTGGGAGATCTAGAAGTTGGTCACCCTGAAGTGTTTGAAAATGAATACATAGAAAGAGTATTCAATCTAATAGGATATGATGGTGACTTGGAGAAGGGAGAGATCAAGAAAGGAAGATTGTGCAAGCCATACAGATTTCTCTATCACACTTATCTTAAGTGCATTTCTAACAAGAAATCTGGACTTGATAGATTTTCAAGGCATATTCCTTCGGGGGTCATTGGTGTCTTTGGGGAAAGAACATACAATTACTCCAAGTACATCTTCAATTGTCTATGTGACCACATGAAAGTGCAAAAGGATGACAAGATGTACATGTTTCCAAGGTTTCTGCAACTAATCATCAATGTTGATCTGCCTGGGACTGCTATAGATGGTGATGTGTTTGTTCAAGCACACTTATGGAGATCTCAACTGAATAAGATAAGTAGGAAGTATGAATGAGGAGACATGCCTATGTTTGCTCATTTGGAAGATGAAAATGCAAACATTCCTGAAGAATTGATATGGGAAAAAGTTCTAGAAAGTTCATCTACTAGCTTTATGCAAGCCTCATCTTCACGTCCTCAATGACCCATTTACCAACAACCTCAAGCACCCCAATCACAATCACCTTCCAGCCAAAACACTCAACCAATCTCTCCAATCTAGCCTCTATCACCAAATCAACCTCAAACACCCTAGTCACAATCACTAGCCAGCCAAGACACTCAACCAATCTCTCTTATTCACCCTCTCTCATCAAATCATTCTCCAAGCACAGAAAAGCAATCCACTAAGAGCTTTTACACATGGGAGATAGTCGTAGCTTCACAAGCCAATATTGTTCAGTTGTCTCTAACAAAGACTTAATCCCTTCTCCATTCAAACAATACTGAACCAGTCTCTCATGTCATTGTCCATGAGCAACAACAACAATCACATCAAGAACAAATAGAGGAAGCCGTTTAGTAAAGTTCAAGCTCAACTAGTGTAGCACCTGAATTTGTGAATGATGATTATATTGCTACTCAACATCAGAAAGAAGAAGAAGTCAACTATGTGTATGTAATTGCTTACAATGAAAACAATCTTAGTGATGATGATATCCCAGTGAGAAAAAGTTAGCTAGTTGCTGAATACAACAAGCTTGTTATCAGGTCAAACTGTAGAAAGAAAAGAATTCAAGAGTTGAAAGGGATGGTAAAAGAAAAAGATGACTAGCTCATGCAGCAAGACCAACAACTAAAATATTAAGAGAAGATACTCAATGCAATAATGAAATGATTGATGCTCTTCTTCAACAAGAATTCGAGCTCAAAGAATCAGTAAAGTTTGAGAGGGATGAAAATGAAAAGCTAATGCTGAAAATTGATCAAGTAATCGACTCTCTCTGCTTAATCAGCTTTGTTGAAAAGGAAAGAAGAAGAGCTTGAGGAGCTAAAAATGAAAATTTGTGTGCTGGAATCAAATGCTGCTCCTGCAACAAATCAAACAAAACAAGCTTCTAAGACCACAAAGCAAATCATACAATACAGAAGAAAAAGGAAGTATTTGGGTTTTTGTGAAGAAGGAAATGATTGAAATACAAGATTCACCAAAAATGTCAAAAACTATTGAATCTTCATCCTTAAAGCCTATGTCTCCTGCTAAAACAGTAAGGGATGCCGAATGGAATGAGCTCACAAAGGATGAACCAGCCAAAGATCATAAAGAAAAAAGGCTCATGACCTACTGACCACTAAAGACATACTTGAAGAAAGGCCAGAATCTTCCATGTTCGTGACCTTAATCAATCATGAATTCCCATATGACTTGGTGGAAAAGCTGAACATGAATGAAATGAAGGATTTGCTAAAAGAGTTTGAGCTTGCGAGATTCAAAATTCCAAATTCTGACCATGAAGCATTCACAACTTTTCAAGCCATTCAGAAAATCAACAAAGATCTAGGCCATTGTGATACAGCTAAGCTTAGCAAGTACAATGTGGTTTGTTGGCTGCAAGGTCACAACTACAAGGCACATGAGCTTAAAGGAAGAAAAGTTGGTGAGCTGAGAAGAATGATGGATCATGTCATGGCTATTGAGCTTGACACTAGAGTAAGATTAAGAAAATTTATCTCCAAATACTTCATATGAGCAACAAAGGAAACTCCCTGCTCCTCCTATAACTGTTGAACCTAAAGATCAGCATAAAGGAAAGGAAAATCTAATGAGAGAGCCAAGAGCTGTTATCCCTAGAAAAGTGTGGCCATTGGACATAACTGTGAGAGAGATTACTAAAAGAAAATCAACTCTAATCCAGTTGTTTGATCACATTAAAAATCCCACTTCTGCTAAGGAAAACAAGATTATGACCTATAAATTTGATCCAGAGTGGGAGTGTGCTTTAATCAAGTGGATATATGGAAGAGTTGAATACTATCATTTGATTGAATTTGTATTACTGTTTCCTAATGTTGATATACGTGATCTTCAAAGCTTAATCATCTCAAATTATCTAGTAAGTCCAAGAAGAAGAGATTTCTTCGTAGCAGTTGTAAAGTTAAAAGCAAAATTCAAGGATGACGTCTGAAAGAAGCAATAAGAGAAGATGATGAGCACAAGAAAAGAAGAAAAGAAGATCAATATCTAACTCCTGTGCATTGATTGATGATGAATTCCTGAGGAGAGTTGGATATTCAAACAAAACAATAGCCATAATCAAGCATATGCAAGGTACTCAATATACATTGCTATAACTGAGTGGGGATATGTTGAGAGAACTAAAGAGCTGGTGCTGTTAAGGAACAAAGAATAAAGAAAGCTAAAAGTATCAGACTCTTTGATCCAGTGGAAATCAAGCTTCTCCACCCCAGCTACACGTCATCTTTGCATGACCAATTCTTGCCAAAGCTGACCGATGAAAGTGCCCAAAATGATCTATGCCTGTATGTGCACATAATTCAAATAATTGAAAAACTGCATGCAAGGGCATATAAGAGAAGAAGACATGAAGTTCGATTGCTGAAAGGAGCTAACATCAAGGAAGTATTCGAACTAAGGATGTCAAAAAAAGATGAGCTTGAACTTGTCAACAATCAAAGTGTTGTGGAAACTCTCACAACAGAAGAAGACATTTTGAGGCTGAACTTTGAGACACTACAAAGAATATATAGAATGGAGATCAAGTACAAGTACGATGATCAAAAGGATGCAGTGTCATACTTCAAGAAGAAGATGGTGTCTAGAATGAAGGAGCTTTCACATTTGAAGAGTTGATTACAAGTGTCTAAGCCTAAGTGGGAGTATTGTTAGATCTAGGAACTATAGGACTAGAGCATTTTGTATAGGCTTAGAACTTTAATCAATATTTGTAATGAACAATTGTAATTCATTATTATGTCGTATGCATTATATATAGGTTAACCCATATGTGTATTGATCTGTGTATGATTGTAGGTGCAAACATATTACTTGGTCAATTACTAAAATTGACTAAGTATAAGAAACATCTACAAATGAATATTTTTGTTCTTCTATAGTTATGTTTCTTTCAAAATCAATCATCCGAAGATCTTCTGCAGATGAACAGCAGCTCTGAAGTTGGAAGTGAAGATCCCTTCAAAAGCACAAGATAGCTTCGAAAGGACAAAGTACCTTTGGAAGAACAAGACTCCTTAGGAAGAACAAACATATACGAAAGACCATATTCATGTGGAGTCCAAAAACTTGTATTTAATAATACAAGTGTTACAAGTCATGTAAGGATTAAATGTAAAGGTTGATGCAACTCAAACACTTAAAGTGTCCTACATGCATGCACAAGTGTACTCAAGAAGAATGCTTTGGAACTTTCACACCGGCAAAATAAATACTCTAAGTGTTAAATCTTCCGAAGCGAAGACCAATATCTTCCGAAACCAAAGATGAAGTCTTCCAAAGCTTCAAAAACAATGTTTTCCGAAGCCAACACTAGAAGATAGATTTCTTCAGAAGACTTTTAGAATACATGCTTTATCTGATATACTTTACATAAAGTTGTACCCCTTTCCGCTGGAACTCTGTAAAGTCACCAACTTTCATAAAGTCTTGAGTCTTGAACTTTCTACTTCATGTACTTTATCCTTTTTGTAATATATTAGGATGTGAGCTAAGGCATGTCATAGTCACTAGTCAAAAGGCAATTTGCCTTTTGACTTTACATTTGATTTTGTTTGTGTATGGTCAATTGTATCCGGCTGGCCTTTAAAGTATGGCCGACTGTTGGATGTAGTATTTGTATCTCAAGTACTTATAACTTTCAATATGCTTTGTAACACATGTAATAGAACTTGAAAAAGCAATATGCTAGAATCTTGAAAACCAACTCCTTCTGTGTTTTACTATCTTGTTCTGTCTCATATTTACTTGTGTTCTTAATATCATTACAAGAGGAAAACCAACTCCACTATTTGATTATTTAAGTGTTCTTATGTAAGGCCCAGTTTCCGAGACGCTTACAGCTAGTCAATCATCGCACATAAACATATATTTTCATTATCTTAAATAAAGTGTTGTAGCCGAATCATTAAAAAAACATTTCATTTCATTATAATAAACACTTTTGCAAAATTATATAACATTCATTACAAAATATCTTTTGTTCGCATTATAATGCAAAAACATTATACAATGAATGTCATCAAAAATGAGCCAAGTAGCCGCCCCGTGCCATCCTCAGCAACCATTACCTGCCAACTGGAAACACATAAAAGTCAGCTTTGAGTTCTAGTTTTAAAATAAAACATACTTTCCTTCCGTTTAAAACCATTCTTTACTTTCGTACATGATCACATATCATACGTACACATACATAATAACATTATTATCTTCATCATTTGTTCGTTAACTTTCGTTCATTCATGGTACGTCAATACCTTCCGATGAAATGTACATTACCCCGAACATTATGCACGAAGCTGGTTACTGGGCCTGAGGTCTTTCATAGACCTCGAACATTGTGCACGAAGCGGACTCCAGTACCTAGTGCAAGTACATTCACCACTTATCTTTTCTCTTTCATTTCGAATCAATGCCATAGGCTATACCCCAAACATTATGCATGAAGCTGCTTACTAGGGCAACCGGCAAGAATCCTATACGTATGGTCAATCACAAGGATTAGACCCCGGTGTGCATCCTTCCGAGGTAGCTAACCCGCACACAATTGAGCTAACTCCCTTCATTAGGTATGAACCTCTATATACTGCTTGCACAACTTTCTTACTTTCATTCATATGTTAATGCATGCATTCTTTCATTTCGTTCCTCTTTTCATTATCTTCCGCTTTACTTTACATAATACTTTCATTTCATTCATAAGCATTCAACGTAAAGCCACGAGAAAATAACATACATAAACAAGAACATAAACATACACATAAACATACGAAATGTTAGGATCGTGTACTCGACGATGTACTAACTGATTAACATGTATACCGAACCAAGTAGTGCGGAATCCTATTTGATTGGCGATCCAATCAGTGAGGACGCACGTAGAAACAATTTTGTGATTGTATCTAACGTTAAGAAATGATTAGGAATCGATCTAATGTGTTCTATGAACTTGGAGTATGATCTTAGAGGTTTCTGGACTGCTAGAGTACGTCTGGAGTCGAAGTGTGTACAATGCTTTGGTTTTTCCATGAATTAGGTGGTATTTATAGGTTAGGGTTACTCAATCGTGCGACTGAACCATTTCCATGGTTCATTCGTGCGATTGAGCCATGCGGTTGATCCATTCGCACGAATGAGTGTTCAGTCATGCGACTGAGTCAGTCGCATGAAGTTGTTCAGGCGTATGGACTATTTAGGTGCATGGACACTCAGTCGCATGGCCATTCGGACGCATGACCACTATTGGGGCGCATGGTCCGTATCATATTCTGGAATTGGAGGGCTTGTACAATATCCTGTGTGTCATAGAACAGTGGCCACTTGTATTGAGTGTAGACGTCGTCAGCTGACAAGTTGGTAAGCCACATCGGGTCGAATACCCTAATAGTATCCATTCTACCCTCTTTTTTCAAAACTATGACAGCTACCCCTGTTCTCCAATCATAGTACCACCATTTGAAGTGAGGAGTGAAGTCCTGTAGCATCTCCCGTAGAGGGATCTTTGACATTGTTTGTGGAGGACTCCACTTCAGCACTATCTTTGGCTTTCTAGTTATGGGATCAACTTCAGAACGTCTGATATACCTTATAGATTGTTGAGGTTTGAATTTGACCCTGTTGCACCCTGAAAGGATCATACATGCCAACTTAATGGGTGAATTGATGATTGCTCAGCTAGAATCCCACAAGTCCAAGAAGAAATGCAGATGAAGATCTGCAAGGAAAATAACAAGTGTTATCTTCCGCATTAGTTAATGCGGAAGACGTAACTTTTATGCGGACAAGTGTTTACTCTTCCGCATTAACTAATGTGGAAGACATAATACTAATGCTCAAAAAACAAGTTACTCTTCCACATTGACTAGTGCCGAAGAACAAAAGACGATGTGGACAAGACTTTGCTCATCCGTATTGACAAATGCGGATGACCGACCAAATGCGCATAAGTATTTCTTCATTCGCATTAACCAATGCGGATGACCAACTTACTAATGCGGATGATCAAGTGTAGATGCCATCAAGATTATCTCATCCGCATTTGTCAATGCGGATGAACAAGCAGAGATGCGGATCAAGACTTAGTCTAGTTTCTGATGTAATAGGTCACGGGTAGTTTAGTCATTTTGTAAAGGTATCGTGTCTGCCTATAAATAGAATAGTTGACCTCGTACTGAGGTGACGGCTGATAGATAGAGAATTTTTGTTGTAATCATTTTCTGTAATTTATTAACTTTCATATATCAATACAAACATCATTTATGAGTATTTTTCTTGCTTTGAATGTTCTTTGTTTGTTTGTTTCCGCCACTCAATCATTGACTTGATTATCATATTCGATTCACAGTAAGAATATCACCCTTACTCAACCCTAATCAATTGGTATCAGAGCTTTGGCTCTTGATTCTCTTTCAGATCTGCGCACAGACTGAATAGAATTTGATTGATCTGCTAATCAAGTTGCTAGTAGTGGATATCATCATCTCTACTTAATAAACAACAAGAATACTCCTGTCAAAGAGCAAGAAAATCATTACAGAACTCATTCTAACCGCGAAAGAACTGTTTGAACAAGTTGGACTCATCAAACATAATCAATCTTAAAATCAACTAAACCTATACTCACACAAATCAACATGGATTCTAACAGTTACTCTGAACTTGGTCATACACCTAAACCTCCCATGCTTAAACACAAATCTGAGTTTAAACAGTGGAGAATAAGGTTTAGAAATTATATCACAGTGTTAGATTCTATATTCCCAAGACACATAGAACATTGATGTGGTTAGTACGTTATGATCCAAGTCGGGTCATACCCAATAACAAGCTTTGCAAACACTTAATATTATTTAATTGATGATATGATCATACAATTAAATAAATACACCAATTTAGAAAAATGGGTTTTCTAAATAAGTTGCATATGAGATTGAACAACCTATATGGATATTTTGTTCATGAATATTATTTGTAATGTTGTTTAAATTCGTTAAATAACATCAAATAATAGGAGTGTATGTATAAGTTATATAATTAAAGAGGTAATTATGTAACTTATTGAAAACATTTGTTTAACAAAGATTAAAAGGTTTTGGGGGGAAAACCCCAAAAGAGCAAAAGGTTCGGCCGCCCCTTTTAGGGGTTCTTTTGGCCTTATGTTTTGTATCCTTTTCTTGGCTTGAACACACACACTCTCCATTCAGATCTCTCTCACTCTCTCATATGCAAAAGGGTCACAAGAACATCACTCTTCTTTTGGAAGAAAGATATCACGGCTGGAACAAAGCTCTAGCAGCTTTGTTGATTGTTCACGGCTGGAACAAGGTTCCAGCAGCTTTCTTGATCCGATTTGGTGCTCAAATCCTAGCAAGAATTGTGTATGCTTGATGCTTGTGGGTATGGAAGCTTGAGGACACCTCTTCTTGGTGTTTTGGCTGTTCAAGAACATCATTCTCCTCATCTATATATCGTTTTTCAGCAGCCTTTGGAAGGTAGTATGTATTGCTTATTTGGGTTGTTATTTATTGGTGATAGCTAGTTCAAGAACATCATGATCCTCATCTATATATAGTGGCTATGGTTATGCACATGTGGTTGTTTGATATATGCTTGTTTGATTATTCATTTTATGTTGATTGTTTGATATATGGATATGCTTAACAATCTAAATAAATTATGATAACAAGCTGAATTTTTTGGTTCTTAAACATTAAGTGACTAATAAAAGGTTATTAAAAGGATTAATGATTTCAATATAAAAGAGGTTTTATTAAAAGAAAACCATAGGGTACCATGTATTTGAAAGCATGCGAATACATGGTACATAGAGTTTTCATAACTAGAATTAATGGAAACTTAAATCCCATTGGAAACAAGTTAAACACCATCCTTTTACACGATACTTGAATCACTTGAGAACTACTTGTGGGATAAAGGTCACCTAACCACTTTTAGGGAACTTGTGTGTTTGAGGTGGGCTTAATATACTTGTGGGATAAAGGTCACCTAACCACTTGTATGTGTAAACTCACACGTGTGTGTAAGTAGGACGACTTGAATTGGAAACCATGTGCATAGGGTCACCGAAGCATGGCGTACAATGGTGTTGATGGGATTTTACATGCCGACTAAACATAAGATGTTTAACCCATCCCATAAAGCTAGAAGTTGCAATTGGTTGCAATTGTCAAATGTTGACTACCTTGTTAATTTAAAATAATGGGATAAAGGTCACCTAACCATCATTTAAATGTAACGTTGGATTCTAGATTTTAATTATTAACTGTCTATGAGACGTGTAAAGGGTATTAATAATTAAAATACAATTTTCAGAAATACTAATAAGAACTTTGTAATTTTGTAGAAATGGCCACAAACCATAATGCTACCACCCCGACCGTCCCTACCCTATCACCGAGAACCATCATAGAAAGGGATCGTCTTAACCATAATAACTTTATGGACTTGTATCGAAATTTGAGAATTGTTCTCAAGTAAGAGAAAAGGGGCTATGTACTTGACGATCCTATTCCTGACCAACCAGACCCTAAGGATGTTAAGGCCTATGACGATTGGCTTCAATACACTAAGGATTCCATGCAGGTTTCCTGCCTCATGTTGGGAACTATGATTCCCGGACTCCAAAAGGACTTGGAGCAACATGGGGCATATGACATAATTACCCAGTTAAAGGAAATGTTCCTTCAACAAGCTAGGGTAGAACGCTTCGAAACGGTTCGAGCACTTCATGCGTGTCATATGGAAGAAACCCAATTGGTATCATCTTATGTTCTTAAGATGAAATGCCATGTGATCGCCTCGAGAGGCTTAATTGTCCCGTCTCAAAAGAGCTAGCCACGGATTTGATCCTTAATGGCCTAACTAAAAGGTTTGAGACGTTCATAATGAATTACAATATGAACGGTGGGACAAGAGCATTGGTGAGCTTCACGCAATGCTCAAAACAACTGAGGCAGAGATGGGTAGAAAGGTTCTAGCTGTTCTCTCGATCAATGAGGAAGGCAATAATAAAAGGCCACTCCCGATCCCAAGGCAAATGTTGCAAAAGGAAAGAGGGTACATCAAAGGAAAGGGGAAAGGAAAGGCTAAAACGGAACCTCCAAGCCTAAGCTTGAGAAGCCTAAGGTAATGGAGAACGATCCATGCTTTGAGCATGGAGAGATAGGACATTGGAAAGGAATTGTCCAACCTATCTCAAAGAGTTGAGAAACAAGAGGGATGCTAGGCAAACCTCATGTACAACTTTCATAATTCACATTGGTTGAAATGTTATTTCTTCAAACACATGG
The DNA here is from genome assembly GCA_025506515.1 of Flaveria trinervia. Lineage (NCBI taxonomy): Eukaryota > Viridiplantae > Streptophyta > Magnoliopsida > Asterales > Asteraceae > Flaveria > Flaveria trinervia. The sequence goes on from CM046443.1 coordinate 63,164,395, forward strand.
GTATTGGATACCGGATGTGGAACTCTTTTGCAATTTATTGCAGGGGTTCATAGGAAATAAGCACTTCAATAAGGGAGACACTAGTCTCTTCATGGGCAGCGGAGCAAAAGTTGATGTCGAGGCCCAAGAGACAATATTTTGAAACTTTCAAATAGTTTGGAAGTTGTTCTTAAGAACATTTTGTATGCTCCTAGTTAGACTAGGAACATAATTTTGTTTTCCCTTTTAGAACAGTGTGGTAATAAATTAAAGTTTGTTAACGATGGTATTTATGTTTGTATGGATGATGTATTTTATTTCAAGGCTATGCCTTTTAATGAAATCTATGAATTGGCTCATAATGATTCATCCTATAATAGCTCATTATACCAGACAAGCACCAAGAAACTTAAAACGGTTTTAAGTGATTCTTATCTTTGACATTGTCATTTTGGTCACGTAGAACAAGAATCAGATTCAAACACCTCAAAAGAATGGTCTTTTGAAAAGCAAATGAAAATGTTTCATTCAATAAGTGTGAATCTTGTTTACAAGCTAGATGACCAAATCACCCTTTAATGGCACTAACGAGAGGGAAAATGACTTACTAGGATTCATACATTTAGATGTATATGACCCTTTTAAGACAATGACTAGAAATGGTGAAAGATACTTCATCACCTTTAATGACGATTATAGTTGTATGGTTATGTGTACATGATGACACACAAACATGAAGCTTTTGAAATGTTTAAAACCTTCAAGGATGAAGTAGAAAATCAACTCTATAATACTATCAAAGTTCTTCGTTCAGATAGAGGAGGTGAATACCTCTGTAATGCTTTTTAGTACCATCTAAGAAGTTGTGGGATCGTCTCACAACTTACTCCACCTGGAACACGACAACATAATAGTGTGTCTGAAAGGAGAAATCGAACCCTATTGGATATGGTTCGATCTATGATGGCTATAAGCTCACTACCTCTATCATTTTGGGGTTTCGCAATGCTCTCCGAGGCTCATATTTTGAATATGGCCCCGACCAAGATAGTCGATTCACTAAGTGTATTTGTTGGATATCTCAAAGACTGTATAGGATACTACTTCTTGGATCCAACAGAACAAGAGTAATTATTGCTCAAAAGGCTGAGTTCTTGGAAACTAAATTCCTTATGGAAGGAATAACGTATAGAATAGTGGAATTTGATGAGGATCAAGATCCACAAACCTATACGCACTTGGTTGACACTAGCTATCAACAAGAGGTTGTTGATGATGATCAAAAGGCTGGTCAATACACATATAATGTTCGCAGATCTGGTAGAGTTAGCATTCCACCCGAAAGATATGGATTTTTCATGAATGGATGCTACATGGTTGACTCCAATGAGAAAACTACATACCATGAAGCAATGTCCAATTCGGATTGTGACAAATGGCTGGATGCCATGAACGTTGAGATGCAATCCATGTATGACAATCAGGTTTAGGAATTGGTTGACCCTCCACTTAACTCCAAACCGGTTGGATGCAAGTGGGTTTCAAGAAGAAAATAGATACACATGGAAACTTGGATACTTACAAAGAAAGACTTGTAGCAAAAGGTTTAACTCAAAATCAAGGGGTTGATTATGATGAGATTTTCTCGCTTGTGGCAATGCTAAAGTCAATTAGGATATTATTTCCCATAGCTGCATATTATGACTATGAGATTTGGCAAATGGATGTCAAAACCGCTTGTCTTAATAGACATCTCGAAGAGACTGTCCATGTTGGACCAAAAGAACCAATGAGCCTGATCAGAAAAACCTCTAAGTCCCATAGACATTACAACTGCTGAAGAAGATTACAACAGCTAAAGACATCAGCTGATTACAAGGTCTGAAGACAAAGTCTGAAGACAAGATCTGAAGATTTCTACTGAAGACAAAGTCTGAAAGTAAAGTACTGAAGACAAAGTCTGAAAGTAAAGTACTAAAGACAAAGTCTGAAGCTATCAGCTGAAGATAATGTTTGAAGTAAAAGTCTGAAGAAGAAAGACTGAAGACAAAGACTGAAGACCAGAGTGATCAGTAGTTGTCACAACAGCTGAAGTAATAACTTCAGTAGTTGTGATGGTTTCCTTTTCAGTACTTGTAATTTACTTTTCAGTAGTTTATAGTGTAGTAGTTTTATGTTTTTGTACTTAGCATTCTCTGAGATGTGATCAGTTGTTGAGAACATTCTCAGTAGTTTGCATAGTTTCAGTTGTTTGTATAATTCTGTTAGATGTCACTATCAAGTGACATCAGCAGACGTCACATTCCTTATATAAGGAATGTTGACCTAATTGTAACGTGTGACTTTGAGCCACCACGAAAGCATTGAATGAAATATTCCTTTTGCAAAATTCTCTCTCTTTCTATAACCGTGCACTACTCCATTGAATATCAATTGTGTTCTTGCAAAATTGTTTAATTCATTGATCGAATTCCGCTACAATCTACTCTAATCAATCAAACTTAGATCGCTGATCTTAACAGTCCATATGGTTCACTCAGATGGTTTTGTCGATCCACAACATCCTAAAAGTATGCAAGTTAAAGAAGTCAATCTATGGATTGAATCAAGCATCGAGAAGTTGGAATTAACGTTTTGATGAAGAGATCAAAATTTGGTTTCATCAAGAACGCTGACGAGGCTTGTGTATATAAGAAGGCTAGTGGGAGCATAATAACATTCTTAGTATTGTATGTTAAAGACATACTACCTTTTGGAATCATATTCCAACCATGGAAGGTGTCAAAAGTTGGCTTGGAATTTGTTTTTCCATAAAATCTCGGTGAAGCCGCATATATTTTGGAATAAAGATCTATAGGGATAGATCGACACGGTTGATAGGTTTAAACCAAAGTGCATATATTGATAAAGTCTTGAAAGGGTTCAAGATTGAAAACTTTGAGAAAGGTATGGTACCTATTCAAAGAGGGACAATATTGAGTACATCTCAATGTCCAAGCTCAAAGGATGATCAATATCGAATAAAGGACATCCCATATGCGTCAACTATAGGATCCATCATGTATGCGATGATATGCACTAGACTGGACCAGTCATGCGCGTTAATCATGATGAGCAAATATTAGCAAAATCCAGATAATAGCCATTGGATGACTATTAAAAGTATATTGAAATACCTTAGAAGGACTAAGGAAATGTTTCTAATATATGGATCTGATGGAGAGGAACTTGTTGTAAAGGGTTACACGGATGCAAGTTCCAAACCATTCGAGATGATTCTCAATCGGGGTATGTCTTCATTATGAATGGAGTAGCATTGTCCACTACAAAATCCAAATACATAGCCACATCATTAGCAGCTCAGGAAGCTGCATGGATAAAGAAATTATCGCCTACCTAGGGTGGTCTCTGCCATTCAAGACCCCTAGAAATCCTTTTGTGATCACGAGGGTACGATTACATGAATCAAAGTACCCTGTCCTCTTCAAAAGGCTAGGCACATTGAGCGGAAATTCAACTACATATGGGATGAAGTTGAAAAGGGAAAAATATGTATTCGTAAAGTTCACACATTGCGGATCCACTCATGAAGCTTCTTGAGAGGGCAAAGCATGAAAGTCATACTTGTGCCTTAGGACTTCGATATTCTAGTGACTGGAATTGATCTGTTTAGTATGTAAAAGTTTGAAACAATGTAATATTTAACTCTTTATATACTTGTGATATTTTGAGTTATATTCATTTAGAATGTATATATCCATTAATATGTTTATTATTCAAAATGTCCGTACTTGGTCATGTTTGTGGGAACAAATATGAACGTAAGACTATTATTAACATGGATTGGTGGATATTCATAAGGAATGAATATAGAGCAATTGGTTGCTGCCAAGGTTCATAGATATTTGTGGGATACAAATATTGGACTGGCCTGCATCTAATTTTACTACATGGAATCTTCTAGATTGATCATAAGTAAATTTGAGTAAAGACGAATATGATTTGGTATCCTCTGACCTGAGACACATATTGGGTTTTGATATTCACCAAATGTTATACTTTGAGCTAGCTCTTCACTACTCTGAAATAATGGGCAGTACATAAGGCTATGTTTAGGTGTGACACTAGGTGATTGTGAAAAACCTATGTAGTCAAGATGGAATTTGTTCCTCTTATTCGTTGAGAGCAAGATGTCTAAGGCCTGATTAAGTTAAATCAACATGGAATGATCATTCAATGTCCTTGGATTTAACATGACATCTGAAACAAAAGGATAAAGGATTGATACACCTAAATCATTTCAAGTTGGATACTTGAAGGGGGTGATGTTATTGAATGGCTTTCAGTCATGCGTATTAAGGGTAGTAAACCGTTGTTAGGCGGTATTTGCTGCTTGCATCAATCTTCTATGAATCTTGTGCAAGTGGGAGATTGTTGGATTCTATATGCCCAAGACACATAGAACATTGATGTGGTTAGTACGTTATGATCCAAGTCGGGTCATACCCAATAACAAGCTTTGCAAACACTTAATATTATTTAATTGATGATATGATCATACAATTAAATAAATACACCAATTTAGAAAAATGGGTTTTCTAAATAAGTTGCATATGAGATTGAACAACCTATATGGATATTTTGTTCATGAATATTATTTGTAATGTTGTTTAAATTCGTTAAATAACATCAAATAATAGGAGTGTATGTATAAGTTATATAATTAAAGAGGTAATTACGTAACTTATTGAAAACATTTTTTAACAAAGATTAAAAGGTTTTGGGGGGAAAACCCCAAAAGGGCAAAAGGTTTGGCTGCCCCTTTTAGGGGTTCTTTTGGCCTTATGTTTTGTATCCTTTTCTTGGCTTGAACACACACACTCTCCATTCAGATCTCTCTCACTCTCTCACATGCAAAAGGGTCAAAAGAACATCACTCTTCTTTTGGAAGAAAGATATCACGGCTGGAACAAAGCTCTAGTAGCTTTGTTGATTGTTCATGGCTGGAACAAGGTTCCAGCAGCTTTCTTGATCCGATTTGGTGCTCAAATCCTAGCAAGAATTGTGTATGCTTGATGCTTGTGGGTATGGAAGCTTGAGGACACCTCTTCTTGGTGTTTTGGCTGTTCAAGAACATCATTCTCCTCATCTATATATCGTTTTTCAGCAGCCTTGGAAGGTAGTATGTATTGCTTATTTGGGTTGTTATTTATTGGTGATAGCTAGTTCAAACACATATATAAGATCCTTACGTTCTTGGGTTTGTTGTTGTTATGAAATGAACCATATTTTCAGATTACAAATGATAATATTAGGTGTTAATCCACTGCATTTTCAAGTTTAAATGGTTAAACTAGTTTGATTTGGTCCAACAAACCCATCACACAGGTGTAGATGCTGACTTTTGGATTTCAATATGTAAGGGTCCACACATCCCTGTTACTCTATCAACAGCTCAAGCTGCACTTTACAAGACTGCTAGAATACCAATTGAAGGAGAATCCATTGTGGGTAGTCATCTAACGTGATAAGCTTTGGGGTTTATTATGAATTCCCACTTCGTTATCCAATAGCAGTAGATTCTGAATACCAGTGTCTCTACTTGTTGTGTATGCTGAAAGCTGGTCCTCCATTTCACTTAACTTTACTATTCAACAAACTGTTTATGTGAGAGAATGAAGGTATGCGATTGGGTTTATTCAGGCTATTGAACTAGAAGAATGGTTCAATCGTGCGACTGAACTAATGCGGATGAGTCAGTCGGCCGAATGAGCTAATGCGGTTGGACAGTCCGAATAGGGTTTTCAGTCGTACGAATGAGGGTATGAATGAATCCAATCGTGCGTTTGGAGAATGCGAATGAACTCAGTCATGCGATTGTGCCAATCGTGCGACTGAACCTGCTGAAGTTTGAAAATTCATAGGTTAAACGTGTTTTGGCCGCAAAAACTTGAGTTTTCACAAACCTTAATTACCGTATACTGAAGAAACTGAACTTTATGATCAGGAGACGTCTAAGACACTGTTAGACACAAAAAGATTGCGTTTTTATTGAAAAAACACAATTTTTGTATCACAAACGATTGAATCACACGTAATAAAGAGCGAAGGCTCTCATACCACTTTTTAGGATCGTGTACTGGATGATGTATTAACTAATTAACGTGTATACCGAACCAAATAGTGCGGATCCCTATTTGATTGGCAATCCAATCAGTGAGAACGCACGTAGAAACAATTTTGTCATTGAATCTAGCGTTAAGAATTGATTAGGAATCGATCTAATGCGATCTATGAACTTGGAGTATGATCTTAGAGGTTTCTGGACGGCTAGGGTACGTCTGGAGTCGAAGTGTGTACAATGCTTTCATTTTTCCATGAATTAGGTGGTATTTATAGGTTAGGGTTACTCATTCGTGCGACTGAACCATTTGCATGGTTCATTCGTGCGATTGAGCCATGCGGTTGATCCATTCGCAAGACTAAGTGTTCAATCGTGCGACTAAGTCAGTCGAATGAAGTTGTTCAGGTGTATGGACTATTTAGGAGCATGGACACTCAGTCGCATGGCCATTCAGATGCATGACCACTGTTGGTGCGCATGGTCCAGTCGAACGCATGAGAACTTAACTTAACCAAGTTTGAATGTATTCATTATTATAACATTATCCATATCAATTCAAACAATCACAAACCTATATAATCTAGTAAATATGCATTACACAACTCATTAACGAAATATTAAACATTATAAATCACAACCAAACATTCTCATTTCATTAAGTACCCAAGCATTACATAAGCGTAAGACATTCAAGACATATTACATTAGATCCGAATCTAGGTACATATGTATCAACATGAAACATTGCCATACAAGGCACCATCATACATAACATACATCATACATACTATAATGCATAAGCATCAATGAGAAAATATTTCTAAGTCTTTAGGTGCATGGGTACTATTCAGGCGCATGGCCTTCTGGACGCATGGGGAACACTTAGGCCCATGGGGAACTTTCAAGTGCATGGGCACTGTGCAGGCGCATGAGTGCCTAGGCCTATGGGCTGTCTGGGCGCTCAGACACTTAGTCAAATTTAGCCTTTTCCAGGCACATGGGTACTGTTTGGGCGCATGGGGTTTGGGCATATGGGGTTTCGACACATGGGAACACTTAGCAGCTCTTTTCAGTTGGGCGCATGGGCCACTATTTAGGCGCATGGGCAGATTAAATTTCACTTAAACATCATAGTTCAGTCCCAGTCATCATATGACATGTTCTAAGCTTAAATCATACATCCTAAGCCCTAGAAACATAATCACAACATCATCATACACATACATTGCCCAAAATCAAACCCCAGCCATAAACACACACATACACAAATACGGGTATAAAACCCATCTTTCAGAAAACGTTCATACATGCATTTCTAGCCCCAAAGCTATTTAAAATAAGTAAAAAGGGGTTTCTTGAACTCACCTTAACAGCCTTTGGTTATGACTTCTTTAAAACCCGTTTGCAATTGAGTTTAACCGCCGAGAAACCCACCAAAAACACACCCGAACACATATAAAACCCATATAAGCATATAACCGAGGCTAAGGCCAGTTAAGAACATCTTAAAATCATGAATTCTTACCTTGAATTCGACTTCCTACTCTTGTTCTTCAAAAACCCGAGAGTTTTCAGCTCTCCTTCACTTTCTCTCTCTAAAAAAACCGAATGATATGTGTGAAGAGAGGATGATGGGCGGCCATCACCTTTATTCATCACCTTTTAAACCTTTTTGCCCTTTTAACACTTTTTACTCCTCAACTTGGGAACAATGGTGTTTCTTTTGTTTTCTTTACTTTATTCTTTCTTTTTTAATTTTAAAAGAATAACCGCATGTTACAAGTCCACCCACTTATTTAGGTTTTGTCCTTGAAACCTATTATTCCTCAAACAATCATGGGTAATGCTATCTCATTTCCTATTTAGTGTCCCACATAGACTCAGATTCCTTCATGTGCTTCCATTGTACATGCACAAGAGGAACCACTTTATTCCTTAACCTCCTTTCCTTACAATCAATGATCGCCCTTGGTTGCTCCACATAATTGAGCCGTTATCTACTTTGATATCTTCTAATAGTACAACCATATCATCATCTAATAAACACTTTCTTAGATGAGATACATGGAATGTCAGGTGAATTTCACTTAACTCGTCTGGTAACTCTAGTCTATAGGCCACCTCCCCTACTCGAGAAATGATTCGAAAAGGCCCTATGTACCTTGGGCTCAACTTGCCTCGCTTTCTGAACATGATGACACCTTTCCAAGGTGAGACTTTCAACATAACTCTATCACCCACCTGGAACTCAATTGAATGGCATCGTTTATCAGTATACGACTTTTACCTATCTTTAGCTATCTTCATAAAGGCTTTAATCCTTTTCAGCTTTTCGGTCATAGCCTCGACCACCTCGACGCTCCCTAACTCTTTATGGCCAATATCATCCCAACACACGAGCGTTCTGCATCTCCTACCATATAGCATCTCATAAGGGGGCATACCAATGATGGCATCATAACTATTGTTATGTGAGAACTCTGCTAACATTAAATGGTAATACCAACTTCCTCCAAAATCAATTATGCATGCCCGTAACATATCATACAACATCTGGATCGTCCTCTCCGACTGCCCATCCGTTTGAGGATCATAAGCCATGCCAATATGTAATCTCGTCCCCGTCGCATCATGGAATTTCTTCCAAATTTAGATCTAAACCGAGTGTCACGATCAGACACAATAGACACTAGCACACCATGACAAGTTACGGTCTCCTTGATGAAAAGATCCGCGAACCTCTTAGATGAATATGTCTTGTGGATCGGTAGGAAGTGAGCACTCTTCATCAAACGATCAACTATCACCCATATAGCATCACACCCTCGTGCGGTACGTGGTAACTTCATGGTGATGTGCTCCCACTTCCACTCTGGTATATCCAAAGGTCGGGTTTTCCCGTATGGCTTCAGGTGCTCCGCCTTCACTTGCAAGCAAGTAAGGCACTTACACATGTACTCCACTATGTCACGCTTCATACCCGACCACCAATAATATTTCTTCATGTCTTGATACATCTTTGTAGCACCGGGAAGAATGGAGTATCGAGTCTTATGAGCTTCATCGATAACCTTTCCATGTAGATCCCCGAATCAAGGAATCCACATCCGCCTGAATCGGGTCCTAACACCATGTGTGTTTTCACCTAATTCTGCAACCAGGCCTCTCATTCTCTTAGAGTTAAGATGATCTTGCTTCAAAGCCTCATCTTGAAACTCTTTGACTTGCTTCATCACATCAGAGGTCATGACCAACTCGTAAGCCTTCACCCGAATCAGCTCGGGTCTCACCTTTCGGTTAAGGGCATCCACCACCATGTTGGCTTTGCTCGGATGGTAATGGATCTCGCAATCATAGTCCTTTATGAGCCCCAACCATCTCCTTTGCCTCATGTTAAAATCTTTCTGCTCGATGAAGTACTTCAAGCTCTTGTGGTCAGTGAATATGGTGCACTTTGTCCCTTATAAGTAGTGCCTCCATATCTTTAACACAGACCACAACTGCTAGCTCCATGTCATGAGTGGGATAATTGATGTCATGAACTTTAAACTATAAGGATGCATAGGCTATAACTTTTCCTCTCCATCAACACACATCCTATCCCCGAGTAGGAAGCATCGGAATAAACCACCAAATCTTCGCTTCCATCGGGTAATGACAGAACATGAGCTTAAGTTAACCTCGCCTTTAACTCCACAAATGCCTTCTCTTGAGCTTGACCCCATACAAACCTCACATCCTTTCGGATCATCTTTGTTAGCGGAGAAGCAATCTTAGAGAAGTCTTGGATAAAGCTTCTTTAATAGCCCGCCAAACCCAAGAAACTACAAATCTCGAATGGTGTTGGGAGACTTGCATTGCATCACCACCTCTAGCTTTGCCAAGTCCACCATAATCCCCTCAGAATTCACTACATGACCCAAGAACTGAACCTTGCATAGCCACAGACACTCACTAATGTCAAGTACCGCCTCCATCTCTCGCACCCACCGATGAGCAGTAATAGCAGTCCCATTACCATGAAAAGTAGGGGGCTTGCATCTTTGAAATGTACTGTAGTTACAGCCTTGTGTGGTCTCCTGCACAGGCTCTTCCTCCTCCTCCTGCTCATCAGAGAGAACCGTCTCAGTCTCAGGTTGCTCCCGTCCTCCTGAGGACTTATTCCTCTCCCTTTGTTCTCCTTCCGGCACGACCTTTCTCACCTCTATCACTACAGACCTGATGTGCGTCTTTAACATCTTCCTCCTTCACCGAGGCCCTCAAGTTAGCACTCTCGTCCCCAGCCTCTGGACGAGGGGTCTTAGGTTCGTCATGAACCACCTCTTCAGTTCTAGGCCTTCCTCTCATGACCCATGGTTTAGCACCACATCCACCATGACTTCCACCACGTGAAGCCTTCAATGATCTACCACTGGCCATCCTCTGAACACATTATAAGATTCAAACACTAACATGGTCATTCAAGGGAATAGCTCAGTTGATGTCAAGTATAGTAGTCCTTTATTATAGTGGCTGGTTGTGACTAGCCACTTACTTTACTCTTCATACCCCGAGCATTTTCTATCGTGACTACATCAGTATGTAAATCTACTAAAGGCACATAGATCTGATAACATGAGCACATAATGCTGGTTAACATTAAGAAAATACCTAATGGCACACAACTACTTAGACTGGCATTCCTTCCCTTTCGTCACATTCTCAATTTAAGTTTAGGTTTCTTTTGAAAATTTACCCATTTCACTTAAACATTGGCTCTCATACCAACTTGTAAGGCCCCATTCCCGGGACGCTTACAACTGGTCAATCATCACACATAAATCATATATTTTCATTATCTTAAATAAAGAATTGTAGCGGATTCATTAAAACAAACATTTCATTTCATTATAATAAAAGATTTTACAAAATAATACAACATTCATTAGAAAATATCGTTTATTTGCATTATAATGCAATAACATTATACAAAAGAATTCCATCCAAAATAAGCCAAGTAGCCGCCCCGTGCCATCCTCAGCAACCATTACCTGTCACCCGGAAACACATAAAAGTTAGTGTTGCTGAGTGAGTTCTAGTTTTAAAATAAAACATACTTTATTTCCATTTAAAACCATTCTTAACTTTCATACATGATCACACATCATACGTACACGTACATAATAACATTATTATCTTCATCATTCGTTCGTTAACGTTCGTTCATTCATCGTACGAGATCACTTTTTGATGACATGTACATTACCCTGAATATTATGCACGAAGCTGGTTATTGGGCCTGAGGTTTTCCATATGCCTCAAACATTGTGCACGAAGCTTACTCCGGTACCTAGGGCAAGTACATTCACAACTTATCTTTTTTTTCATTCCGGATCAATGTCAGAGGCTATACCCCGAACATTGTGCACAAAACTAGTTACTGGGCCTAAATTCTTTCATAGACCTCGAACATTATGCACGAAGCTGACTCCAGTACCTAGGGCAAGCAGCAAGAATCCCATACGTATGGTCAATCACAAGGAGTGGACCCCAATGTGCATCCTGTTGGATTCTTTATGCCCAAGACACATAGAACATTGATGTGGTTAGTACATTATGATCCGAGTTGGGTTATACCCAATAACAAGCTTAGAAAACACTATTTAATATTTAATTGATGATATGATCAGGCAATTAAATAATTACACCAATTTAGAAAATGGGTTTTCTAAGTAAATTGTATATGAGATGGTACAACTTATAAGGATATTTTGTTCATGGGTATTATTTGTAATGTTATTAAATTGGTTAAATAACATCAAGTAATAAAAGTATGTAATAGTTATAAAATTAAAAGGATTAATTACATAACTTATTTAAGTGACTAGTTAGAATAAAATGGTAAAAAAATTGGGGAGAAACCCTAATTTGAACACCCATATTCGGCCGCCCCTTTAGATGGGTGTGTGCCTTTTGTTTCACTGAACAATTATTCATTAACTAGTCACACACTCAAGACTCTCTCTCTCTCTCTCTTACATGCAAAAGGACCACAAGAACAAACTCTCTCTAGTGAAGAAAGAGTTCACGACTGAAAGTGGTTTTCCAGCAGCTCCGTGGTTGTTTTTGGTGTACAAATCCTAGCTACTAAGGTCTTTGCTTGATGCTTGTGGGTATGGAAGCTTGAGAATAGCTTTCCTTGGTGTTTTGGTCATTCAAGAACCTCATTCTCTACCTCAAATCACACATTTTGGCAGCTCAACAAAGGTAGTTTCATCAGTGTTATTTTGGTTGTTATTTCTTCTATATAGCTAGTTCATTCACATATATTTGATCCAATGTTCTTGGGTTTGTTGTTGATAAGTAATATTCTTTAAATTTCATTTCCTAAAACATAATATTAAGATATGATTCCGCTGCCTTTTCATGTTTAACTTTGATAATGTGTCCAACATACCCAACATTGGCATCTAGAGCAGGATATGTGGATTACTAGCTTTTTATGTCCTTGTAAAATTGGTTTTATAGGACTTTAACAACCTAATAGGGGCTGTTTTGTGATGATATGATGAATCCCCAATATTTCAAGGTTATATCTTACATGATTATGATTAAACCTTGAAAGATAGATGTCAAATGGTTGATTTATTTTGTTTGGTCAAAAACCCTAAATTCTTGGTTTACGTTGGCCGAAAATTTTGGGTTAAATGGGGATTTATTTTGGTTCATGAATTTTGTATATGTTGTTTAATATTGGTGCATAACGTAGCCTTGACTTGTGTTGCTTTGGTTTTCGATGAATGTTTGGTTTTGGTTGATTACATTCATTATGGGTTGTAATTTTATTCTTTTGTGCTTGTAAATGGTTGTAATTTATTTATTCATTCAATGGTGATGTAATATATAGATTAGGTGTATTTTCTTATATTATAAAATGTGTATTAGGATATAAATTTTGTAAAATAAGATGCACAAGTTGGAAGCACAAAGGGAAGGCACAAAGAGAAGGACTTGAAGCATTTGGATGCAACTTGAAGTGGGGGTATTTGGAGATCCTATCTTTTGTGTTGGAATTAACCCCTAGGAAAGACCTAATGAAAACACTTGTGATGGCAAACAAGAGTTGTCAACTTATTGGCTATGGTTATGCACTTGTGATTGTTTGATTATGCTTGTTTGGTTGTTTGTTATGTGATGGTTGTTTGACATTTGGATATGCATAGCAAATTTATTAACAAACAAAACAAGCTAAAAATTTATGATTACTTATCATTAAGTGATTAATAAAAGGTTATTAAAAGGATTAATGATTTTAATAAAAAGGGTTTTACTAAAAAGAGAACCATAGGGTACCATGTATTTGAAAGCATGCAATACAAGGTACATAGAGTTTTCAAAACTAGAATTAATGACAACTAAAATTCCTTTGGAAACAAGTTTAACACCATCCCTTTACATGACACTCGAATCACTTGGGAACTACTTGTGGGATAAAGGTCACCTAACCACTTTTAGGGAACTTGTGTGTTTTAGGTGGGCTTAACATATTTGTGGGATAAAGGTCACCTAACCACTTGTATGTGTAAACTCACACGTGTATGTAAGTAGGATGACTTGAATTGGAAACCATGTGCATAGGGTCACCAAAGCATGGCGTACAATGGTGTTGATGGGATTTTACATGCCAACTAAACATAAGATGTTTAACCGATCCCATAAGGCTAGAAGTTGCAAAAGGTTGCAATTGTCAAATGTTGACTACCTTGTTAATATAATTAATGGGATAAAGGTCACCAAACCATCTTTTAAATCTATGGTTGGATTCTAGATTTTAATTGTTAATTGTCTATCAGACATGAAAAGGGTATTAGTGATTAAAATATAATTTTTTAGAAATACTAATGTGAACTTTGTAAATTTTGTAGAAATGGCCGCAAACAATAATGCTACCACCACGGCCGTCCATACCCTATTGTAAGAACCATCTTAGAGAGGGACGTCTTAACCATAATAATTTTATGAACTGGTTTTGAAACTTGAGAATTGTTCTCAAGGAAGAGAAAAAGGCCTATTTCCTTGACGATCCCATTCCTAACCAACCCGACCCCAAGGATATTGAGGCCTGTAATGATTGGCTTCAGTATACTGAAGATTCCATGCAGGTTTCCAACCTCATGTTGGGAACTATGATTCCTGAACTCCAAAAGGATTTGGAGCATCATAGGGCATATGACATGATTAGCTAGTTGAAAGAAATTTTCCTTCAACAAGATAGGGTAGAACGCTTTGAAACAGTTCGAGCGCATCATGCATGTTGTATGGAAGAAACCCAATCAGTATCATCTTATGTTCTTAAGATGAAAAGCCATGTTGATCACCTCGAGAGGCTTAGCTGTCCCTTCTCAAAGGAGCTGGCCATGGATTTGATACTTAATGGCCTAACTAAAAGGTTTGATATGTTCATAATGAATTACAATATGAACGGGTGGGACAAGAGCATTGGTGAGCTTCATGCAATGCTCAAAACAACCGAGGCGGGGATGGGTAGAAAGGTTCTACCTGTTTTCTTGATCAATGAAGGAGGCAATAAGAAAAGGCCATTCCCCGATCCCAAGGCAAATGTTGCCAAAGGAAAGGGGTACATCAAAGGCAAAGGGAAAGGGAAGGCTAAAGCGGAACCTCCGAAGCCTAAGCTTAAGAAGCCTAAGGTAACGAATAATGATCCATGCTTTGAGTGTGGTGAGATAGGACATTGGAAAAGGAATTGTCCAACCTATCTCAAAGAGTTGAGAAACAAGAGGGATGTTGGGCAAACCTCAGGTACAACTTTCATGATTCATATTGGTCTAAATGTTATTTCTTCAAACACATGGGTATTGGATACTGGATGTGGAACTCGTATTCGTAATTTGTTGCAGGGGTTCAAAAGAAATAAGCACTTCAAGAAGGGAGACACAAGTCTCTACATGGGTAACAGAGCAAAAGTTGATGTCAAAGCCCAAGGAGACTATATTTTGAAACTTTTAAATGGTTTGGAAGTTGATCTTAAGAACATTTTGTATTCTCCTAGTTTGAATAGGAACATAATTTATGTTTCCCTTTTAAAACAATGTTGTTATGAATTAAAGTTTGTTAACAATGGTATTTATGTTTGTATGGATGATTTATTTTATTTCAAGGCTATGCCATTTAATGGTATCTATGAATTGGTTCATGATAATTCATCCTTTGATAACTCATTATACCAAACAAGTACGAAGAAACTTAAAATGGGTTTAAATGAATCATATCTTTGGCATTATCGTCTTAGTCACATAAACAAGAATCAAATTCAAACACTTCAAATGAATGGTCTTTTGAAAACAAATGAAAATGGTTCATTTGATAAGTGTGAATGTTGTTTACAAGGTATGATGAAGTCACCCTTTAGTGGTACTAACGAGAGGGCAAAAGACTTATTGGGAATCACACATTGAGATGTATGTGGTCCTTTTAACACAATGACAAGAAATGGTGAAAGATACTTCATTACCTTTACCAACGATTACAACCGATATGGTTATGTGTACTTGATGACACATAAGTATGAAGCTTTTAAAATGTTCAAAATCTTCAAGAATGAAGTAGAAAATCAACTCAATAAAACTATCAAAGTTCTTCGTTCAGATAGAGGAGGTGAATACCTCAGTGGGTCTTTTCAGGATCATCTAAGAAGTTGTGGGATCGTGTCACAACTTACTCCACCTTGAACACCACAACATAATGGTGCATCTGAAAGGAGAAACCGAACCCTATTGGATATGGTTTGATCTATGATAGCTATAAGCTCACTACCTCTATCATTGTGGGGTTTTGCATTGCTCTCCGCAGCTCGTATTTTGAATATGGCCCCGAGAAAGAAAGTGGATTTGACACCTTTTGAAATATGGCATGGAAGAGTTCCATAATTATTATATTTAAAAGTATGGGGTTGTGAAGCTTATGTTAAGCTAAACACCCAAAACAAGTTGGAAAGTCAATCCAGTAAGTGTATATTTTTTGGATATCCTAAAGACTGTATAGGATACTACTTCTTTGATCCAACAAAGCAAAAAGCACTTATTGCTCGAAAGGAAGAGTTGTTGTAAGCTAAGTTCCTTATCGAAGGAATGACGTATAGAACAGTGGAATTTGATGAGGATCCACATACACAAGCCAGTACACGTTTGGTTGACACTAGCAATCAACAAGAGGTTGTTGATGTTGATCAAGAGGATGATCACTAGACACAAAATGTCTGCAGATCTGGTAGAGTTTGCATTCCACCTGAATGATATGGATTTTTCATGAATGGATGCTATGTCGTTGACTCCGATGAGGCAACTACATACCATGATGCAATGTCCAATTTGGATTGTGACAAATGGTTGGAAGCCATGAACGTAGAGATGCAATCCATGTATGACAACCATGTTTGGGAATTGGTTGACCCTCCACTTATCTCTAAACCGGTTGGATGCAAGTGGGTTTTCAAGAAGAAAACGGATATGCATGGAAACTTGGATACTTATACAGCAAGACTTGTAGCAAAAGGTTTCACTCAAACTGAAGGGGTTGATTATGATGAAACCTTCTCACCTGTGGAAATGCTAAAGTCAATTAGGATATTATTTGTCATAGATGCATGTTATGAGTATGAGATTTGGCAAATGGATGTCAAAACCATTTTTAATGGACATCTCGAAGAGACTGTCCATATGGTTCAACCTGATAGTTTTGTCGATCCACGACATCCTAATAAAGTATGCAAGTTAAAAAGATCGATCTATGGATTGAAACAAGCGTCGAGAAGTTGGAATCAAAGTTTTGATGAAGAGATCAAGGATTTTGGTTTCATCAAGAACGCTGACTAGGCTTGTGTATATACGAAGGCTAGTGGGAGCATAATTACATTCTAGTATTGTATGTTGATGACATACTAGTTTTTGGAAATGATATTACAACCATGGAAGGTGTTAAAACATGGCTTGGAAGTTGTTTTCCATAAAAGATCTTGGTGAAGCTACAATATTTTGGGAATAAAGATCTATAGGATAGCTCATGGTGGTTGATAGGTCTAAACCAAAGTGCATATATTGATAAAATCTTGAAAAGGTTCAAGATAGAAAACTCTAAGAAAGGTATGGTACATATTCAAAGAGGGACAATATTGAGTACATCTCAATGTCCAAGCTCAAAGGATGAGCATGATCGAATGAAGGACATCCCATATCCATCTCCTATAGGATCCATCATCTATGCGATGATACGCACTAGACCGGACGTGTCATGCGCGTTAAGCATGACAAGCAGATATCAGCAGAATCCAAGTAATAGCCATTGGATGGCTGTTAAGAGTATATTGAAATACCTTAGGAAGACTAAGGATGTGTTTCTAATATATGGGTCTAGTGAAGAGGAAGTCGTTGTAAAGGGTTACAGGGATGCTAGTTTCCAAACTGATCGAGATGATTCTCGATCACAATCGGGGTATGTCTTCATTATGAATAGAGGAGCAGTGTCCTCGAAGAGTTCAAAACAAGACGTGGTAGCATTGTCCACTACATAATCCGAATACATAGCCGCCTCATTAGTAGCTCAGGAGGCTGCATGGATAAAGAAATTTATCACCGATCTAGGGGTGGCCCCTCCCATTCAAGACCCCATAGAATTCTTTTGTGATAATGAGGGTGCGATTGCACAAATCAAGGAACCCCATGCACATCAAAAGACTAGACACATTGAGCGGAGATTCAACTACATAAGGGTTGAAGTTGAAAAGGGAAAGATATGTATTTGTAAAGTTCACACCCATCAAAACATTGCAGATCCGCTCACGAAACTCGTTGAAAGGGCAAAGCATGAATGTCATACTTGCACCTTAGGACTTTGATATTCTAGTGATTGGAATTGATTAGTTTATATTTAAAAGTTTGGAATAATGTAATATTTAACTCTTTCATATATTTGTGATATTTTGAGTTATGTTCCTTTTAGCATGTATACATCCATGAATATGTTTATTATTCTAAATGTTTGTAGTCGTCATGTTTGTCGGAACAAATATGAACATAAGACTATTATGAGCATGGATTGGTGGGTATTCATAACGCATGAATATAGAGTAATTGGTTGCTACCAAAGTTCATAGATATTTGTGGGATACGAATATTGGACTGACCAGCATCTCAAATTTTACTTCATTGAATCTTCTGGATTGATCATAAGTAAATTTGAGTAAAGGCGAATATCATTGGGTATCCTCTGACCTGAGATACATATTGGGTTTTGATATTCACCAAAGTGTTATACCTTGAGCTAGTTCTTCACTTCTCTGAGATAATGGACAGTACATAAGGCTATGCTCGGGTGCACGAGGTGATTGTGAGAAACGTATGTAGTCAAGATGGAACTTGTTCCTCTTATTTGTTGAGAGCAAGATGTATAAGGTCTGATTAAGTTAAATCAACAAGGAATTCTATGTCCTTGGATTTAACATGACCTCTGTAACAAAAGGATAAATGATTAATTCACCTAAATCATTTCATGTTGGACACTTGAAGGGGATGATGTTATTGAATAGCTTTTAGTCATGCGTATTAAGGGTAGTAAACCATTGTTAGGCGGTATTTACTGCTTGCATCAATCTTCTATGAATCTTGTGCAAGTGGGAGATTGTAGAATTGTTTATGCCCAAGACACATAGAACATTGATGTGGTTAGTACGTTATGATCCAAGTCGGGTCATTCCCAATAACAAGCTTAGCAAACACCAATTAATATTTAATTAATGATATCATCATGGAATTAAATAATTACACCAATTTAGAAAATGGGTTTTCTAAAAAAGTTATATATGAGATGGAACAACTTAAAGGGATATTTTGTTTATAGGTATTATGTGTAATGTTATTTAAATTGGTTAAATAACATCAAGTAATAATAGTGTGTATGAGTTATATAATTAAATGATTAATTACAGAACTTATTTAAGTGACTAGTTAGAATAAAATGGTAAAACAAATTGGCGGGAAACCCCAATTTGAACACCCATATTTGGCCGCCCCTTTAGATGGGTGTGTGCCTTTTGTTTGTTGGAACAAGTATTCATTAACTAGAGACACACTCAAGACCCTCTCTCTCTAACATGCAAAAGGACCACAAGAACAAACTCTCTCTTTTGAAGAAAGAGTTCACGGCTAAAAATGGTTTTCCAGCAGCTCCTTTGTCGTTCATGGTGTACAAATCCTTGCTACTAAGGTCTTTGCTTGATGCTTGTGGGTATGGAAGCTTGAGAACACCTTTCCTTGGTGTTTTTGTCGTTCAAGAACCTCATTCTCTTCCTCAAATCACACATTTTGGCAGCTCCACAAAGGTAGTTTCTATAGAGAAAATGTATAGAGGCTGAAGCAACCAAAGCCTTTCTGCATGTATGCAGCACAAGTACTGAAGCAGAATGCTTCGGAAGTTTCACACATGCAACAGAAATATTCTAAGCATGAAATCTTCCGAAGCCAAGACCAATATATTCTGAAGTCAAAGATCAAGTCTTTCGAAGCTTCAGAGAAAAAGTCTTCCGAAGCCTCAAATCTTGAAGACATATTTCTTTCGAAACTTTTAGTAACATGCTTTATCTGATGTACTATTCCATAAAGTTGGGCACCTTTTTGCTGCATCTTTGTAAAGTCACCAACTTACATGAGTTGGTGAAAAGGTCCATGATTTTGGTAACTATATATTGAGGTCTTAAGTCTGTAACTTTCTACTTCATGTACTTTATCTTTTTTGTAATAGATAAGGATGTGAGCTATGGCATGTCATAGTGACAAAGTCGAAAAGACAATCTGCCTTTTTGACTCTACAATTGATTTTGTTTTGAGTCTAGTCAATTGTATCCAACTGGCTTTTATAGTATCGCTGGCTGTAGGATGTAGTATAAGTATCTCATGTTCTTGTATCTTTCCTTTATGCTTTGTAACACTTGTAATAGAAGTTAAAGAAGTAATATACTGCAATCTTGAAAACCATCTCACTGTATATCTTGCTCTTGTGTTATGTCTCTTACATTGCTTGTGTTCTTAGTGTCTTATTATGGTTAATCCACTTCACTATTTGTTTAAGTTTAGTTAATCTCCTCTTTGTTTTGTTGTGTTGTAAGTAAACCCCCTTCAACAGTCCTGCATTTGGTATCAGAGCTTTCCAAGCTCTTGATATAAGATCTCACAATCTTAAGATCCCTCACACACATAAATACTAAACTTTTCAAATGACAACCATTTCCAAGACTGATATGAAAACTGGAACCATGAACAAGTCCCCACTGATCACTCTTGATGACTTTGATACCTGGTGCTTGAGAATAGAAGGTTTCATCAGGTCTCTAGACTCAAGAATGTAGGAGTCTGTTGAAAATGGACCTTTCATACTTAGCACCACTTCTGCTATTGGTGCTGGTATGATCCCCAAGGACGTGGAAAACTACTCTGATGAAGACAGGAATAGAGTAGAGATTATTAGAAAAGCCATGATAGCCCTTCATACTGCTCTTCCAAACTCTGTATACAGAGGTTTAAAGAAGTGCAAAATAGCTAAGCAGCTGTGGGATGCACTGAAACTGATGTATGAGGGTTCTTCTAAAGCCAAGGAGAACAAGAAAGATCTCCTGAAGCAGCAATTTGAAAACTTCACCTTCAAAACAGGTGAAAGCATGACTAAGTAATACTTCAGGTATGTTGAGATTGTGGATACCCTTATGGATGGAGGAGTTCCTCTTGAGAACAAGGACATTGTAAGGAAGTTCATGTCCTCACTTCCTAGGCAGTGGACACACTACTGTATGGTGATCAAGAGGACTTAGAATCAAAAATCTCTTACTCTGACAGAGTTATATGGGATTCTTAGTGGTTACCAGATGGAGATGAACATGCAAGGTTCATCTAACAACTCTAATAATCAAATGGGTTGAGCCTTACATGTGGTGGAAAGGGATAGCATAGAACCCCAACATCATCTCATATGCTACTCTAACAACTCACCTAAGGGTCCTTTCATCACCTTCCCAGAGACACCAAGGGAGAACTATACCCAAGGAAGCCCATTCCAAAAGACAAGTTTTTCTCAATCCTTTGTGTCTTCTCATGAAAGTTGTGGCAGCTTTTTGTTCACCCTTGATGACCTAGACTGTATCCATCCAGATGAACTAGAGTACATGGAGATAGTTTAGCGGATGGCTCTTCTCACTCACAGAGCCAAGAAGTTCTACAAGCGGACTGGAAGGAAGTTTCCAAGGAATGCAACCAATGGAAAGTTTGGCCTGGACAAATGCAAACTCAAGTGTTACAACTATAACTTGATGGGCCACTTTGCTAGGGAGTGTAAGGGACCTAGAAAAAATGGTGGCCAAACACAGTCCAAACCCAACTACACTGATAAAGCTCCCCAGAATAAGAAGCCAAAGCAGCAGGCTACTGTTACTGTTGAAGAAGGAGGCTTTGACTGGAGCTTTCAGGTGGAAGATGCTTCTCCAAACCAAGCATTAATGGCAGATCATGATGAAGCCAAGGTATTGGAACATCTCTGTACCCATGAATGCATTGCTAAAGTAAATAGATACAGGTCCCATAACTTAGAAAGTCTGAAAATGATTATAAACCACAGATAGAGGACTTAGAGAAAATAGTTTTAGTTCTAAAACATGAGCATACAGATTTTAGGACTCAAATCAAGGATCTTATAACCTAGCTGACTAAGTGCGAGGCTAAGCTTGTGATTAGCAAAGCTAGGGTAGACAAGTGTGTTCTTGAAGAAGAGACCTTTAAGGACATGATATTCTTATCCCTGCACAACAAAGTGTGCTATCAAAACAAGCAGGGACTAGGATCAAATGAGATAGCTCCTCCACACACAATCTTGTCTGTAAGATCACCTAGGTGTTGAACTTGTGAAGATGAGCTACCTCTCATAGATCCTTTGAGGGAAGAGGATGAAGAAGTTAGTGAAGAATTCCCTGAGAAGAGTGAAGGGGAGGATTCTAAGAAGGGCCACTATCATTCTGAGGAGAAGATGATTGTGATGACCAAGTCAATGAGAAAAAACTTGCTCAGAAAGAGCAAAAGGAAAGCAAGCAAGGATCAAGAGATATAGGCTACTTTTGACTCCAAGCAAAAACAAGGGTTTATCTCTGCAGGATTTCAAGTAGTAAAGAGTAAATACATCAACCTAAACTCTTCTGCTAAGAGTTCTGGTTCTTGTTCAAATCATCTCAGTACCAAGAAGAAGACTGATCTGTTGTGTACCACTGTTACACAGTCTGGACCATCAAACACCAAGAACAGTCCCTAGCCTAAAAGGACTATCTCGGCATCTGCAAAGATGAGGGTGGAGAAGGGATGTGACCAAAGTCAGTCTTATTCCGAGCAGAAGGCTCTTCGGAAGAAGGAAATTGAGTGTGTCATGTGTGAAAGTACTTCTCATCTTGCTAAGGATTGTCCATACTATCCTAAAGGTACTCTTCACATGACCAAGACAAAGGCTTCTAAGAGTTTCAAGAAGATTCAAGCTTCGGAAGGAAAATCTGTTTCCTTCAAAAGCTCCAAATCGAAGAAGAAGGCAAGTGGAAAATTGCTTTTGGAAGAAAAGTTGGTCTCGGAAGGAAGGAATAGTTCCGAAGCACTGAAGTCTGTTGCAGTGTCTACAGGATCTTTCGAAGGCTTAATCATCAAAACTTCCGAAGTATAAAAGCTTCTTAAGTATTGAAGTTCAAGTCCAAGACTCCAAAGGTGGTGTGGAAGTCTAAGAAAGACCAAGTGACTCAGAATTCTCCATCAACAACAGCTCAAGTTCCTACTAGCACAACCATATGATCTATTACTATTGCATTACCTTCTGTTTTGCTTAATGAGCCCAAGACAAGTAAGGCTTGGGTTTCCAAATGTAAGTAATCATCTTCTTTGTGTAGGGACAGCTGAAGACAAACAAAAATGTCTGGATCATTGACAGTGGCTACTCCAGGCACATGATAAGCAATAGGTCACTACTCTAGAACTTTGAAAGGATTGATGGAGGGCCAGTTTCCTTTAGAGGAGATGAAGGTGGTTACATTTCAAGAAGGGGCAAGGTCACAAATGGTAAGCTTAGCATTGAAAAGGTAAACTTTGTCAAGGAGCTTGGGTAAAATCTTCTGAGTGTATCCCAATTTTGTTATCAGAGTCATAACATGCTCTTTACTGAGTATGAGTGTATTGTTCTCAAGCCTGGGGTGATCATTCCTCATGAGCATATTCTGCTTAGAGCCCCCATGAAAGGGAACATGTACAAGATGGATTTGCAAGAAACATATCCCTCTCGAGAAGTTTCATGCTTTCAGTCTAAAGCCAATAATGATGAGTCTTTCCTATGGCATAAAAGAATGTGCCATGTAAACTTTAAAAACATGAATAAACTGATTAAGAATCATTTGGTAACTGGAATGCCAAAGAAAGAGTTTACAAGTGATGACCACTGTGCTGTATGCCTAAAAGGGAAGCAACATAAGGTATCTCACAAGCCTAAGGAAAGGAACTCCATCACTACACCCCTACACTTGTTACATATGGATCTCTTTGGCCCCACTAGTGTAATAAGTCTAGGAAGGACCTCTTAGTGTTTAGTGATCACAGATGACATTACAAGATTCACTTGGGTCTTCTTCCTTAGAACTAAGGATGAGACTCCTGAGATTCTGAAAAGTTTCATCTTGAAGATTGAGAATCAATCTGATCACAAGGTCAAAATCATAATATGTGATAAGGGAACTGAATTCAAGAACCAAATACTTGATGCATTCTATGATGAAAAGGTATTACAAGACAATTCAATGCTCCAAAGACTCCTCAGCAGAATGGTGTTGCTGAGAGGAGAAATATGACACTGATTGAAGCTACAAGAACCATGTTGTCTGACTCTATTTGTCCAACACCTTCTGGGCAGAGGTAGCCAACACTACCTGCTATGTGCAGAATAGAGTTATAGTAGTTAAGACTCATGGAAAGGCTCCTTATGAACTTTGGCACAAAAGGAAACCTTTCATTCGTTTTCTTAGGTCATTTGGTTGTCCTTGCACCATGTTGAATACCAAGGATCAATTTGACAAATTTGTTAAGAAATCAGATGATGGAAACTTCATTGGATACCTCTTCCCAAGCTAAGGCTTACAGAGTATTGAAGATCATGAATAGGTTGGACTCACCTTAATTTAGGTTGTTTATTTTTACTTGTAATAGGTCTTTTGTTAGTTTCCTTTTGTAAGTACTCTGTTTTATGTTTTGGCAGTCTTGCGAAACTGTGAGCGAAACTATAAGTTCGCTTACAGTTTCGCTGTTTTGTACGCCTGGCGAATCTACTGTTTCACCTGGCGAAACTATAGTTTCGGCAGTGCAGTTTCGCTCAAAGACAAACTGTCTGCGAAACTATAAACTGTTTTATATTGTTTTTTTCTTTCTATTGTAGGGTAAGCTTGCAAAAACCCTAATCGATTAACATTGTTGCAAGTTACCATTTCAAGCAGTTAATACACAGAATTATTCTTGTGCTTTATGTTATTGATTATCATTGATCATTGTATTATTATGAATGAGTTCTCATTGTGCTCTATCCTCTTTGATATTGTTGTTTAGTGTATTTTTTGGATATTGAACAATTCTTAATATCATTTTCATTGTTCTACGATCACATGGACCAACAATTTGCTATCAGAGCCTTAGTGCTCATGATTTGTTGAGTTTCTTAGGGGTTTTTGTTCAATATCTTGTTTCAATCATTTTGAATCACTTATTGGATGTTTTTAATGTGGAAATTGATTGAGTTTTCCTTGTTTTCGGTTTTGGAAGCCTTGTTAAGCATCACATCTCAAGTTCATTGAGTATTTGTTGATTTCAGATTGATTTTATGTTAGAAAGGGTTTTGGGATCAATCAGCGAAACTGCTGTTCTTTGAGCGAAACTGTGAATCATCTTTCAGCGAAACTACGGGTTATATTGATTTGGATATCGTTCTCTAGTTGTTCTGCGAAACTAGTCTTTTGAACGAAAGTTCATTAGTGATTGTGAATGATTTTCAAGCGAAATTGCGACCGAAAGTGTTTCTGAACGAAATTGAAGCTTGTTTTGTGCAAACTTACCAGCGAAACTAAGCCTGTTGTGACAATCGGCTAGAGAAATTGTTGCCGAAATTGTCAGCAAAATTAGCTTCCTCTCCGAAAGTACCAGCGAAAGTAGGTTTCAGTGAAATTATCTGTGAAGTTAACCTTTTTGTGTGAAAGTGTCTGGGAAAGTATCCTCTTTCTTGCTAAAACTACATCAATCTCTATGAAACTATAATGTCTAAGTTAACATCACTCACACTTGCCGATCTTGAAAGTGTTGCTCCCAATAGACCTCCGAGAATTATTAACGGAGACAATTTTGAAGATTGGAAGAGATGTCTCAAGGCCTTTTTCTTCTACACTGATCACAATCAATAGGAATCGATTATTTTTTGTCCTCACATACCAACTGTTACTGTTGGTGATATTGTCTCTCAAAATAAGGACCCATCCTCGTTCACTAAAAAGGATCTGAAGTTGATCGACCGTGATCAAAATGCTAAATCTCTTTATGATGCACTATGTGAGTTTTATGATGGCAATGCAGATTTGGTAAAGGATAAGAGCATTCAGGCTGAGAAGGAATTTAACTCTTTTGTTGGATACAAGAACGAGAGTTTGATAGATCTCACAAATCATTTCTTGACTATTTCAAGCACCTTAAAAAATATGATGAAAAGCTTTCCAACAGTGAACAAGTTAACATGCTTCTAGATTCTCTTCCACCTCAGTGGAGTCTTCAGGTGAGGATGCTTAAACAAGAAAGAGGGTTCACAGACTACAAGCTGATGGATATTATCAATAAGCTGAAATCCTTTGAGTTGGATATGAAGAGACGGGAATTTAACCAGACTATGATGCCCATATCAGGTTTTTCACATAATGCTTCTTTACTGTCATCCGCTGCAAGCTCTCAGATTCAAAACTCAATTCAAGGAGGAGTTAACACAAGTACTTTTTTGGGTGGAAATAGTAGTGTTGGAAGAGATCTGGGTAATTCTAAGACCAATGTTGAAACTTCAATCCCGTCAGAAATAATGGCTCTTTTTGGAATGTTTGTTCAAAGCTATGAAGCACTTGTAGCTGGAGAGTTAAAAGGAAAGGGAATGACTATGGAAGACATGTATCAGGTGGATCCTGATGATCTTGAAGAAACTAATATTCAATGGCAGATGGCTATGTTGACCCTTAGAGCTCGAAGATTTATGGAAAGAACTAGACGGAAGAACTTAGGTGGTCAAAAATCTAATTCAAAACTAGGATTTGATAAGTCCAAACTGAGATGCTTCAACTGTAAACAATTGGGACACTTTAAACGTGATTGTGCATCCCCAATTTTCACCGATTCAAGCAATTCAGGAGTTCTAAGGTTAACAGCTGAGAAGAAGAAGGAAGATATGTATCACAAAAAGGAGACTGCATTGATATCTAACTTCGATTGGAATGCTGAGGTTGAGGAAACAAGAACTAAGATAAAACATGCTTTGGTTGCCGAACTTGTTGAAGGGAATGAAAAGGAAGATGGCAAAGATGGATTTGACCTTTTCAAGGAATTCAAAATGGAAGTTGTGTCATTTGTGAATGAGAAGGTAGAGAAAGATGTTGGAATAGGGGGAGGGTAAATATACAGGTATAAGAGAGGAAGAAAGTTCATGCGCTGGGCAAAGAACAGATTATGATGATAATGCTGCCATTGTTGAGGAAGAGAAGTCAAGTACTCCAGTGTGCCAATGTGAGAAAGCCTTAGCTGCTGAAAGGATTGTGATGGGATTTCCATATGAGGTAATTGAGGATATGTGTTCATCGGCTTGCAAAATTAGATTATTTGGGATTTATAAAGTTAATCGTCTATTAATTGATAATGAAAAGGATTTAAAGTGAATCAATGATGTACTTAAAATCAATGAATCAATATACTTTGTTAAATTAAATAAGGCTTTAAAAGAAAATGATGATTTAAAACGAATTGTTTTGGAAAGAAATGTTGAGAATAACACTTTGACTGAAAGAGTTGCCCTTGCTGAATTTGAAACAAGCAAGCTTCAGTCAAAGTTAGACAAATGGACCATCTCACGAATGAAACATGATGATCTATGTAAATCTCAATGGGGAGCTATGATTAAAACAGGATTGGGTTATGAAAACGTAACAGTTTATCCTCCACCTAGTACATACTGTTATTCTCCTATGCCTGTTCCTCATCCTTCTAATGATTTAATCAAAATAGATACTAATAGTATGTCTGCAGGTTTAGAGGGTGTTAACTCTAAGCACATTCGTGAAGACTACGACTATGGACCAACTAGTGGGCTTGGATGCACTAGTATTAGTACACCTGATTGTCAGCAATATGTGTTAGATCACAAGCCTAGTTTAAATTCTGTTTTTGTTTCTAGTTCTCCTATAATAGACTCTGTTGTCTCATGTTCTCATGATGGTTCTATTTCATCTTTTAATTCAGTACATTGTGGTGATGTCTTTTATTCTTGTGATGATTGTAATGCAACTCATCTTTCTGCAAAGTCATCTGAGCAAATTAAAACTAATTGTTTTGAAAAGTGATTTTCTTATCCCATTCCATCTTTCCCTCGATCAAATATGTCTTTATCTGATGAAAGGATTACCTCTTCGTTTGAAAGTAGTATGGGTGGAATTAGTTCTACTAGTACAACGGACAAACATTCATCTATTTTTGTAAATAATAATTCTTGTTCAAATAAAAATCAACCTGTTTGCATGTATGAGACTTTTGGTGACATCGATTCTAGTGTATCTGAATATGATGAGGAAATTATCATTGATCATATTCTTACCTCATCACATCACAGACTTAGACAAAAACCTCATTGTTTCAGGTGTGGTCAAGAGGACCATCTTGTCAAGAATTGTCCTACATTGCTTAATAGACATCTTAATCGGAACTATTTTGGAAATAAATTAACAAAATTGGTTAATAATTTCTTTTGCAAAAAATCTGCTTCACCTAAAGATAAAGTTTTTCAATCTTGGTTTCTTATCACACCTGGTTAATATGTTATTTATTTCATTTCAGGAGTCATCCACTAAAATTGTAAACAACACGTGTCATGTAGATAGTGGTTGCTCCAAAACATATGACAGGGCTAAAAGACTTATCGACCAATTATCAGATTATTGACGGAGGATATGTTGCTTTTGCTGGCGACAAAATGGGTGGGAAAATGATTGGGCAAGGAGAAGTTTCTAATGGTTCTTTAACTTTGAAAAAAGTCAACTATGTTCCTCTGCTGGAATTTAATCTTCTAAGTGTTTCTCAAATCTGCGATAAAGACATTCCTGTCTTGTTTACATCTAATGAATGTCTATTTTTAAAATCAGAGATTGACATTCCAGATGATTTGATTCTTATGTGTGCTCTGAGAAAACATGACACATATCTTCTTGATATGAACTCCAACAAGTCAAAGTCTACTACAACTTGTCATCTTTCTAAAGCTTCAACCTTTTAATCTCTCTTATGGCATGGTCGATTGGGCCACGTTAATTTTAAAATTATTAACAAATTAGTAGAAAACAATCTCGTGAGAGGACTTCCTTCAAAATATTTTTCTGTTAACGGAAAATCTATGGCGTGTGCCAAGGGCAAACAACACAAGAAACCACATAAGTCCAAACTTAATAATAGCATATCTTGTCCTCTCGAGTTGTTACATACTGATTTGTTTGGCCCAATTAGCGTTAAATCTATTGCTAAAAAATCTTTTTGCCTTGTTGTTACAATGATTTCTCCAGATATTCATGGGTGAGATTCCTTGCTCACAAAGGAGAGGTTGCTGAAGAATTATAGAGATTAATTCTTTCTATCGAGACAATCAGCAAGAGAAAGGTTATGGGTCTGAGAAGTGACAACGGCATGGAATTCAAAAATCAAATTCTTGATTCATTCTGTGCTCAAAAGGGATTGTAAGATAGTTTAGTGCCGCCAGGACACCTCAACAGAAAGGTGTAGCTGAACGAAAGAATCACACTCTCATTGAAGCTGCACGTACAATGCTTCATATGTTTTAAATCGAGTGTTGATTGTCAAGGATAAGATGAAGACTCCTTATGAACTTTTTCATAAAAGGAAACCTTTAATTGACTTCTTTCGAACATTTGGATGTTCATGCACTCTTCTGAATACTCAATCACAGAAGACAAAATTTGGTGTTGTGTCTGATGAATGTTACTTTGTTGGATACTCTTCTTCTCAAAAGGCATATCGAGTTTATAACAAGAGAACACGTATGGTTCAAGAGTCGTTCTATGTTGATTGGCAAGAGTCAAATTCTTCTGATGTTCGATCTGAACCAGCATGGTTCTTTGACTCCGATACTGTGTTTAATTCATTCAATATTCCTACTTTCGACAATGATGCGTCCACTCCAAAAGTTCAAACCAATATTATCTCCTCCACTTCATCACCTGTTCATTCAACCCTGTCTGCAAATGATGATATTTCAGCTGATGTTAGTGCATCTTCTCCATTGTTGGATTCTTCTTCACCAACATCTCCTTCTTCATCACCTACATCTATCCCCTCACAACCTATTTCATCTCCTTCTCCCTTATCTAATCCTACACAATCTGTGAGTGAAACTTCTCCTCACACATTCCCTTCAGAGATTACAAAACTTTGAAAGATCATCCTCTTGATAATGTTATTGGATCTATCACTGATGGTGTTCGGATGCGGAGTCAATTTGGTTTGATTAATATCTATCTCCTTTCTTGCTTCATTTCTCAAACTTTTCTGAAAAATATGCATGCCGCTCTACTGGATCCATGCTGGGTGGAGTCAATGCAATTGGAGCTTCAACAATTCAGAAAGCTTAATGTTTGGACCTTGCTTGACTTGCCTCCCAACAAATGCCCAATTGGTACGAAATGGGTGTTTAAGAACAAACTGAATGATCGTGGTGTGGTGGTGCGTAACAAGTCTAGACTCGTTGTGCAAGGTTTTGCTCAAGAAGAAGGGATTGACTATACTGAAGTCTTCGCTCCCATCGCCCGTCTTGAAGCAATCAGGATCTTTCTCGCTCATGCTGCCTATAAACAATTCATGGTCTATCAGATGGATGTTAAGTGTGCTTTTCATTACGGGGACATTGATGAAGAGATATTTGTGTGTCACCACCAGGTTTTGAGGATCCTGACATTCTAGATAAAGTCTATCAGCTTGACAAGTCACTGAATTGTCTTCATCAAGTACCTTGAATCTGGTATGAGACTCTGACACAATATCTATTAAGCAATGGTTTCTCTCATGGTACCATCGATATGACTCTCTTCAAAAAGGAAGTGAATGGTGAAATGCTTTTCGTCCAAGTTTATGTTGACGATATCTGTTGGGTTTGTTGGACCTTAGTCAAACTAGTTTAATCATTTAAACTATCAAAAACGCAGCGGAATAAAACCTTAGTATGCTCATTTGGAATCTGAAAATTAAGGTTCATTTCATAACAACAACAACCCAAGAACATAAGGATCATTTATATGTGTTTGAACCAGCTATCGACAACAATTAACAACCCAAAATTGACATACAAACTACCTTTTGTATGCTGCTAAAAAACGAGATGGAGGAAAAATGAGGTTCTTGAATGACCTAGACACCAAAGAGAGGTGTCCTCAAGCATCCATACCCACAAGCATTAAGCAAGCACCTTTTTTGCTAGGATTTGACCACCAAAAACGACCAAGAAGGGCTGCTGAAAACACTTTTCAGCCGAGATGCATAAGCTGCTGAAAACCCTTTCAGCCGAGATCCACTTCAAGATTAGAGAGTGTTTTCTCTTTTGGTTCTTGCATATGTTTGAGAGATGAGAGGATTGAGTGTGGTGTGTGTTCTTGGAGTATCTTCCACAAAACAAAACAAGACCCATACCACATAAAGGGGCGGTCGAAAATGGTTCTTGAGATAGGGTTTTCCCCCCAAAACCAAAAACCAATTTTATTGAACCAATGTTTTAAAATATATATATAATTAACCTTTTAATTATATAAAATACACACACTTTTATTATTTGATGTTATTTAACTAAATTAAACAACATTACAAATAATATCCATGAACAAAATATACATATAAATTGTTCAATCTCATATGCAACTTATTTAGAAAACCCATTTTCTAAATTGGTGTATTTATTTAATTGCATGATCATATCATCAATTAAATAATATTTGGTGTTTGCTAAGCTTGTTATTGGGTATGACCCGACTTGGATCATAACGTACTAACCACATCAATGTTCTATGTATCTTGGGCATAAAGAATCCAACAATCTCCCACTTGCATAACATTCATAGCACATTGATGCAAGCAGTAAATACCGCCTAACAATGGTTTATTACCCTTAATACGCATGACTGGAAGCCATTGAATAACATCATCCCCTTCAAGTATCCAACTTGAAATGATTTAGGTGAATCAATCATTTATCCTTTTGTTACAGATGTCATGTTAAATCCAAGGACTTAGAATGATCATTCCTTGTTGATTTAACTTAATCAGGCCTTAGACATCTTGCTCTCAACAAATAAAAGGAACAAATTCCATATTTACTACATACGTTTTTCACAATCATCTCGTGTCACACCTGAACATAGCCTTATGCACTGCCCATTATTTTAGAGCAGTGAAGAACTAGCTCAAGGTATAACATTTGGTGAATATCAAAACCCAATATGTATCTCATGTCGGAGGATACCAAATGATATTCGCCTTTACTCAAATTTACTTATGATCAATCTAGAAGATTCCATGTAGTAAAATTGTGATGCGGGTCAGTCCAATATTTGTATCCCACAAATATCTATGAACCTTGGCAGCAACCAATTGCTCTATATTCATTCCTTATGAATATCCACCAATCCATGTTGATAATAGTCTTACGTTCATATTTGTTCCCACAAACATGACCGACTACGGACATTTAGAATAAAAAACATATTCATGGATGTATACATGCTAAAATGAATATAACTCAAAATATCACAAGTATATAAAGAGTTAAATATTACATTGTTTCAAAATTTTAATACTAAAAAGATAAATTCTAGTCACTAGAATATCGAAGTCCTAAGGCACAAGTATGACTTTCATGCTTTGCCCTTTCAAGGAGCTTCGTGAGTGGATCCGCAGTGTATTGATCGGTGTGAACTTTACGAATACATATTTTTCCCTTTTCAACCTCATCCCTTATTTAGTTGAATTTCTGCTCAATATGCCTAGCCTTTTGAAGAGGACAGGGAACCTGGATTTATGCAATCGTACCCTCATGATCACAAAAGGATTTCTAGGGGTCTTGAATGGTAGAGACCACCCAAGGTAGGCGATAATTTTTTTTCCATGCAGCTTCCTGAGCTGCTGATGATGCGGTTATGTATTCAGACTTTGTAGTGGACAATGCTACTCCATTCATAATGAAGACATGCCCCGATTGTGATCGAGAACCATCTTGAATGGTTTGGAACTCGCATCCGTGTAACCCTTTACAACGAGTTCCTCTTCATCAGATCCACATATTAGAAACATTTCCTTAGTCCTCCTAAGGTATTTCAATATACTTTTAATAACCATCCAATGGCTATTACGTGGATTCTGCTGATATTTGCTCATCATGATTAACGCGCATGGCACGTCTCATCTAATGCATATCATCGCATGATGATGGATCCTATAGCAGACGCATATGGAATGTCCTTCATTCGATACTGCTCACCCTTTGAGCTTAGACATTGAGATGTACTCAATATTGCCCCTCTTCGAATAGGTACCATACCTTTCTCAGAGTTTTCCATCTTGAACCCTTTCAAGACTTTATCAATATATGCACTTTGATTTAAACCTATCAACCGCCTCAATCTATCCCTATCGATCTATATTCCCAAAATATAGGCGGCTTCATTGAGATTTTATGGAAGAACAACTTCCAAGCCAGGTTTTGACACCTTCCATGGTTGGAATATCATTTTTAAAAGGTAGTATGTCATCAACATACAATACTAAGAATGTTATTGTGCTACCACTAGCCTTTGTATATACACAAGCCTTGTCAGCGTTCTTGATGAAACCAAATTTCTTGATCTCTTCATCAAAACGTTGATTCCAGCTTCTCGATGCTTGATTCAATCCATAGATTGACTTCTTTAACTTGCATACTTTTAGGATGTTGTGGATCGACAAAATCATCTGGCTGAACCATATGGACAGTCTCTTCAAGATGTCCATTAAGACAAGCGGTTTTGACATCCATTTGCCAAATCTCATAGTCATAATATGCAGCTATGGCAAATAATATCCTAATTGACATTAGCATTGCCATAGGCGAGAAGGTTTCATCATAATCAACCATTTGAGTTTGATTGAAACCTTTTGCTAGAAGTCTTGATTTGTAAGTATCCAAGTTTCCATGTATATCTATTTTCTTCTTGAAACCCTTTGCATCCAACCGTTTGGAGTTAAGTGGAGGGTCAACCAATTCCTAAACTTGATTGTCATACATGGATTGCATCTTAACGTTCATGGCATCCAACCATTTGTCACAATCCAAATTCGACATTGCTTCATGGTATGTAGTTCACTCATCGAAGTCAACCACATAGCATCCATTCATGAAAGATCCATATCTTTCAGGTGGAATGCTAAATCTACCAGATCTGTGAATGTTTTGTGTGTATTGATCAACCTCTTGATCATCATCAACAACCTCTTGTTGATTGCTAGTGTCAACCAAACGTGTATCGGCTTGTGGATTTTGATCCTAATCAAAATTCCAGTATTCTATACGTTATCCCTTCCATAAAGAACTTAGTTTCCAAGAACTCATCCTTTCGAGCAATAATTACTCTTGCTCTGTTGGATCAAACAAGTAGTATCCTATACAATCTTTGGGATATCCAACAAATAAACACTTAGTGAATCGACTATCTTGGTCATGGCCATATTCAAAATACTAGCCACGGAGAGCATTGCAAAACCCTAAAATGATAGAGGTATTGAGCTTATAGCCATCATAGATTGAACCATATCCAATAGGGTTCGATTTCTCCTTTCAAACACACCATTATGTTATGGTGTTCGAGGTGGAGTAAGTTGTGAGACGATCCCACAACCTTTTAGATGGTACTGAAAAGCATCATTGAGGTATTCACCTTCTCTATCTAAACGAAGAACTTTGATAGTTTTATAGAGTTGATTTTCTACTTCATTCATGAAGGTTCTGAACATTTCAAAAGCTTCATGTTTATGTGTCATCATGTACACATAACCATAGCGACTATAATTGTCGGTAAAGGTAATGAAGTATCTATCACCATTTCTAGTCATTGTATTTAAAGGGCCACAGACATCCGAATGTATGATACCCAATAAGTCTTTTGCCCTCTTCTAGTGCCACTAAAGGGCGACTTGGTTATCTAGCTTGTAAACAAGATTCACACTCATCAAATGAAACATTTTATTTTATTTTCAAAAGACCATTCTTTTGAGGTGTTTGAATCTGATTCTTGTTTATGTGACCAAGACAACAATGTCAAAGATAAGAATCACTTAAACCCATTTTAAGTTTCTTGGTGCTTGTTTGGTATAATGAGCTATTATAGGATGAATCATCATGAACCAATTCATAGATTTCATTAAAAGGCATAGCCTTGAAATAAAATACATCATCCATACAAACATAAATACCATTGTTAACAAACTTTAATTCATAACCACATTGTTCTAAAAGGGAAATCAAAATTATGTTCCTAGTCAAACTAGGAGCATACAAAATGTTCTTTAGAATAAATTCCAAACCATTTGAAAGTTTCTAAATATTGTCTCTTAAAATCAACTTTTGTTCCATTGCCCATGTAAAGACTTTTGTCTCCCTTCTTGAAGTGCTTATTTCTTTTGAACCCTGCAACAAAATGCAAATATGAGTTCCACATTTGATATCCAATACCCATGTGTTTGAACAAATAACATTTCAACCAATGTGAATTATGAAAGTTGTGCTTGAGGTTTGCCCAGCATCCCTCTTGTCTCTCAACTCTTTGAGATAGGTTGGACAATTCCCTTTCTAATGTCCTATCTCTCCACACTCAAAGCATGGATCTTTCTCCGTTACCTTAGGATTCTTAAGCTTAGGCTTTGGAGGTTCCATTTTAGATTTTCCTTTCCCCTTTCCTTTGATGTGCCCCTTTCCTTTGATGTGCCCCTTTCCTTTGGCAACATTTGCCTTGGGATCATGGAATGGCCATTTCTTATTGCCTTCCTCATTGATCGAGAGAACAGGTAGAACCTTTCTACCCATCCCTGCCTCAGCTGTTTTGAGTATTGCGTGAAGCTCACCAATACTCTTGTCCCACCCGTTCATGTTGTAATTCATTATGAACATCTCAAACCTTTTGGTTAGGCCATTAAGGATCAAATCCGTGGCTACCTCTTTTGAGACGGGAAATTTAAGCCTCTCGAGGCGATCAATGTGGCATTTCATCTTAAGAACATAAGATGATACCGATTGGGTTTCTTCCATGTGACACGCATGAAGTGCTCGAACCGTTTCAAAGCGCTCTACCCTAGCTTGTTGAAGGAACATTTCCTCAACTGGGTAATTATGTCATATGCCCCAAGTTGCTCCAAGTCCTTTTGGAGTTCGGGAATCATAGTTCCCAACATGAGGCAGGAAATCTGCATGGAATCCTTAGTGTATTGAAGCCAATCGTCATAGGCCTCAACATCCTCAGGGTCGGGTTGGTCAAGAATAGGATTGTCAAAGACATAGGCCCTTTTCTCTTGCTTGAGAACAATTCTCAAGTTTTGATACTAGTCCATAAAGTTATTATGGTTAAGATGATCACTTTTTAAGATGGTTCTCGGTGATAGGGTAGGGACGGTCGGGGTAGAAGCATTGTTCTTTGCGGCCATTACTACAAAATTACAAAGTTCATTTTAGTATTTTTGGAAAATTGCATTTTAATTATTAATACCCTTTACACATCTCATAGACAATTTATAATTAAAATCTAGAATCCAACGTTACATTTAAATGATGGTTAGGTGACCTTTATCCCATTATTTAAATTAACAAGGTAGTCAACATTTGACAATTGCAACCTATTGCAACTTCTAGCTTTATGGGATCGGTTAAACATCTTATGTTAAGTCGGCATGTAAAATCCCATCAACACCATTGTACGCCGTGCTTCGGTGACCCTATGCACATGGTTTTCAATTCAAGTCGTCCTACTTACACACACGTGTGATTTTACACATACAAGCGGTTAGGTGACCTTTATCCCACAAATATGTTAAGCTCACCTCAAACACACAAGTTCCCTAAAAGTGGTTAGATGACCTTTATCCCACAAGTAGTTCTCAAGTGATTCGAGTGTCATGTAAAAGGATGGTGTTTAACTTGTTTTTAAAGGGATTTAAGTTTCCATTAATTCTAGTTATGAAAACTCTATGTACCTTGTATTCGCATGCTTTCAAATACATGGTACCCTATGGTTCTCTTTTAATAAAACTTCTTTTATTTTGAAATCATTAATACTTTTAATAACCTTTTATTACTCACTTAATGATTAGGAAAAAGAAAATTCAGCTTGTTGTGATAATTTATTTAGATTGTTAAGCATATCCATATATCAAACAATCAACATAAAATGAATAATCAAACAAGCATATATCAAACAACCACATGTGCATAACCATAGCCACTATGTTGACAACACTTGTTTGCCATCACAAGTGTTGTCATTTGGTCTTTCATAAGGGTTGAACACAACACAAAGATGAGATCTCCAAAGACCCCCACTTGAACTTGCATCCAAATGCTTCAAGTCCTTCTCTTGTGTCTTCCTTTTGTGCTTCCATCTTGTGCATCTTCTTTTACAAAATTATATCCTAATACAAATTTTCTAATAAAGGAAAACATACTTAATCTATCTATTACATCACAAATGAATGAATATATAAATTACATCCAAATACAAGCACAAAGGAATAATTATTACAACCCATAAGAATGAAATCAACCAAAACAAACATCCATATAAAACCAAATCTACACAAGGTCAAGGCTTGATTATGCACCAATATGAATCATCATATACAATATTCAAGAACCAAATAAATCCCCATATGACCCTAAATTTTCAGCCAACATAAACCAAGAATTTAAGGTGTTATTGTCCAAACAAAACACAATCAACCATTTGATATCTTTTCTTTCAAGGTTTAATCACAAGCATGTTAGATATAACCTTGAAAGATTGGGGATTTATAACATGAGCACAAAACAGCCCCTATAAGGTTGTTAAAGCCCCATAAAACCAATTTTACAAGAACAAATGAAACTAGTCATCCACATATCCGGCTCTAGATGCCAATGTTGGGTTTGTTGGACCTTAGTCAAACTAGTTTAACCATTTAAACTATCAAAAAAGTAGCGGAATAAAACCTTAGTATGTTCATTTGGAATCTGAAAATTAAGGTTCATTTCATAACAACAACAACCCAAGAACATAAGGATCATTTATATGTGTTTGAACTACCTATCAACAACAATTAACAACCCAAAATTAACATACAAACTACATTTTTATGCTGCTGAAAAATGAGATGGAGGAAAAATGAGGTTCTTGAATGACCTAGACACCAAGGAGAGGTGTCCTCAAGCATCCATACCGACAAGCATTAAGCAAGCACCTTTGTTGCTAGGATTTGACCACCAAAAACGACCAAGAAGGGCTGCTGAAAACACTGTTCAGCCGAGATGCATAAGCTGCTGAAAACCCTTTCAGCCGAGATCCACTTCAAGATTAGAGAGTGTTTTCCCTTTTGGTTCTTGCATATGTGTGAGAGATGAGAGGATTGAGTGTGGTGTGTGTTCTTGGAGTATCTTCCACAAAACAAAACAAGACCCATACCACATAAAGAGGCGGCCGAAAATGGTTCTTGAGATAGGGTTTTCCCCCCAAAACCAAAAACCAATTTTATTAAACCAATGTTTTAAAATAGATATATAATTAACCTTTTAATTATATAACATACACATACTTTTATTATTTGATGTTATTTAACTAAATTAAACAACATTACAAATAATATGCATGAACAAAATATCCATATAAGTTGTTCAATCTCATATGCAACTTATTTAGAAAACTCATTTTCTAAATTGGTTTATTTATTTAATTGCATGATCATATCATCAATTAAATAATATTTTGTGTTTGTAAAGCTTGTTATTGGGTATGACCCGACTTGGATCATATCGTACTAACCACATCAATGTTCTATGTATCTTGGGCATAAAGAATCCAACAATATCATTTTTGGATCTACCAATTCACTATTATGTCGAGAGTTCGAAGAGGTGATACGTCAACGGTTTGAAATGAGTATGATGGGAGAAATGTGCTTCTTTCTTGGTTTACAAGTTGAACAAAAGCAAGAAGGAATTCGTATTCATCAGAAGAAGTATATTAAAGAAATCTTGAAGAAATTCAAGATGAACGACGGCTCTCCTGAATTGACTCCCTTTATTGCTCAAACTTGTCTCACTCCTGATAAGAACGGGAAACATGTTGATTCTCATCTCTATAGATCTATTATGAGTTTCCTCATGTATCTTAAAGCCAGTCGTCCTCATATCACTTTTGCTGTAGGATATTGTGCTCGATATCACTCGGCCACAAAAGAGTCACATGAGAAAGTTGTGATGAGAATATTTCGTTATCTCAAAGGCTCATCCCGTTTAGGTCTATGGTATCCTTATGGAGGGAATTTTGATCTACATGCATATTCTGACAGTGATTCTAATGCATGCAGGTTAAACAGAAAATCGGTGTCCGGAGGATGTCAATACCTTGGAAATTGTCTGGTGTCATGGCAAAGCAAGAAACAGACTACTGTCTCTATTTCACAGGAGAAGTAGAATACATTGTTGCCTCTAGCTGTTGTTCCTAAGTTCTTTGGACACAACACCAAATGATTGACTATGGAATTAACTTTCTCCACACATCGTTGTTTTGCGACAATGAAGCAGCCATTGGGATTGCTAAAAATCCTATTCATCATTCCCGAACCAAGCACATCGAAACTCGGATTCATGCAAATCGTGATGCCCAAGAAAATGGTATTATCGATATTATACACATTGACACAAAAAATCAAAAAGCAGATATTTTCACAAAAACTTTTGATAAACCACGTTTTTATGAATTGATCTCTATGCTTGGGTTAATATCCTTTTAAAAAGTAAATAAAAATAAATAATAATAATAATAATAATAAATAGTAATAATAACAATAATGAGGATGTTAATTTTGAAATGACGAGAAATGATTTTATCTCCTGTGGATATGTTCATTTTTGCATGATTGGTACTTAAAATGAGAAATGATAGTAATTTGATGCTATTATCAGTTTCACATCTTCTATAAATAAAAAAACTAAAAATAGTGCTCAAACAAACAAATTCTGTAACGATATGCTTGATAGACTCAGCCTGACAAATAAAGTAAGCAGGAGCATTTTGATATTACATTAAATATATGCTTAAGGACGTCTGGATTTACGCAATCATTTTGGCCTGAACGAAAATTGAGTCCCA
Source organism: Flaveria trinervia (assembly GCA_025506515.1). NCBI lineage: Eukaryota > Viridiplantae > Streptophyta > Magnoliopsida > Asterales > Asteraceae > Flaveria > Flaveria trinervia. Next base: position 63,204,246 of record CM046443.1, read on the forward strand.
ACAAAAATCGGATTAAGAATTGATCTTTTTCACCTTATACTAATCTTATTAGCCCTATCCATGAGTGATGTCTGGTGTATTTATGTGTCTTGTACTTGTGCTTATTTCCTTTGCTGTACGGTGGTACTGACCTGGAGTGATGATCTCCTGTACTATACGGTGGTACTGACGTGGAGCACTCATCGACACATGATTAAATGGTCATCTCATTTGTTATATGTGAGTATAGACCTGGAGCTCGCACCTATTTGATCTAATTTGTATTACATCATCTAAATGATGATTTCATATCTAAATGTCATATTCTGATTAATACTCACTTGCATACTAATGCACAAACCTTACTCTGTAAAGATTGTTCCAAAATTCAAGAAATCCTATGCTTGGGTGAGGGTTTTTGCCAAATGATTGTGGGGTCCTAACATTCTAAAGCATCTAACTGAACCTTAAAAAATCATATGTTGTTTGTTGAAAAAGATAAGGCCTGGGTTTAAGTGGACAAACATAGCAGCAATCGTTATTGATCTGTTTTTAGAATTTCAAAATCACTCAAAGACTGTGATTAGATTTTGTTATCAATGTGATCACATTATCGATCGCTGATCTAATTCATCTTTGTGCTATATTTATCTTTAGGATGTGATCTCCGATCAATATTGAGCTCTTCTTTGTTTGCTTTGTTTAAAAAAATTTTAAATAATTAAATTTCAGCGAAACTATACTTTCGCTATGTGTTTGCTAGACGAAATTGCAATTTCGCCCGGCGAAGCTGCTGTTTCGTCTGCCGAAACTATAGTTTCGCTGCATGCGAAACTATTTTCTATTTAAGTCCTTCTACGTATTTACATCCTCACACTTTCGCAGTGTCGTAATTTCCTCCTTCTTAGGGCTTTCCGTAACTGTTTCTGTGGATTAATGTTCTTTTGATTGTTGCTTAGGTGTTTTGGTTGTTTTCTAATCGCATGTGAGTTTTGAACCATTGACTTTCTTAAAACTTATTAACAATAACACATTCTGAATCTATTTGATTGTGTCTCTTCGGTGTCTTCGCTGTTCATCCAGCAAAACTAACGTTTATCCTGCGAAACTGAACGAAAGTTCTTTATTTTTCAGCAAAACTTAAATTCTTATTCAACTTATCTGGTCTCTTCTTCAGGATCAAATGGTTAACTTAAAGTTCGATGAGCGGAATAATATTACTGCTATTCTGGATGATAAACATCCTAAAGCTACTGGGTTTAGAGACTGCATTAGATGGCTGCAAAGATCACCCATAGCTTATGCCATATCTCATTCGACCACCATTTATGTTCTTGAGATCAGAGATTTTTGGAGATATGCTGAGTATGATACACGAGGAAATTCACAACGAATTACTGCTAAATTCCTAGATCACGAAGTGACCATTACTGCTGAGACCGTTTCGAGGATCTTGAGACTAGAAGAGGATTCTGGAGATGAAGTTACTATGACAGATTCGGAGGTGTTCTAGGCCTTTAGAAGCATGGGATATGAGGGGCCAGCTTTTGGTTCCCGTAAGGAGATCAAGAAGTCATTTCTATCCAAGGAGTGGAGGTTATTGTTCATGTTTTTATTATGTGTCTTGATCACCGTAAAGGGGGACCAGACGGACTAAACATTGATTGGGCAAAGGCAATGGTGTTATCTTGCAAAGGAGAGAAAGCCAACATTGCCAAACTAATATTTTCTTGCATGGCTGAGAACGTGATAGCCATGAAGAAAGACAAATGGCTGTTATATCCCTATTTTCTTTAGATAATTTTTGATGATCTTATACGAAATGCACCAAAACATGGAGAGGTAAAGAGGCTAGTACAAATGAACCCTTAGATTTTTGCTGACTGCTGTGCAATTCATCATGATTTTAGTGGAATGATCACCCATCTTTGGGAAAATATGTACCCTCTAGAGAGATGGAGTTATATTAAACGGGTAGTTGAATCTGAGTACAAAAGAGTTGAAGAATCTAGGGTACAGCGATCTGAAGCAACAAAGAAAAGAAAAAGATATGCTAAGAAAAAAGATTATGATTTTGAGCAAGATTTAAATGAACAAGCTGAAGAGATAAGAGTAGAGAAGGAAAGAAGATCAAAGAAGAAAGCCGATAGTGCAGAACCTGAGAGGCGTACAAAGCAGAGACATGAAGGTTTCACTGAAAGAAGGGAGGAAAGAGGAAACTCTGATGAAGACATGATTCGCAATCTTAATACCTCTTTGGCTAACGAACTGAGCATGATCAAGACTAAACTTACCAATCAAGAGATTCGAGAACAACAAAAGATGAGGTAATAGAGGGCCTGAAGAAGATGCTTGTTGATCAACACTACCTACTCAAGAAATTATTTGAGGAGATTGCACATCTGAAAGCTGCAGTCGGCCTGCCTGATCAACTAACTCCATTTGAGTTAGATGATTTGACTGACACTTGAAAGTATCCATTTCTCAATGTGGGTACTTCATCCAAGGTAGGAGAGGGCACATTTGGTGTAGCAACCACTGATGTTGGAGATTGTGAAGTTAGAGCTGAGGATGTTGAAGGAGAGAATGATGAAAAAAATTTTGAGGCTGGATTTGTTGACTTTGGTCTTGATGTAAAGAAGGATTTAGTTGGAGAAGAAGTAGTAAGAGAGAAGTCTGTAGAAAGAGATGTTGAAAAATGGATGGGGTTGATTGATGAAGAAGTTGAAGATGAACAACTCATAGACTATGATTCTGAACAGGAGTTCTATGAAGTTGACGAACGACCTTTGATTTATGTGGCAAAAGAAAGGGGAGGATGCTGAAGATGTGTTTGAGTTGGATAGAGCCGACTAGTTTCTTAAAGAGAAGGAACCAGAAGAACTCACTCCCTTATTCCAACATATGGGAGGGTTGAGTAAACAGGAGGTCGACAAGAAGATTATCAGCTGGGCCTATAATCCCACGCTAAAAGTGTTCTTGATTAAGAGGAGGGGAGGTAATATCAATTATTTGCATAAGAGGAAGGCTTTTAAGTCCTTGCCTAAATGGGACCTTAGGCGTCTGGCAGCTCTACCACTTCTGAATGCACATTTGAGCGAGAGAGCCACTCTTCTGATGAAAGAAATACAGAACGGGCTTAATGTCAACTTCGAATCATTTGGTTACATGAAGGCAGAACGGAGAAGGTCAAAGAAAGACAAGGAATGGGAAACGGGAAAGGGGCGAATTGTTCTGAGAATTAAACCGCCAAAGACAGTTAATAGAGTGAGATTATCTGATCCCCTTCTCCAACAGCTACAGGATTTTGTGAAATGGTTCTATGATAATAACACTAGGGAAGCTGTGATTAGAGTGAAGAATGGCAAAGAAGTTAAAGTTTTTGATCCTATGGAATTGTTCAACTTCTATGATGAAGATTTATTGGTGTTGTGTGAGAATCACAAAAAGGCTGGGGTTGGGAAAGAGACTCGGAAAGAAGCTAGTCTTTTTATGAATGTAGCGAACAAGATTAGAGGGGTGAGGTCTGAGGTGAAGAAGTTAGCTGAAAAGGTAAGGGCTCAAGATGACCTTAACATGGATATTCAAGATTTGGCAAAGTAGTTTGAGAGGGCTAGTGCTCATCCCGATGGAGCTAGTGATGCAAGAAGAAACCATAAAGAATCACGTGCTGAAGCTTTAGCGGTAACTGTTGCAGGAGATGCTGAAGATAAATCTAAAGCAACAAAAGGCATTGGAGCTGAAGAGACTAATCAAGCCGAATGAAGATGGGGAGCTCCAACCTTGGGGGAGTATTGAAGATCATGAATAGGTTGGACTCACCTTAGTTTAGGTTGTTTATTTTTACTTGTAATAGGCTGAAGCAACCAAAGTCTTTCTGCATGCATGTTGCACAAGTACTGAAGAATAATGCTTCGGAAGTTTCACACATGTAACACAAATATTCTAGGTGTGAAATCTTCCAAAGCCAAGACCAATATCTTCCGAAGCCAATGATGAAGTCTTCCAAAGCTTTAGAAACAAAGTATTCCGAAGCCTCAACTCTTGAAGATAGATTTCTTTCAAAGACTTTTAGTAACATGCTTTATCTAATGTACTATTCCATAAATCTAGACACCTTTCCGTGACATCTCTGTAAAGTCACCAACTTACATGAGTTGGTGAAAAGGTCCATGCTTTTGGTAATTGTACATTGAGGTCCTGAGTCTGTAACTTCTACTTGATGTACTTTATCCTTTTTGTAATAGATAAGGATGTGGGCTATGGCATGTCATAGTCACAAAATCAAAAAGGCAATCTGCCTTTTTGAGTCTACCATTGATTTTGTTTTGAGTCTAGTCAATTGTATCGAGCTGGCTTTCATAGTATGGCTGGCTGTAGGATGTAGTCTAAGTATCTCATGTTCTTGTATATTTCCTTTATGCTTTATAACACTTGTTATAGAACATAGAGAAACCAATATACTATAATCTTGAAAACCATCTCACTATGTATCTTGCTCTTGTGTTTTGTCTCTTACATTACTTGTGTTCTTAGTGTCTTATAGTGGTTAATCCAGTTCACTATTTGTTTAAGTTTAGTTAATCTCCTCTTTTTGTTGTTGTGTTGTAAGACAACCCCCTTCAACGGTCCTGCAAACTCATGAGTGTTGGTTTGGTTGTTATTTCTTCTTGATAGCTAGTTCATTCACATATATTTGATCCTATGTTCGTGGATTTGTTGTTGCTAAGGAATATGCTTTAAATTTCAGTTCCTAAAACGTATTATTAAGTTATGATTTAGCTGTGTTTTCATGTTTAAATGGTTAAACAACTTTGATAATGTGTCTAACAAACCCAACACATCCTTTCGGGCTAGCTACCCGGACACAGTTGAGCTAACACCCTTCATTGGGTGTGAACCTCCATATATTGCTTGCAAGACTTTCTTAATTTCTTTCATATTTTAATTCATGCATTCTTTCATTTCGTTCCTCTTTTCATTATCTTCCGCTTTACGTTACATAATACTTTCATTTCATTCGTAAACATTCAACGTAAAGCCACGGGAAAATAACATACATAAACAGGAACATAAACATACAAAACATCACCATACATGGCACAATTATACATAACATACATCATACATACCATCATGCATAAGCATCAATCATACATCACATCATAAATCACCCATCACATCATCTATGACCTCAAAAAGTCAACTTACATAACCCCCGGGAACCTCCCAAGTCAAGCCTACATTATACATTTTCCCCAAAATCAGAAAATATTTCTATGTCTTTAGGTACATGGGCACTATTCAGGCGCATGGGGAACTTTCAGGCGCATGGGCACTATTGGGGCGCATGGGCAACACTTTGTCATTTCTAGGAAAATCTAGATGCATGGGCACTATGTAGGCGCATGAGTGCCTAGGCGTATGGACTTTCTGGGCGCTTGGACACTTAGTCAAATTTAGACTTTTCCAGGCGCATGGGTACTGTTTGGGCACATGGGGTTGGGCGCATGGGCCACTATTTAGGCCCATAGGCAGACTAAATCTCACTTAAACATCCTAATTCAGTCCCCAAACATCATATAACCTGTTTTAAGCTTAAATCATACATCCTAAGGCCCAGAAACATAATCACAACATTATCATACACATACATTACCCAAAATCAACCCCACCCATAAATACACGCACATACACACATACGGGTATAAAATCCAACTTTCATAAAACGTTCATACATGCATTTCCAGCCCCAAAGCTGTTTAAAATAAGTAAAAAGGAGTTCTACAAATCACCTAAACAGCCTTTGTTATGACTTCTTTAAAACCCATTTGCAATTGAGTTCAGCCGCCTAGAAACCCACCAAAAACACACCCAAACACATATAAACACACATAAGCATATAACCAAGGCTAACACCACTGAAGAACATCTTAAAATCGTGAATTCTTACATTGAATTCGACTTCCTACTCTTGTTCTTCAAAAACCCGAGAGTTTTCAGCTCTCCTTCACTTTCTCTCTAAAAAACCAAATGATATGTGTGAAGAGAGGGTGATGGTGTTGGGTCATGTATGCCCAAGACACATACAAGATTGATGTGGTTAGTACGTTATGATCCAAGTCGGGTCATACCTAATAACAAGCCAAAAACACACCAATAAATATTTGTTTGTTGATAAGATCATACAAATAAATATTGACACCAATTTAGAAAACGGGTTTTCTAAATTATTGCTTTTGTGATAGAACAACATTATATGGATAATTTGTTCATGAGATATTTATTTTTTTCATTATTTAAGTTGGATAAATAATGACAAATAAAATTGTGTTAATGTAATAAAATTAAAATAGGTTTTAATTTTATAAATTTAAGGGATTGAAAGAGTTAATTTTATAAAACTTGAAATGGGTGGGAAACCCATTTGAAATGGGTTCATTTCGGCCGCCCTTGGCCTTGAAAAACACCCATTTTTTTGTCTTAGTTCTTGAGTGACATTACTCACTTGAACACTCTTCTATCATCTCACCTTCTCTCACACACACTTAAGCAACAAAAGCTCTCTACACGGCCATATTTTTCGGATTTTTCAGCTCAAAAAGGGGCTGAAAATTTCGTGTTTTGAAGTTTCCTTGGTGTAGAACTTTGGTGTCAAGCTTCCTAACTAGCTAGGTGTTTGAAGACCTTGTGGGTATTTCAAGCTTGAGGTCTTCTCCTTTGAAGGCTAGCAACTCAAGAACATCATCATCTTCTTCATTCCTTTCATCCACAACATTGTGTCCTGAAAAGTAGATTTCTATGAACACCCTATGGGTGTTCTTGTTCATTTTGTATGCTAGCTTTTCACATAATAAAGATCCTTTTGTCTATGGATTTGTTGTTTTACACATGATAATGGTAATTTTCAAAAACTTTAACACGTTTAAAGTAGTATATTCTGCTGCGTTACATATGTTTAAATGGTTAAACAACTTGTAAATGGTATGACAAATCCCAACAATGGCATCTAGAGCCGGTTATGTGGAAACTAGCATCTTTATCCTTCTAAAATCGGTTTTAAAGGATGTTTATCAACTCATTAGAGTCTGATTTTGGTTAATTTAATAAACCCCATGTCTTTCAAAGTTATATCTTCATGCTTATGATTAAACTTTGAAAGATGGGAATGTCAATTGGTTGACATGTTTTGGTTGTTGTTTGTTTGGACAAACAAACCCTAATTTTCAGTTTATGTTGGATGAAAATTGGGGTTTGATGGGGCTTATTTTGTTTGTTGAATGATGTTTATGATTGTTCATTTGATGGTGCATGACCTAGCTTAGACCTTGTGTTGTTTTGGTTTGGTTGAATGTTTGGTTTTGGTTATTTTCATTCAATTGGGTTGTAAGTTTTGTGCTTGTAATTTATCTATTTATTCATTGGATGTAATAATAGATTAGGAGTATTTCTCTTTTACTAGAAAATATGTATTAGGATATATATTATGTAAGAGAAGATGCTCGGGAAGGAAGCACAAAAGGAAGACACAAAGTGGACTTGAAGCATACGGATGCGACATCAAATGGGAGGTCCATTGTGATCTCAATTTTGTCTTGTTGGTAACCCTTAAGAAAGACCAAATGACCACACTTGTGATGGCAAACAAGTGTAGTCATAATTGTAGCTATGGTTATGCACATGTTGTTGCTTATATTATGCTTGTTTGATTGTGTGATATTTGGATATGATAAACAATCTTTATAAAAATGATCTTAACAAGCTTATATAAAAATGGTTCTTAATCATTAAAAGGCAATAAAAGGTTATTATAATGATTTAATGATTTAAAGAATAAAATGGGTTTTAATCAAAGGACCATAGGGTATCTTGTATTTGAAAGCATGCAAATACAAGTACATAGAGTTTTCTAAAACTTAAATTATGAAATCTCTAAAATCTTAGAAACAAGATCAACACCGTCCTTTTACACAACACTTGAGTCACTTGGGAACTCTTAGTGGGATAAAGGTCACCTAACCGCTTCTATTGGCAAACTCACACGTGTGTGTATGTAGGGTGTCTTGATTTGCAAACCATGTCAAATGGATCACCTATGATGTGGCTTCCAAATGGTGTTGATGGGATTAACATGCCTACTCTACATATGATGTTTCAAGTCGATCCCATCCTCTAGAAGTTGCAAATGGTTGAAACCGTCAATCGTTGACCACCTTATTAATTTAAATCGTGGGATAAAGATCACCTAACCACTATTTAAATGTAATGTTGGATTCTAGATTTTAAAATTAAATTGACCTTCAAAGGTATTAATTATTAAAATATCAATACCGAATATACTAAAATTGATATTTGTTAAATTTTGTAGATGGCCACCAATAATAGTGATAATTATGATAACTCATCCGCGTCCGCCCAATCTTTACGAGCAATTCTCCAAAAGGAGCGTCTAAATCATAACAATTTTATTGATTGGTATCGAAACTTGAGAATCGTTCTCAAGCAAGAGAAACGATCATACGTTTTAGACGACCCTATCCCCGATCAACCTATTGAGGATGATGAGGAGGCCTATAACGATTGGCTCAAGTACACCGAGGACTCCGTCCAAGTTTCTTGCCTCATGCTAGCAAGCATGACTCCAAATCTCCAAAAGGAGTATGAACATCACGGAGCTTATGACATGATAACCCAGCTGAAGGAAACGTTCCAATAGCAACCAAGGGTTGAGCGCTTCGAAACTGTTCGAGCACTCCATGCATGTCGTATGGAAGACAACCAATCATTTTCATCTTATGTACTTAAGATGAAAAGCCACATTGACCGCCTCGAAAGGCTTAATTGTCTAGTCTCGAAGGAATTGGCCACGGATTTGATCCTCAATGGCCTTACCAAAAGGTTCGAGACGTTCGTGTTGAACTACAACATGAATGCTTGGAACAAAAGCATTGGTGAGCTTCACTCTATGCTTAAAATGGCCGAGGCGGTCATGCGTAAAAGGGTTTTACCCGTTCTCACCATCAATGAAGGTGGGAACAAGAAAAGGCCTCATCCCACACCCAAGGCAAGAGTTGCCAAGGGTACGGGACCCGTAAAGGGGAAAGGGAAAAGGGTGGGTACGGTACCACCCAAAGCACCAGAGAAGAAGCAAAAGGTTGCTTCAAATGACCCATGCTTTAAGTGTGGGGAGATTGGACATTGGGTAAGAAATTGTCCTGTTCATCTCCAAGAGTTGAAAGCCAAGAAGGATGCGGGGCAAACCTCAGGTACAATTTACATGATTCATATTGATCTTAATGTTATATCTTCCAACACATGGGTATTGGATACCGGATGTGGAACTCATATTTGCAATTTGTTGCAGGGGTTTAAAAGAAGTAGGGACTTCAATCAAGGGGATGTTAGCCTCTACATGGGCAATGAAGCTAAAGTGAAAGTTAAAGCTCGTGGGGACTACATCCTAAAACTTCCAAGTGGTTTGGAAGTAGTTTTGAAGAATGTTTTATATGCCCCTAGTTTGATTAGGAACAATATTTCTGTATCCCAATTAAGACATATGATTATGTATTATCTTTTGTTGTAAATGATATTCATGTTTCTTAATAGATATGTTCTATTTTAAAGCTATTCCCATTAATGGTATTTATGAATTGGTTCATGAGAATACTTTAAATGGTTCATTTTACCAAACTAACACCAAGAAACTCAAGTTGGATTTGAGTGATACGTATCTTTGGCATTGATTTGAGTGATACGTATCTTTGGCATTGATTTGAGTGACATTACTCACTTGAACACTCTTCTATCATCTCACCTTCTCTCACACACACTTAACCAACAAAAGCTCTCTACAAGGCCAGATTTTTCGGATTTTTCAGCTCAAAAGGGGGCTGAAAAATTTCGTGTTTTGAAGTTACCTTTGTGTAGAACTTTGGTGTCAAGCTTCCTAACTAGCTAGGTGTTTGAAGACCTTGTGGGTATTACAAGCTTGAGGTCTTCTCCTTTGAAGGCTAGCAACTCAAGAACATCATCATCTTCTTCATTCCTTTCATCCATAACATTGTGTCCTCAAAGGTAGATTTCTATGAACACCCTATGGGTCTTCTTATTCATTTTGTATGCTAGCTTTTCACATAATAAAGATCCTTTTGTCTATGGATTTGTTGTTTTCCACATGATAATGGTAATTTTCAGAAACTTTAACATGTTTAAAGTAGTATATTCCGCTGCGTTTCATATATTTAAATGGTTAAACAACTTGTAAATGGTATGACAAATCCCAACAGATGGACGACCATCACCTTTACTAACCAACTTTTAAACATTTTTCCCCTTTTAACACTTTTTACCCAACAACTTGTGTACAATGGTGTTTCTTTCTTTTATTCACTTTATTCTTTCTTTTCTAACTTTAAAAGAATTACCGAGTGTTACAACTTAGCAACTTTCGTCATTCTGTTTTTATGTTGTAAGTGCATACCCTTCACCGGTCCTACAAGTCAACAAGTCTACAAGACAGTTGTGCGAATCCCAAGAGATCAGGTATGTCCTTAACAAAAACACGTGTGTCTATAAATATGGATCCTAAGTTTCATATCAAGAAGATGGCTATGATGGTAAGAAGACACACGATCACAACAAACCAAATATGACATCAAATCACAAAAACACAAACCCTAGCAGCCAGCACACCAACATCAATACATTCAAACCCAATATTATTCATTCATTTTTTATTAATTGTTAGGACTGTGTACGTACGGAGTACTAACTATCTACGTTTATACCAGAACAAATAGTGCGGAATCCTATTCGATTGGTGATCCAATCAGTGAGAATGATAACCTGATTGATATAAGATTGAACTAAACATTAAGAACAAGTAGGAATCGATCAAGAATGAACTATGAACTTGGATAGGATGGGGAGGCTCTGGACGGCTAGGGTTTATATGTATTCGAAGTATCTCTCGAAGGTGTTATGTGTTTTCACGAATTAGGTGGTACTTATTGGTTAGTGATTTCTATTCGTATGACTGAACCATTAGCATGGTTTAGTCATGCGAATGAATCATGCGATTGAGTCATACGTACGATGGAAGGTTCAGTCGTGCGACTGAGTCAATCTTATGTATCAATCATACTATTGTTCTAGTCTCCTGGTTCAGTCGTGTGACTAGTCCATAAGCATGATATATTCATGTGTATGGTCCATTAGCATGAATACTCATCCGACTAGATTGAACACATTACTTAATCATTATTGACTAAGAACTATGCACAACAACCTCAAACCTATATAATAAGTTCGTACATATGAATCAAATATAAATAAACATCGAAGCATACATTCATATTTCATCACTTCGTCAAATTACACATATGTAAGACATGAAAGACTTTTACATTTAAGCACATAAACTAGGTACAAATGTATCTACAAACTCCCCCTTCGACCTATTTTACTCTATCACTTAACATTCTTCACATGTTCTTGGAACGTCTTGTACTTCCCTTCTCTTGTGACTCCTGCATGTATTTTGAAAGCAAAGCAGAGCCTTATAACGTGTTGAAATTGAAGACCTTGTACTATGTCCTGCGTGTCATAGAATAGTGGCCACTTGTATAAAGTATAGACATCTTCATCTGACAATTTAGTGAGCCACATTGGGTAAAATACCCTGATAGTCTCTATTTTTCCATCTCTGTTCAACACTATGATCGCTTCCCATGTCCTCCAGTCATATTACCACGATTTGAGTTATGGAGTGAAGTCCTGAGGCATTTTCCTTAAGGGAATCTTGGATATTATGCGTGGAGGACTCCACTTCAGCATTACTTTAGGCTTTACAGATATAAGGTCAACTTCAGACTTATGAATGAACCTCTTAGGTTGTTGAGGTCTGAAGTTTACCCAGCTAGTGTGGTATTCCCTCTTTAAAGCAGCCTCAAACTAACTTGACATCTTTCTTGGATTAGTATACATCAGATCTAAGCATGCTAGTAGGTTGAGCTCAAAACCACGAAGAGTCTTAGATCATGAGGATATCTAAAGTACTCAATTCCCTTTTTCCCTTTCCATAGCATAAACATCCAAATATTCAAAATATGTCCATGCTATAATCTTTCCTGACACTTTCTGATGTCTTTTGACTCTATAAAGCTTTGTGTAGGCATTCTGCTTTGGGGGTGCGTGTTGGGCTTTCATCTCGGCAAAACAAGCTGCCCATTCAGCTTTCTTGATATCAAGATTAGAATCCGAAGCTTCGGCTGTGCTTTCTTCTTTCTCTTTTTCTTTCTCCATTTCATCCAATTTATCAAAAGTACCACTTCCAAACGTTTCAGCCAAGTTGAGGATAACATGTCCTTCCAGGTTAGTGTACTGTGGATAGTGCCTTATAGTTACATGATCTATCTCAATTTCATCCATGTCTTTTAGCTTATCATCACTCAAAACATCAACTTTTGGAGCATCTTTGACAAGCTCGTTAGGATTCGCTTTGAATATTTGAGCGAGCTGCTTGTATGATAGATCATGTATAATCTCTCCTTCCTCCGGAGTGTAGCTCACAGATCTTCTAACAATCCCTTGCAAGTCAAGAATCATGGTAACTTGAGTTTTGACTTGTTGAATGGGAGCAACATGATATTCATCTATGTGTTGATCTTTATCTGTTTGATTAAACATTAAGCACATCATACATAAATCGTTAATTATGACATTTAAACATCAATAATCATTAATTACATTAATGTGATACATAATTTAAGTACAAAAGTTTCAAATACAAAAACATTTAATCATTACTTTTGCCCTGGTCAGTAGTCTTTTCAGCTTGAGGAGCTGAGTATGAGGCTCCTTGATCTTGATTTCTTTTGGTCCACCTCTCCTTAACCGATGGATTAGAGGCTAACGCGGATGCATCACCTTCTTGGTCATCCTCGTCATTATCATCACCTTCCTTTCCTTTTCCATTTCCACCAGCTCCCTTGTCATCACCATCACCTTCATCAGATTCATCTTCATCCTCATCATCCTCATCATCATCATCATCATCACCATCATTGATATTTAAAGATTTTGCAAAATCTTCTTATTCTTCTTCTCAAGTTCTTCAATGCGCTTTACTGATGCTAATACCAGCTCGTTTTGACTTGTCAGTACATGGTGGGCTCAGCCTAATGCTCTCTCGTATTGAGTGTTCTTCTCAGTCAGTTGAGCGATTTGCTTTGCTTGACCAACATTTACCACCATCAGCTGATTGATCTGAGTGGCCCTCAGATCATCAGTAGCTATAAGCTTCAGCACCATGTGGTTTAGGCTTGCCAGCTGCTCCTCCAACCCAACCATAGGTAGAGTAGGTCCGGGTATGAATGTGGACTAGGTAGAGGGACCCGCTTGGTGAGTGGTTTCGATGGTGGTGGATATGGTGAAGATGGGAGGAGGGATGGGAATGGATTGTGGTAGTGTAGGTGTATGAGTGTTGGATGGAGTGGTGGCTATGGTAATGGGTGTGGTAGTGGGTGTAGTAATAGGTGTGGTAGTGGTGGTAGGTGTATGAGTGGTTATAGGAGTGGTAGTGGTGGTGGCTGTGGCAGTGGTGGTAGTAGGTGTGGTAGCGGTGGTGGTTGTGGCTGTGGTGGTAGTTGTGGAAGTGGTGGTAGAAGAAAAAGATGTTATCAAAGTAATCCTTGGCCTCTTACTCTTTTTCCAATGGGGATGGACATTCTCTTCTTCTTGGAGCCCTTGGAGATGGAGGCCCCCCTTGAGCTGTATTTCTGGTCTGGGGTGTAAGTAGGATAACTGACATCTGTAGCAGCACCCTTTGAACCAGTCTGGAGTCCACCAACCGCCTCTATCCCTCTGTCAGTGACAATAACTGTTAGGATCTCAGCCCTTGGTTTAATCGATTGAACAGATATAGCAGCGGAATAGCTCAGAATTAGACAAATTCAACAAGAACAATTGATATAAAACGATAAAAGAATTTTGTTATAGAGAGAGAAATATCCGACAAAAGGAATATTGCATTAAGATTGTCGGCCTCAAAGGCACGATTACAGGTGAGTCATCTTCCTTATAAAGAAAGAATGACGTAGGCTGATGTCACTTGAAAGTGACATGTAACCGTTTTATAACTACTGATGTTTAACAACTACTGAAGATGTCAACAACTGACATCTTCTTACAAATGTTCCTAAGTGTTAAACATCTTATTTACAACTACTGAAAAACATAAAACTACTGAAACTACAACAACTGAAGAACAACCTCTTCAGTTGTTTACAAGTACTGAAAAGAAAAAATAACAAACTACTGAAAGGAAAAGAAAACTACTGAAGAAGAAAAACATCACAACAACTGAAGAAGCCCTCTTCAGCTGTTGTCATCAGCTGTTAACATCAGCTGATGTCTTCAGTACTTGAACATCAGACTTTGTCTTTCAGCTGTTGATCTTCAGTCTTTGTCTTCAGTACTTGTTGAAGTCTTCAGACTTTAGATCTTCAGCTGTTGTCTCAGTCTTTGTCTTCAGTACTTCAGACGTACTTCAGCAGTTGTATTCTTCAGACTTTGTAGAACAGCTGATCAGGTCTTCTTCAGCTGTTGTGATGTCTTGTGGGACTTAGAGGTTTCTCTGATCAGGCTCATTGGTTCTTTTGGTCCAACAAACTCCCCCTGAACCAATGCAGCCAAAACCTCTAAGTTATTGACGAGTCCCACTTATTTTGGCAGATAGATTGGTCTCTTAATCCTCTTGATCAGATGAGAAGTGACCCTTTTTCAGCACCGGCCTGGGAAGAAGTCTCTGATGATCTGTTTGGCATGATATGGTTGGGAGCTCTGTATTGGGGACTTGGACACGAGCTGTTGCCCCAACCATGAGATCTACTTCCCGTGTATCAGCCTATATGATTCCCTGGTGTAAGCCCTTAAAAACATGATTTGCTCATCCATTGTCAGCACCTCGGGCACACCATCAAATAATCCTTCTCGGCCATACACTTCAGATATGTACTTGGCCTGTTTTCCATTTTTGAGCTCAACCGTGGTTATTTGTCTATAAGCAAACTCATCTGGATGAGTTCCTTCTAAGAGCAGGTTGAGCTCTTCTTGTTTGAAGTTTTCAAGTCGTTTGTAAACCAATCCCTTCTTTATATTTTGTTCTCTAACATCTTTTGAGGTGGTTGTTTGGCTTCATAGGCTTTCTTGAACTCTTCAACAATTTCCCAGGGGACACTACAAGCACCACAGTGATGTCTTCGTCGACAACTCTCTTCACTTGGCCCTTGTATCTTGAAGGAATTTCTTTCTTGACAATCCGGTGTGCCACCCTAGGATCAGGCCATATCCTTACTCTTTCCCTTTGGTATTGAAGGTATTGCAAGGGTGTACAATCTTAATACTTCTTTCTTCATGCTGATCATTGAAGAGGATGTAGCATATGCTTTGTCAATGCTTTTCAGCATTTCCTCATCATGTTTTTGCATCTGTTCCTCTTCAATCTTTATCATTACATCATGCATTTGAGAAGCAGGAGTGATGGACATTGGTTTAGCCTTAGGCAAAGTATGACTGCAGAGAGTGGCAGTCTGTCTTCATCCTCCTCTTCATCTTCATCAGGCCTCAGTACCTTTCTTTTCTTTTGGCTAGGTACATCACTGGCAATGGGTTTTTGAGGTAAAGGATTTGGTTTTGTGGGTTGGATGGTTGGTTTAGAGGGTAAAGGAGTTGTTTTAGTGGGTTGTGGAGATAGTGATTTTGAGGATTGAGGCTTTTCAGACTGTTTTAGCATTTTGGCTGTAAGGGAGGCTTTGGTAAATTTTGTCAGTTCTTTTCGATTCCCACCCCAGCTTCATTCAATACCTCAATCACTAACCTTTGGAGTATTCTTCAGACGAACAAATCTTGGTGGTTATTGCCAAGATGTTGTCCCTGGTCCAGGCCCTTATTTCCATTAGAGATCTTCCCAAGTATTTAGCTATAAATCTGATCATTATCTCCAGCCTTTCTCTTTCTAAGGCATCATAGCTAGCCCATCTTGAATTGATCTCCTCTGTTTCCATCCTTCTGATCTCGGAGTCTAGTTGTTTGATGTCAAAACCCTGCCTATACAACTGCTCAATGATTTTATCCATTGAACGGTTATGGTTGGCGTCAGCTTCTTTCACCATATCCTTCAGCTCCTTCTCCTTCTCAGACTCTCCTTTTCTCTTTTGATATGTGACATGAAAGTCTTTTTGACTTTCATTCACTTCAGCTCCCTTCACACTCTCCTTCTCCTTCTCATTTACAACCTCAGATTCTTTCGCCTTCTCCCCATCTATCCTCTTCCTTTTTCCTTTAACTAACTGACTCTCCCCCTTTTTGGTTGCATTGGGTGCAAGGGTTTGAGCAGTAGAAAGGATTTAGTCACCAACTCCTCCACCAAGGGTTGTATTATTGTAGGAAGCCTCTCATCAATGGCTTTGATCACTATATCTGTGATCATGGGAGTGATGAGAGGTAGGGAATTTGAAGGGTAGCAACTGATTGATCAGGATGGTTCTGTTCCTGAGAATCAGTGCCGAAAGCAGAGGCTGGTGGCTTGGAAGTATATACTGGCTCAGTGTGTAGGGGACCTTCAGAAGAAGGTGCCATCTGTGGGTGTATTGTGGTGGCAGATGGACTTGCATCCTGAGACATCTTGGCCAGCAGCTCTTTGAGTCTGCTAACCTCATCCTCTAGAATGGTGTTTTGAGCAACTACATCATAGAAGAAGCTCAGGTCATCATCAGTTGTGACTGAATCACCTGACCTCCTGACAAGTCAGAATGAACATGCCTTGAGTGTAGATCAATTGTAGCATGTGCCCCTTGTTCTCGGTTCTGGGGACTTCCAGCCTCAGGACTATGTCCTTCATCAGCTGTTGCCACTGGTGAGGACTTAGAGATGTTACCAACTGCATCCTGGTCATTTGCTGAGTCAGAGCAGTGGCAGCCTCACCAGAAGTTCGCACCTCCTTATCTACACTAGAAGATGGAACATGATAACCCCTGTGCTGTGGTTGACAGAAGCATTGTGATCCTCCCCCTCAGTGTTGAGGTTATCCCAGTAGTAATTGGTGTCTGGGTGGGGGGTGAGGAATGCAACTGCGTCAGCACTTTTGCAACAATGATAGTAGGGCTTTGAGGGGCGGTTGCATCAGGAGAGGGTGTGGAAGCAGTGTGCACCGGGACAGTGGTGCTCTTCAATGGTAATCCCCTCAAGTGAGGAGGATCCCAGCATTGTGGCTTCCCTTTGAGTGGTTGCTTCAGGTTCCTTTTGAGAGGAACCTGAGCGGCTTCAGTTGGTGGAGTCACAGTCTCTACTGGGGGGTTATTTCCAGCAGAGATAACCTGCGTTGGTGCAGCAGGAGCATCCACAGGGGACTCAATTCCCTGAGTAGCTTTCTTAGGCTTCTTCTTTGTGGGTTTGGAGGGGACTTTGGATGTGGAGGTGGAGGCTGTGGGTTCCAGCTGCGTGGGTTTGCGCAGCTTGGCAGCCTGTTTGAGAGTTTGGTCAGTGTTGTGTCGGGAGTATACCTCCGGCAATACAGCCAAAGCAGGGACTCCCAGACCAACTAGTCCCTCAGCAGAAAGCTGATTCTCTATTATGGCCATTATAAACCGAGGATATAGTATCCAACGGTTAGAAAGTGGTTTTGTGGCCATATCCTTGAGTTCAAGAAAAATTATTTCAGAAAAGTTTAGTGGTTCTTGTTCAAGGATAGAGAACATACCTGTTGCCATCTGGAAGACAGTTGATCCCAAGAGGAAGTCTTCGGAGCCAGGCAAACATTTACCATATGAAATAATAATCGTTCAGCATCTGGAAAATTTTCTTCAGGATTGTTGAAGCACTAAGATCACCCTGATATCCATGTTGTCCAAAGGAAAGATCAAGTTGGCGCTTAGGATATCCAACAGGGTAGGCAGCATCATCTAACAGTAATATTTGGCGGATGGTAGCAGTAGAGATGACCACCTTGCGAGTTGATAGATGAATGGATAGATTCTCCATTAACGGTCGCATTCATCCAGAACTGACGTAGCGAATCGGCATAAATGATTGGATTAAAAGGAAAGCCGTTTTTAGTGGGGATTGGACCATAAGATCTATAGCATTTTCAAATTTGGTCCAGAGGGCGATTTGTAGGTACGCGACACAGTTGTGTCGAGGTTTGAGTTGCATGGTCGCCATTAATGAAGGTGAAAGGTTTTCAGAGCTTTTGAAAAGTTAGGTCGTGAAAGAATGAAAAACTCTGAAAGAGGGATCAGGTATATATAGGGTACGGGTTATGAAACGACTGAAGGTTTTGGTGTTAGTCATCAGTATTTGAAGCTACTGATGACGTGGTATTAACTTTCAGACGTTTGAAACGACTGATGGTATTGGGTGGTCAGCAGTTATAAAACAACTGAAGACATGGTGTTTACTATCAGACGTTGAAACAACTGAAGTCTCTGATTTAGGCATCAGTAGTTTTAAAAACTACTGAAGACAAGTTGGACTTCAGATGTTGAAACAACTGAGGACTTGGTATTAGTCATCAGTAGTTGTGAAACTACTGAAGACCGTGGTTTTGCCATCAGTTGTTGTAAACAACTGAAGACTTGGTGTTAGTCATCAGTAGTTGTGAAACTACTGAAGACATGGTATTGCTTCAGTTGTTTAAAAGAAACAGCAGTTTGTGAACTACTGAAGAGAGAGTACTCATCAGTAGTTGTCGTCAATTCATAGCCTTTCAGCTGTTTCATACTGTCCTCAACACTTACTCATCAGCTTTTAGCTGTTTTCAGTAGTTTCATAGGACATCAGTACTTATCTGTTTCTACTGATTTCAGTAGTTGTAACTACATCAGTAGTGTAGAACAGATAAAGTACAGTACTTAAAGCATTTAGCCTTCAGTAGTTATAAAAACTACTGAGGGTAAAATAACTCATCAGTACTTATATGTGACATGGTTACCAATGATCATCAGTAATTACTGAGATCATCAGTAGTTGTCACTTATTCTAGCTGCAGCATACCAAGCCTTAACACCAGGTTGTGGAAAGTTGAACTATCCAAAGGCTTAGTAAAAATGTCTGCAAGCTCATCAGCACTAGGCACAAACATAGGATTAATTAGACCCTTTTCAAAACAATCTCTTATAAAATGATGTCTAATTTCTATATGTTTGGTCCTAGAGTGCTGGACAGGATTTTTGACAATGCAAAGAGCTGAAGCACTATCCATTAATAATGGAGTCTTAGTCTCTGTAATGCCATAATCCAAAAGTTGATTCTGAAGCCAGAGTATTTGGGATGTACAACTTGCAGCAGCAATGTACTCGGCTTCAGCAGTGGATGTAGCAACAGATGTTTGTTTCTTACTCTGCCAAGAAATCAAACAGTTGCCTAGGAATTGGCATCCACCAGAAGTTGATTTCCTGGTCAACTTACATCCTGCATAGTCACTATCAGAGAAGCAACTAATTTGCAAGAATGTCCAGTGGAATACCATAAGCCTAGAGATTGTGTGCCTTGCAGATATCTAAAGATCCTCTTGACTGCAATCAGATGAGACTCCTTAGGTGCAGCCTGAAATCTAGCACAAACACATGTAGCAAACATAATATCTGGTCTAGAAGCTGTTAAATACATCAAGGAACCAATCATACATCTGTAAAGGTTTTCATCAACACCTTTACCTTTCTGATCAACATCCAATTGTGTGGTGTTGCACATGGGAGTAGAACAGGATTTACAGTTTTGTAAATCAAACTTATTCAAAAGATCTTTTGTGTATTTAGACTGATGAATGAAAATTCCATCAGCTTTTTGTTTGATTTGCAAACCTAGAAAGAACTGTAATTCTCCCATTGCACTCATTTCAAACTTCTGTTGCATTAAGGTTTGGAAATCCTCACACAATTGGGGATCAGAGGATGCAAATATAATATCATCAACATAAATTTGAACAAGTAGCTTATGCTGATCCACCTTCTTAATAAATAAAGTTTTATCTATGGAGCCTCTAGTGAAATTATTCTGTAGAAGAAAGTTTGATAAGGTCTCATACCAAGCTCTAGGTGCTTGTTTCAACCCATAAAGAGCTTTATCAAGCTTATATACCCATTCTGGGTGCTTATTATCCTCAAAGCCTGGTGGTTGACACACATAAACTTCTTCTTTTATTGTACCATATAGAAAAGCACTTTTGACATCCATTTGAAAACTTTAAGATTGTGGAGTGCAGCATAGGCTAAAAACAATCTAATTGCCTCCAGTCTGGCTACAGGGGCAAAGGTTTCATCATAATCAATACCTTCTTCTTGTGCAAACCCCTGCACAACCAGTCTGGCCTTGTTCTTAACAATTAGCCCATTTTCATCAGTTTTATTCCTAAACACCCATTTAGTGCCTATTGCACACTTACCTGGGGGTAGAGGAACAAGCTCCCACACTTGCTGTTTCTTGAACTGAAGAAGCTCAAGCTGCATGGCTTCAACCCATCCATTGTCCCTCAAAGCAACATGATAGTTCTTCGGCTCTAGCTGACTGATGAAGAGAGCATAGAAGCAGAAATTGGACAACTGGCTTCTGGTTGAGACACCAGCATTGATATCACCAAGGATTTGAGATATTGGGTGATTTTTCAGCTCTTGGTAAACAATCAAATCTGTGCAAGTGTTTGTGGGTCTTCAGCAGCAGCAGATGTTGATGCAGATTCTTGAAACCATGAAGATGGTGGCAACTCAAATGAAGTTGAGGATGCAGAAATCTCATCAGCATTTGTTGTGGATGGTGCGGCTGGAGCTACAGGAGCATCAGGTTTAGAGGACTCAGGCAGTTGATCACTAAACCTGAAGAGGTGATTACTACTATCATCATCATCTTCAGTAGTAACACCAGGTGGTGAACTGTTGACAGGAGCAACAGCAGGAGATTGATAAGGAACATATTGCAGTATGTCCAAATCAAAGAGCTCCACAGGGCTTTGTGGAATCTTGTCCTTTGGAGATTCATTGAACTTGACATGTAAAGTCTCTTCAACCATCTTTGTTCTGCAGTTGAAGACTCTGTATGCCTTGCAAGTTGATGAATAACCAACAAAGTACCCTGCATCCACCTTAGGATCAAATTTCTGGAGCTGATCCTTTGTGTTGAGAATGAAACAGGGACACCCAAATGCTCTAAAAAATGAAATGAGAGGGGCCAAATGATGTAGAACTTCATATGGAGTCTTCATCAACCTCTGATTTATTAGCACTCTATTCTGCACATAGCATGCTGTGTTGACAGCTTCAGCCCAAAAGGTCAATGGCAGTCCAGAATCAGCCAACATAGACCTTGCAGCTTCAATGAGGGTCCTGTTCTTTCTCTCCACAACTCCATTCTGTTCAGGAGTTCTTGGAATACTAAACTGTCTCTTTATTCCCTTGGAAAGGTAGAATTCATCAAGTGTATTGTTCCTGAATTCTGTTCCATTATCACTTCTAATACACTTGACTGAGAGGGAATACTGCTTCTCAGCATACAACACAAAGTTTATGATCTTCTGTGCAGCTTCATCCTTTGAATGTAGAAAGAAAGTCCATACAAATCTGGAGTAATCATCCACAATTACCAGACAGTATTTTTTCTGTGCCATGCTCATCACTCTCACAGGACCAAAGAGATCCATGTGAAGAAGTTGTAAGCAGGCAGTGGACTTTGGTTCTTCAATAGGTGGAAATGAAACCTTGTGCTGTTTTCCTTTCAAACAAGCAGTGCAGTTGTTTTCACACTTGAACTCCTTCATAGGCATTCCCCTTACTAAACTATGGTGTATCAGCTGATTCATGTTCTTGAAATTAACATGTCCCAGCCTTCTATGCCATAGATTAGATTCTTGAGGAGAGGCCTTGGAAAATAGGCAAGGATGGCCTTTGAGATCAATTTTCTTGGAAAGATCTAAGGCATACACTCTTCCTGTCCTGTTGGCCTTCAGGAGAGTGTGAGCATCCAATACCTTGTCAATCAAACTCAGAACTTTGGATGACAGAATCCTGCAGTTCTGGCTTGTGAAAAGGGCAACATGGCCTTTGTCACACAATTGACTGACACTCAAAATTATACTTGAGATTTTCCACATGGTTGACATCATCAAACTTTATTTCCCCATTGGAAACAAAGCCCTTCCCGATGATGTAACCTCTTGCATCATTGCCAAAAGAAACAAATCCCTTCCTTCCTGGAGAGTAGTCATTAAGAAGTGAGTTGTTCCCAGTCATATGCATAGATCCCCCACTGTCTACATACCAGATGCTACTTTGGCATGTTGAAGAAACCTGCATAAATAAACAATCAGTTAGTTTTGGAGACCCAAACCTTTTTGGTTTTGGGCCTGGTCTCATCAACAGATGGTAAACTAACAGGTTTATTGGACACAATAGCTTGAGGTGAAGGAGATGGTGTAGAAGAGGAATCCTTCGGCTTGGATCTCCTTTTCTGGGGTTTCAACACAGGGCCATCAAGTTGGTTAACTCTTCCCAACAGATGTTGAACCATCATTACCAGCTGTGTCTGATTCTGGGAGAGAGCTTTCAGCTCTTCAGACACATTGGTATTGGTGTTTGATGATGAGTTCTTGTGTTGCACCATCTTCTTTTGAGCAACCTCAGCTATTGCCTGTTGCACTCCTTCCTTTTTAGATTTCCTTTTGGTCATAGGAGTAACAGGATTTGATGCTGCTGGTACAAACTTGGACTCAAACTCAGTTTTCATTTTAGCCAAGTTTTCTTTAATTTTCTCTTTTTGTTTGAGTTTGGATCCCTTTTTGTACCAACAATCATCTGTGAGATGATTGAATAGACCACATATTTCACATGGTTTCTTCTTCATCTTCTGTTGATCATCAACTAAAGAAGATGAAACTACTGAAGACTTGCTCTTCGCAGTTTAGAAGCACTTTTTGCCTTCTTGTCAACTTCCTTAGTAGGCTTCAAATCCTTCCTACTGACAGTTTTCTTCTCTTCAGTGCTGTCAGTCATTAGGATTTGAACTCCAGATGTTATCCCCTGCTCTCCAGTACCCTCAGTACTTCTAGGGATAACACTTGGGTTGATCAACTCATTGATCATGTGAGTGTCAGCAGTTGAACCATCAATATCAGCTGATAGGTTCACAGAGGGATTACTACTGACTTCAACTACTGATGGTGCTTTATCAAGTAGTGAATCACATGATGAGGTGGATTGGTCATTACTTTCTCCATCAGAATCCGCTCCTGCTCTTGAAGCAAAAACTGTAGGAGGAGCAGTGTGATTATAACCAATTCCAAACTTCACATTGGAAGCTGTTTGCTTACTAAGAAGCATTTCAAAGCCCTTGCAAGATTGTACCCATCGATCACACTCTACCTGGGTGACAGCAAGAGTATCTTTGAGGTCTTTGTACTTCTCTAAGAGTACATCCTCCCTAGCCTTATCATCAGAAATTTGGCATTTTAATTTGTAAATCTCATCAGTTTTCTCTTTTAGCACAGACTCAAACTCAGCTTTATTTTTGGAAATTGTTTGTTCTAGCTCTACATTTTTATTGATTAAAGCCACATTTGCTTCTCTAATAGAGGCAAATGCTGCTATGCAAGTTTCAGAACATAATTTGGCCTTAGCCTCAGAGGATACCTGTGATACCTGTGTTGAAGAGGTATTGAGGATGATCCATCAGAGGATTCCAAAGCCATGAGAGCTAGATTTCCAAAAGGATGCTCACCACCATGTTGACCAGCACCTGAGAACAGTTGTTCATTACCAGACACATCATCTGGTAAACTGCTCCAGTCAACAACTCCTGGTGTGAAGAAGCTGTGTTGTTGAAGTTGATTAGGTTGATGAGATTGGGATGGTTGAGGCTCAGGGAGTGCATGTGGTTGCTGAGCAGTGGGTGCTTGAACCTGGCCTGGTTGTGGCATGTAATAGCAGGGGTATGGATATGGCATTGGCCCCTGTGGAACAAAATATGCAGGAGATTGTGGTTGATGATGATAACCAGAATTGACAGGTTGTTGCCCTCTGTTTTGTTGACTATTGCCAGGGAAAGTCACAAAGGGTGCAGGAGAGTTAGATCCAGATGATCTACATTCTCTTGCAAAGTGCCCAAGCCTGTGGCATTTATGGCACTTCAACTTACTCTTGTCAAAACCAACTTTGGTTTTGCCAGAGAGTCCTGGGAATTTCCTTCCAGTTCTTTTGTAGAACTTCTGAGATCTGATATTTATCAAGGCCATTTGGCTCAAAATATCCATCTCTTCTAAGTCATCATCAGCAATCCCCTTGAGATCATCCATGATGAAACATAGATTGTCACTATTACTACCAGCAGAATAACTATCAACACTCACAAAGGCAGGCTCAGAAGTGTTTGTAGAGAAATCAATATGCTCATCATACTGGCTTTCAGATGACGCATATTCTGACTCTTGATGTCCAATCAGGGCAGTGTTCCCTTGGACAAAATCCTCAGTGAGCTTGCCAGATGAAACCAATTTCCTTTTCTGCTCTATCTCTCTCTCGAATGTAAGCAGTTTCCCATGAAGTTGGGTGAGAGATAGGCGATCAACATCAGCATTTGAGCGTAGAACAATGGTATATGTGTTCCATCTCTCAGGCAGTGATCTTAAAAATCTATGGTTCATCTGACTCCTGGTATATTCATGTTTAACCATTTTCAATTCAGAGATTAAACATGAAAACCGCTCAAATTGTTGAGTCAGAGTCTCACCCTTTCTATGAGAGAAAGTCTCATATTGTTGGGCGAGGATTTCCCTGTTGTTTGCTAAAACCTCATCAGTACCACCAAATTGTTCTTTGATGGCATTCCAGAGGTCATGAGCAGACTCACAATGCAGAAGCCCAGAGTAAATCTCATTAGGAATAGCCATAGCCAAAATTCCATGGGCTTTTGCATCGATTTCAAACAACTTCTTGTCCTCATCGGAGTATTGCTCCTTCTTCTTTGGAACCAACTGGTTTGTTTCCGGATCATTCACCATTGGCTTATGTGGTCCATGTACCACAGATGTCCAACAACCTGAGCTATTGACAGACAGGTGATGGAGCAATCTTCTCTGCCAAATGTTATACTCATTCCTCACCAAGATCGGAGGCTTGGTAGAGGATCCAGTATTGAAAGGATCATTCGAAGAAGTAGTCATTGTGGAAAATCAGACAGATTCAAGTAAAATCACAATAAATTTAGCTCAAAACCACACAGAACCTCAAATAAAACGGCCAGAAGCGATACACTCTCAATCTCTATAACAGATCCTTGCGAATTTTGCTAATTCGATTAAACTTAGAGCGATTGAACAGTTTCAATGATCAATTGTTAGATCGATCAATGATTAACCTGCTCTGATACCATTTGTTAGGATCTCAGCCCTTGGTTTAATCGATTGAACAGATATAGCAGCGGAATAGCTCAGAATTAGACAAATTCAACAAGAACATTGATATAAAACGATAAAAGAATTTTGTTATAGAGAGAGAAATATCCGACAAAAGGAATATTGCATTAAGATTGTCGGCCTCAAAGGCACGATTACAGGTGAGTCATCTTTCCTTATAAAGAAAGAATGACGTAGGCTGATGTCACTTGAAAGTGACATGTAACCGTTTTATAACTACTGATGTTTAACAACTACTGAAGATGTCAACAACTGACATCTTCTTACAAATGTTCCTAAGTGTTAAACACTTATTTACAACTACTGAAAAACATAAAACTACTGAAACTACAACAACTGAAGAACAACCTCTTCAGTTGTTTACAAGTACTGAAAAGAAAAATAAACAAACTACTGAAAGGAAAAGAAAACTACTGAAGAAGAAAAATCATCACAACAACTGAAGAAGCCCTCTTCAGCTGTTGTCATCAGCTGTTAACATCAGCTGATGTCTTCAGTACTTGAACATCAGACTTTGTCTTTCAGCTGTTGATCTTCAGTCTTTGTCTTCAGTACTTGTTGAAGTCTTCAGACTTTAGATCTTCAGCTGTTGTCTCAGTCTTTGTCTTCAGTACTTCAGACGTACTTCAGCAGTTGTATTCTTCAGACTTTGTAGAACAGCTGATCAGGTCTTCTTCAGCTGTTGTGATGTCTTGTGGGACTTAGAGGTTTCTCTGATCAGGCTCATTGGTTCTTTTGGTCCAACATACCCTGCCCTCGTAGTCCTTAGCAGTGGCTCCTCATTATACTCTTCCTCTTCATCAAGCAACTCTATTCCACCAGGTGCCTCATCGCCTTTACCATCATCATGGTCGTGTTCATCGTCGTCTTCTTCATCAGTGGGTAGCTCAATCGGCTCAACAACTGAGTCATTGTCATCATGATGCAAGTTCTTATAACAGGGTGCCACGTAATCTTCAATAGCCAAAGGGCTGAACATTTCCTTACGGGGGGCTTTCACTGCTTCCCCAAGAGACCTTCAATCCTACCCCATGTGGTTTCATCCATAAACTCCAAACTCGCAACATCGTTTTCTCCTTTGGCAGAGAGGAAGCTTCTCATAAATATCATCTGTAGAAAACGTGGGTACATACAAAGGCCTTCCTTACCCTTGGCCTCGAGGTTCTCTATCATATCCGAGAACAACATGTGGGAGAAAACTGAACAGGTGCTTACATATGCATTCTGGATTTGGTCAGACATGTCGTCAAACCCTCCCCGCTTAGACGCTAGCACTTGAGAAGACTGAGCTATTTACTTAAAGTAGGGGACAGGTTGCTCTTGTTAAGCACACGTACGTTGATGTCCCTAGTGTATTTCATCCGTAGAAAGCATCCCCGAACGGTCAGAGGGTGTAGCTTGGTTGGGTGGGCATCATCATCACCCATATCCAGGACTCACCTTAGATCTACTGCAGTAATACTAATCTCCTCTCCAAATATTGAGCTCCGAATACTGCGGAGCTCTGTGGACTTGTCAACTGCAGCACCTTCCCAGAAGGTCTGCTGTAATGATCCATACGGCGTGGATGGTGTAGATATGGCCTTGAAGATCCTCGATCTCCTCAGAAAGGCTCTGACCCCAGTAACCTCAGAAGCATTATGAGTAGTATCATCTAAGTGAGCACAAATATTGTGCTTGGGCTCATCGTCCATCTATCATCCATGTTGCTGAACCACAAGAAAACTAACACTAGATTTGTGCATAACAGGAGACATTTGGACACTAAACTGTTTTGATCACATTGGTTCAGTCATGCGACTGAACCATATGACTAAGTTTTAGTCGTATGATTGAGTCTGCGGCTGAGTTCAGTCGTGCGATTGAGTCTGCGACTAAACTTAGTCGTATACTACACCATGCAGTTGAATTGCTCGGCGACTGAACACAAACGCATGATTCATCGTGTATTGAACGGTTGAAACCCCCTAGATTGATCTTTTGTCAAAACTTTATATTATACTTAGTGTTTAGACTCATTAGACTCGCGAGCTCGAAAACACTTAATGTCCTTTAAATCAACTTTTATGTCCACTTAAGTGGTTCATTTTAGGGTAAGTTTTCAGTTCTAGTTTTTAGCACATTTTGGACCAAAAGAACCAATGAGCCAAGATCAGAAAACCTCTAAGTCCCACACGGTATCACAACAACTGCTGAAAGCCTCATCAGTAGTTTGACAAGTGCTGAAGACTTCAACAGCTGAAGATCAAGTGCTGAAGACCTTAACAGCTGAAGAACCAAAGTGCTGAAGTACAACACTGAAGAACACAAGTGCTGAAGCTGAAAGACCAAGTACTGAAGTACAACAGCTGAAGAGTTCACAAGTACTGAAGATCAACAACTGATGTACAAAGTCTGAAGACAAGACTGAAGACATCAGCTGATGATATCTACTGAAGTCATCAGCTGATGAAACGCCTGAAGGTCAAAGTCTGAAGACCAAGTACTGAAGCCTCAGTAGTTTGTCACAACTGCTGAAGAGTACTTCTTCTTAGTAGTTGTGATATCAGTAGTTTTAGTTTTATGTTTCAGTAGTTTTGTAAAACGACTGAAGAGCTTGTTCTTCAGTCGTTGTAGTTTCAGTAGTTTTATATTTTGTACTTAACCTGCTGATATGTTCTCAGTAGTTGTGAACATTTCAGTAGTTTGTTAAGATTTAGTTATTTCTGTATTGGATCTGCCAGTTGTCACTTTCCGTGATAACAGCAGTGACTGTTGCACTCTATATAAGGAGTGACAACCCATTGTAATCATTGAGCAAATGAGCAATTGAATGGAATGATTATTGATTCGATTAGAAATATTCTACATCTATAAACATTCCTAGAAATCAGAAATTCATATTCTCTCCCTATAACCGTATGCGATCTTAACGCTTACAATATTGTTTGCTTGCTACAATTTGTCTAATTCGTTTTGTATTCCGCTGCTTTACATTCTGATAAACATCAAACTTGTGATCACTGATCCTGTCAAATGGTATCAGAGCAGGTTAATCATTGATCGATCTAATAATTGATCATTGAAACTGCTATTCAAGATCCAAGTTTGATTGAATTAGCTTTTGTTTTTGCAAGAAACGGTTATAGAGATTGAATTTTCTGTATTTCTGCTCATTCATCCTGAGATCTTATTCTTGGTTCTCATTGAGTTTGTTGTGGTTTGTCTAAAATTTTTTAAAACTTGAACTAAACTGTTTTTGAACTGAAAATGACCACTCCCTCCAATGATCCTCACAATACTGGTTCCTCAACCAAGCCTCCTATGCTGGTTAGGAATGAGTATAACATATGGCAAAGACGTATGCTCCATCACCTGTCTGTTAACAGCGCAGGGTGTTGGACATCAGTGGTACATGGTCCACACAAGCCTATGGTGAATAACCCGGAAACCAATCAAATGGTTCCGAAGAGGAGGGAGCAATACTCAGATGAGGATAAAAAGTTGCTTGAGATTGATGCAAAAGCCCATGGAATTCTGGCCATGGCTTTGCCCAATGAAATCTATTCTGGGCTAATGCATCATGAAACTGCCCATGACCTCTGGATTGCTTTGAAAGAACAATTTGGAGGAACAGATGAGGTCTTGGCAAATAATAGAGAAATTCTTGCCCAACAATATGAGACATTCTCTCATAGAAAGGGTGAGACACTGACTCAACAATATGAGCGGTTTTCTTGTTTGATCTCTGAACTAAAAATGGTCAAACTTGAATACACCAATATTCAGATGAATAACAGATTTCTCAGATCACTGCCTGAGAGATGGGACACATATACTATTGTCCTACGCTCCAGTGCAAGTTTGGACAAACTATCTCTCACCCAACTCCATGGGAAACTGCTCACTTTTGAGAGAGAGATAGAACAGAAGAGAAAACTGTCTTCATCTGGAAAGCTCACTGAAGACTTTATTCAAGGCAACACTGCCTTGGTGGGTCATGAGTCAGAATATGCTGCATCTGAATGCCAGTATGATGAGCATATTAATTTCTCTTCGAGCACTTCTAATTCTGCATTTGTAAGTGTTGATGGTCAGTTTACTGGTGTAATAATGACAATTTATGTTTCATCATGGATGATCTCAAGGGGATTGCTGATGATGACTTAGAAGAGATGGATATTTTGAGCCAAATGGCCTTGATAAATATCAGATCTCAGAAGTTCTACAAAAGAACTGGAAGAAAATTCCCAGGACTCTCTGGCAAAACCAAGTTGGTTTTGACAAGAGCAAGTTGAGGTGTCACAAATGCCAAGGCTTGGACACTTTGCAAGAGAGTGTAGATCATCTGGATCTAACTCTCCTGCACCCTTTGTGACTTTCCCTGGCAATAGTCAACAAAACAGAGGGCAACATCCTGTCACATCTAGTCATCATCCTCAACAACAATCTCCGGCATATTTTGTTCCTCAGGGTCAAATGCCTTATCAGTACCCTTGTTATTACATGCCACAGTCAAGTCAAGTTCAAGTTCCTATGACACCACAACCTCATGCATTACCAGAACCTCAGCCTTCCCCATCTCATCAACAACTTCATCTCAACAACACAGCTTCTTCACCCCAGGAGTTGTTGACTGGAGCAGTTTACCAGATGACTTGTCTGGTCATGATCAACTGTTCTCAGGTGCTGGTCAACATGGTGGTGACAGTCCTTTTGGGAATCTAGCTCTTATGGCTTTGGAGTCTGCTGATACTTCATCTTCCAATGCCTCTACACCTCAGGTATCACAGGTATCCTCTGAGGCAAAAGCCAAATTATGTTCTGAACAATGCATAGCAGCATTTGCTTCCATTAGAGAAGCAAATGTAGCTTTAATTAATAAGAACATTGAGCTAGAACAAGAAATTTCCAAAAACAAAGCTGAGTTTGAGTTTGTGCTCAAAGATAAAAATGATGAGGTTATAAACTGAATTGCAAAATAATTGATGATAAGGCTAGAGAAGATGTACTTTTAGAGAAGTACAAAGATCTCAAAGAAACCCTTGCAGTTACCCAGGTCGAGTGTGATAGATGGGTACAATCATGCAAAGGTTTTGAAATGCTTCTTAGTAAGCAATCTGCTTCAAATGTGAAGTTTGGAATTGGTTACAATCACACTGCTCCACCTACAGATTTTACCCCAAGAGCAGAGGTAGAATCTGATGGTGAGAGTGATAACCAATCCATCAATCATGTGATCTACCTTCTGATACAGCACAATCAGAAGTAGCAGTCAGTATCAAGTCCTCTTTGAACCTATCAGCTGATGTTGATGGTCCAAATGCTGACATTCACATGATCAATAAGTTGATCAACTCAGGAGTCAATCCTGAAGGTCCTGAAAGGACTGGAGAGCAGGATTCAACTCCTGAAGTTCAAACTTCAACTGCTGTCAGTACTGAAGAAAGAAAACTGGCAGTAGAAAGAGTTTGAAGACTACTAAAGATGCTGTCAAGAAAGCAACCAATGCTTCCAAAGCATTGAAGAACAAGTCTCTTCACCATCTTTAGTTGATGATCAACCTAAGATGAAGAAGAAACCATGTGAAGTATGTGGTTTGTTCAATCATCTTACAGATGATTGTTGGTACAAAAGAGGTTCCAAACTCAAACAAGGAAGAAATTAATGAGAAAATGGTAAAAATGAAAACTGAGTTTGAGACCACATTTGTATCAGCAACATCAAATCCTGTAACCCTTAAGTCCTTAAAGCAATTCAAAAAGGAAGGTGTTAAACAGGTGACAGCTGAGGTGCTCAAAAGAAGAAGGTGCAACATAGGACCTTATCTAACTCCACTAGCAATGTGTCTGATGAGCTGAAAGCTTTATCACAAAATCAGACACAGCTGGTGATGATGGTACAACATCTGTTGGGTAGAGTTAACCAACTAGATTCTCCTATGTTGAAACCACAGAAAAGGAGGTCTAAGCCAAAGGACTCCTCTTCTGCACCATCTTCTTCCTCTCAGGCTGTTGTTACAAATAAACATGCTAGTTTACCATCTATTGATGAGACCAGGCCCAAAACCAAAAAGGTTTGGGTCTCTAAAACTAACTGATTGTTTATTATTGCAGGGTTCTTCAACATGCCAAAATAGCATCTGGTATGTAGACAGTGGGGGATCTATGCACATGACTGGGAACATCTCTCTTCTTCATGACTACTCTCAAGGAAAGAAGGGATTTGTCTCTTTTGGCAATGATGCTAGGGGTTACATCATCGGTAAGGGCTTTGTCTCCAATGGAGAAATCAAATTTGATGATGTTAATCATGTGGAAAATCTCAAGTACAACCTCTTGAGTGTCAGTCAAATGTGTGATAAAGGCCATGTTGCCCTTTTCACAAGTCAAAACTGTAGGATTCTGTCATCCAAAGTTTTGCCCTTGATTGACAAGGTATTGGATGATCACACTCTCCTGAAAGCCAACAGGACAGGAAGAGTGTATGCCTTAGATCTCTCTAAGAAGATAGATCTCAAAGGTAATCCTTGCCTATTTTCCAAAGCCTCTTTTCAAGAATCTAAACTATGGCACAGGAGGCTTGGTCATGTTAATCTCAAAAACATGAATCAGCTTAGCCACAATAGTTTAGTCAGAGGCTTACCAATAAAGGAGTTCCACTGTGATGAAACTTGCACTGCTTGTTTAAAAGGAAAACAGCACAAGGTCTCATTTCCTCCTATTGAAGTGTCCAAGTCCACTGCCTGCTTGCAATTACTGCATATGGATCTATTTGGTCCTGTGAGAGTAATGAGCATGGCAAAGAAGAAATACTGTCTGGTAATTGTGGATGATTACTCCAGATTTGTATGGACTTTCTTTCTACATTCAAAGGATGAGGCTGCTCAGAAGATTATCCACTTTGTGCTGTACATTGAGAAGCAGTATTCCCTTCCAGTCAAGTGTATCAGGAGTGATAATGGAACTGAGTTCAGAAATCATACACTTGATGATTCTATCTCTCAAAGGGAATCAAAAGGCAGTTAGCATTCCAAGGACTCCAGAACAAAATGGAGTAGTGGAGAGAAAGAACAGGACCCTCATTGAAGCTGCAAGGTCCATGCTGGCTGACTCAGGTTTGCCATTGACCTTTTGGCCGAAGCTGTCAACACAGCTTGTTATGTGCAAAATAGAGTTTTAGTAAATCAGAGGTTGATGAAGACTCCATATGAAGTTCTCCATCATTTGGCTCCACTGATTTCATTTTTCAAAGCATTTGGGTGTCCCTGTTTCATTCTCAACACAAAGGATCAACTCCACAAATTTGATCCTAAGGTGGATGCAGGATACTTTGTTGGTTATTCATCTACTTGCAAGCATACAGAGTCTTCAACTGCAGAACAAAGATGGTTGAAGAAACTCTACATGTTAAGTTTAATGAATCTCCAAAGGACAAGATTCCACAAAGTCCTGTGGAGTTATTTGATCTGGACATACTGCAATATGTTCCTTATCAAACTCCTGCTGTTGCTCCTGTCAACAGTTCACCACCTGGTGGTACTGCTGATGATGATGATGATTGCAGTACTCACCTCTTCAGGTTTAGTGATCAGCTGCCTGAGTCAACTAGACCTGATGTTCCTGTAGCGCCAGTAGCACCATCCACAACAAATGCTGATGAGATTTCTTCGAATTCAACTTCCTTTGAATTACCATCCACTGATTGGTTTCAAGGAAATGATTCACCATCACCATCTGTTGCTGCTGAACCGGCTACAAACACTTGCACAGATCTCATTGTGTATCAAGATCTGAAGAATCACCCCATGTCTCAAATCATTGGTGATATCACTGCTGGAGTATCAACAAGAAGTCAATTGTCCATTTCTGCTTCTATGCTCTCTTCATCAGTCAGCAAGAGCCAAAGAATTATCACATTGCTTTAAAGGACAATGGATGGGTTGATGCCATGCAGCTTGAGCTTCTTCAGTTCAAGAAACAGCAAGTGTGGGAACTGGTTCCTCTACCTCCAGGTAAGTGTGCAATAGGCACTAAATGGGTGTTTAGGAACAAAACTGATGAAAATGGGCTTATTGTTAAGAACAAGGCCAGACTGGTTGTTCAGGGGTTTGCACAAGAAGAAGGTATTGATTATGATGAAACCTTTGCCCCTGTAGCCAGACTGGAAGCAATTCGATTGTTTTTAGCTTATGCTGCTTATCAAAAACTTAAAGTTTTTCAAATGGATGTCAAAAGTGCATTTTTGTATGGAAAAGTTAAAGAAGAGGTTTATGTATGTCAACCTCCAGGCTTTGAGGACAACAAACATCCTAATTGGGTGTATAAGCTTGATAAAGCTCTTTATGGGTTAAAACAAGCTCCCAGAGCCTGGTATGAGACATTATCAAACTTTCTTCTGGAAAACAATTTCACTAGAGGCTCCATAGACAAGACTTTATTTATTAAGAAAGCTGGGCAGCATAATCTACTTGTTCAAATTTATGTAGATGATATCATTTTTGCATCCTCTGATCCAAAGTTGTGTGATGCCTTTACAAAGTTGATGCAACAGAAGTTTGAAATGAGTGCCATGGGAGAATTACAGTTCTTTCTGGGGTTGCAAATCAAACAAAAGGCTGATGGAATTTTTATTCATCAATCCAAATACAAAAGATCTTTTGCAAAAGTTTGATTTACAAAACTGTAAGCCCTG
Organism: Flaveria trinervia; assembly: GCA_025506515.1. Lineage (NCBI taxonomy): Eukaryota > Viridiplantae > Streptophyta > Magnoliopsida > Asterales > Asteraceae > Flaveria > Flaveria trinervia. The sequence continues at coordinate 63,238,351 of CM046443.1, forward strand.
TTCTACTCCCATGAGCAGCACCACACAACTGGACTTAGATCAGAAAGGTAAAGTGGTTGATGAAACACTTTACAGATGTATGATTGGGTCCTTGATGTATTTAACAGCTTCTAGACCAGATATTATGTTTGCTACATGTGTTTGTGCTAGATTTCAGGCTGCACCTAAAGAGTCTCATCTGATTGCAGTCAAGAGGATCTTTAGATATCTGCAAGGCACTCCATCTCTAGGTTTATGGTATTCTACCAACCATTCTGGTAAATTAGTTGCTTTTTCTGACAGTGACTATGCAGGGTGTAAGTTGACCAGGAAATCAACTTCTGGTGGATGCCAATTCCTAGGCAACTGCTTGATTTCTTGGCAGAGCAAGAAACAGACCTCAGTTGCTACATCCACTGCGGAAGCTGAGTACATTGCTGCTGCAAGCTGTACATCTCAGGTACTCTGGCTTCAAAACCAACTTTTGGATTATGGCATTACAGAGACTAAGACTCCATTGTTAATGGATAGTGCTTCAGCTCTTTGCATTGTCAAAAATCCAGTCCAGCACTCTAGGACCAAACATATATAGATCAGACACCATTTTATAAGAGACTGTTTTGAAAAAGGTCTGATTGATCCTAAGTTTGTGCCCAGTGCTGATGAGCTTGCAGACATTTTTACTAAGCCTTTGGATAGTTCAACTTTCCAAAACCTGGTGTTAAGGCTTGGTATGCTGCAGAGAATAGTGACAACTACTGATGATCTCAGTAATTACTGATGATCATGGTACCATGTCACATATAAGTACTGATGAGTTATTTTACCCTCAGTAGTTTTTATAACTACTGAAGGCTAAATGCTTTAAAGTACTGAAGTACTTTATCTGTTCTACACTACTGATGTAGTTACAACTACTGCCAATCATAGAAACAGATAAGTACTGATGTCCTATGAAACACTACTGAAAACAGCTAAAAGCTGATGAATGTGTTGAGGACAGTTTGAAACAGCTGAAAAGCTAAGAATTGACGAAAACAGCTGACGAGAACTTTCTCCTCAGTCGTTTGTACCACTGCTGTTTCATTTTAAACAACTGAAGCAAAACCACGTCTTCAGTAGTTTTATAACTACTGATGACCAATACCAAGTCTTCAGTTGTTTACAACAGCTGATGACAAAACCACTGTCTTCAGTAGTTTCATAACTACTGATGACAAACACCATGTCCTCAGTTGTTTCAATCACCTGAAGTCAAAACCACGGTCTTCAGTAGTTTTCTAAACTACTGATGCCTAACACCGCGACTTCAGCTGTTTCAACGTCTGAAAGGATAATACCATGTCAACGGTCGTTTAAAACTACTGATGACTAACACCACATCCTTCAGTCGTTTCCTCACCCGTACCCTATAAATACCCTTAACCTGAGCTCTCCATACTTCATCTTCTTCAAACCTAACGTTCCTCTCCAACAAATTCCATGGCGTCTTTGCAAATTAAACCGCGACACAACTGTGTTGCCTACCTCACAAAATCGCCGTTCTGGACTAAGTTCGATAATGCTATCGATCTTATGGTTCAGTCCCCATACAACAAGGCATTCCTTCTGAACCCCGTTTTACATACCGAATCCTTGAACCAATTTTGGATGAACGTTAATGTTACCTACTGAGGAGAGCAACACACCATCCCTCCGGTCTGTAGTCAACAACAAAGAAGTAGTGATTACTCCTGCAACAATCCGAAAAATTCTTCACCTGAGTGATGCTACCTCTCCTGCTGGATATCCGAAGGGCACCATAGATCTATCATTTGCTCAGCATGGATATCAAGGTGATCTCAGTGCCACAACCATTATGAAGAAACACTTCAATGACGCTGAGCGCCTGATCTTTCACATGGTCAATGTATGTTTGGCCCCTAAGACATCGTCTTGGGATCAAATGTCCACCAAATGGCAGCAGGTATTGTATTCTATCCTTGAGCAACAACCACTGAACTTTTCCGAATTATATTTTCAGAGCTCAAAGATATGGCTCAAAAATTACTGCCAACCGTTGGATACTCTATCCACGGTTCATCATGGCCATTATAATAGACCAGCTTAATGCTGAGGGACTTGTTGGCGTGGGAGTCCCTGCTACGGCTGTTTTGCCAGAAGTATACTCCCGGCACAACTCTGACCGGACACTAAAAATGGCTGCCAAGCTGCGAAAACCCACGCAGCTGGAACCCACAGCCACCACCTCCAAATCCAATGTCCCCACCAAACCCACCACAAAGAAACCCAAAAAGCTACTCAGGGAATTGAGTCCCCTGAGGATGCTCCTGCACACAAACGCAGGATATATCCACTAGTCCAAACCCCCTAGTGGATACAATGACTCCTCCAGCCACAGCCGCTCAGGCTTCCTCTCAACAGGAACCTGCAGCAACCCAAGGGGCACCTACTTATCTGGGATCTTCCTCACTTGAGGAGATTGCCATTGAAGAGCACCATCCACCCCAGGTGCACACTGCTTCTTCCCCTGTACCCCAACCAACCGCCCCTCACAGCCCAACTTTAATAGTTGCACAAGTGCTGACTCAATTGCACTCCTCACCCCCTCCCCAGAAACCACTTACCACTGGGAATACCTCTACATTTGAGGGGAGGAACACAGTGCACCTGAGAACCCACAGCACAGGGGTTTAACTGTTCTATCTCCTGGTGTTGATATGGAGAAGAACTTCTGGTGAGGCTGCCAACTCTTCTGAATCAGCAAATGATCAGACTGAGGTTGGTAACATAACTAAGACCTCACCAGAGGCAACAGCCGATGAGGACAACGTCCTGAGGCTGGAAGTCCCCAGTTCCAGGACAAAGGGGCACATGCTACATCTGGTCTACACCCAGAGCATGTATATCCTGCTACAAGCAGGAGGTCAGGTGATTCAGCATATGCTGATGATGACCTGGGCTTCTTCTATGATGTTCTTGCCCAGAACACGATCCTAGAGGAGAAGTCAGTAGGCTGCAAAACCTACTTGACCAACTCTCTCAAGGAGTAAGACCATCTGCCACCACATCAACCCACAGATGGCACCTTCCTCTGAAGGTCTCCTAAACACACACCACTCACAAAATCTCAGCCACCTGCCTCTGTTTCTGGCCCATTCCTCAGGACAGAACCCCCTGAGCAACTGGCTGCTATCCTTCAAAATCCCCTATCTCTCATCACCCCACAGCTAACTGAATTGGTGATCAAACTGTTGATGAGAGACTTTCTTCTGTATTACAACCCATGGTGGAGAATGTTCTGAGCAAACAACTTTCTGCTACTCAATTCCCTGCAACCAATGCACCCAAAAAGGGGGAGAGTTCAGCAGTGAAAGGTAAAAGAAAGAGGAAAGAGAAGGAGAAAGAAACAGAAGAGACAGTAGTGGAAACTGAGGAGTTGGTTGAGGAGACTGAGAAAGAGAAGGAAAAAGAGAAGGAGGAGGCTACCATGGAGAAAGTGACTGAAAGTTCAAAAGACTTTCATGTCACATACAAGAAAAAAAAGAAGGATGAAAAAGAGAAAGCCTTGGAGCTGATGGTGAAAGAGGCTGATGCCGAACACAGCAGATCAATGGATAACATCATTGATCAGTTGTTTAGGCAAGGCCATGACACTGAAAAACTTGATTCTGAGATCAGAAGACTAGAGATTGAAGAAATCCAATCAAGATGGTCAAGTTATGATGTGTCAGAAAGAGAAAGGCTGGAGATCATGATCAGATTTATAGCAAAACATCTTGGAAGATCATTGATCGAGATCAAAGCTTGGTCCAGGGACAGTATCTTGGCATAACCACCAAGATCTGTTCGTCTGAAGAATATACAAAAGTTTAATTGTTGAAGTTTTAAATGAAGCTGGTGCTGGGAGCAGGACTGAACTAGCCAAACAGTCAAAAGCCAAACTCACATCCAAAATGCTAGAACAGCCTGTCAACATTCCCACATCAAAACTACCAAAACCACAACCCACAAAACCAATCCCTCACCCTCTAAACCAACAGCCGATGATGCACCCAAGAAGAAGAAGAGAAGGGTGTTGAGGCTAGAAGAAGTAGAAGAAGAGGATGAAGAAGATAGTCTGCCACTCTCTGCTGTTCTGAAGCTACCAAAGCCCCAGAGTCAATCCATGATCACACCCGACTCTCAAAGGGAAATGGTCAGAGTCAAAATAGAAGAAGAAGAACAGCAGAAACAGCACGATGAGCAACTGTTGAAGATGGTTGACAAGGAATTTCCTCAGTCATCATCTATTCAAGCCATGAAAGGGCATGCTCAAAGGCTGTACACTCTCAGACACACCTTTCAGTATCAGAGGGAGAGAGTGAGAGTATGGCCAGACCCCAGGTGAGTTCTAGAATCCATAAAAGAACTATCCCACACAGATACAACGGCCAAGTACGAAAAACAAGAATCTACCATCATGCTGGCCGTTGTAGTCTCACCCTGGGAAATCATTGATGAATTCAAGAAAGCTCACCAAGCAAAGAAGACACCTCAAGCCTTACTAGAAAACAAGATGATTAAGAAGGGGTTGTTATACAAAGGCTTGAAGACATCCAAAAGAATGAGCTCCAGTTACTCCTTGAAGGCAACCATCCGGATGAATTTGTATACAGGGAGGTAACTACGGTGGAGCTGAAAAATGGCAGGACCATGAAGTACTTATCAGAGTACTATGGTCCAGAGTTCTTCTTCGAAGGAGGAGTTGAAGAACTCTCTCAGAGGAACAAATTGTTCTCCTTGAGGCCTATGTCCGTGAGTCATACAGACTCATTATGGGGAAGTGAATCTCATGAATGGGATAACAACTCTGTGTCCAGTTCCCCAAAACAGAGTTCCCATTCATACTCTGCCAAACAAATATTTGAGGTTCTTCCCAGGCCGGAGCGTACATGGGTCATCTTCTCTACTGATCAAGAAGGAAAAAGACCAACATTTTTGCCATCAATAAGTGGGAGTTTAAATAAGTTAGAGGTTTTGGCTGCATTGGTTCAGGGGGAGTTTGTTGGACCAAAAGAACCAATGAGCCAAGATCAGAAAACCTCTAAGTCCCACACGGTATCACAACAACTGCTGAAAGCCTCATCAGTAGTTTGACAAGTGCTGAAGACTTCAACAGCTGAAGATCAAGTGCTGAAGACCTTAACAGCTGAAGAACCAAAGTGCTGAAGTACAACAGCTGAAGAACACAAGTGCTGAAGCTGAAAGACCAAAGTACTGAAGTACAACAGCTGAAGAGTTCACAAGTACTGAAGATCAACAACTGATGTACAAAGTCTGAAGACAAAGACTGAAGACATCAGCTGATGATATCTACTGAAGTCATCAGCTGATGAAACGCCTGAAGGTCAAAGTCTGAAGACCAAGTACTGAAGCCTCAGTAGTTTGTCACAACTGCTGAAGAGTACTTCTTCAGTAGTTGTGATATCAGTAGTTTTATGTTTTATGTTTCAGTAGTTTTGTAAAACGACTGAAGAGCTTGTTCTTCAGTCGTTGTAGTTTCAGTAGTTTTATATTTTGTACTTAACCTGCTGATATGTTCTCAGTAGTTGTGAACATTTCAGTAGTTTGTTAAGATTTAGTTATTTCTGTATTGGATCTGCCAGTTGTCACTTTCCGTGATAACAGCAGTGACTGTTGCACTCTATATAAGGAGTGACAACCATTGTAATCATTGAGAAATTGAGCAATTGAATGGAATGATTATTGATTCGATTAGAAATATTCTACATCTATAAACATTCCTAGAAATCAGAATTCATATTCTCTCCCTATAACCGTATGCGATCTTAACGCTTACACATATTGTTTGCTTGCTACAATTTGTCTAATTCGTTTGTGTATTCCGCTGCTTTACATTCTGATAAACATCAAACTTGTGATCACTGATCCTGTCAACAATCGGTCCTTAAAGATGCGATTAAACATGTTCTTTGGATTGATTTCAGTTGCCCAGTACCTGTAGATGAGTACAACGCACATTAGTATCACAATGAGTAGGTAAGAACAGGCAAACAAAATTTGGGCAGAGTTTCGGTGAGTATGGGTGATTTTAGAGAACTTTGAAGGGTGGTAATGGTTACTACTGACTGACCCCCTTATTTATAATATGTTAAATTTCAATCATGCGACTGGACCCATACTTATGCTACAGTCGTGAGACTAAGCCCATACTCATGCTTCAGTAGTGCGACTGGGGTTCAGTCGTGCGACTGTCTCATACTCCTTCATCCATTCGTATGATTGATTCTGTCTTGTGGTCCAATCACATGGTAGTCCCATACTTATGGTCCCATCATGTGACTGGCTCATACTTATGGGTCTGCGATTGGCTCATCCTTATGATTCATTCGTACGATTGGTTCATACTTATGAGCTTGAACTATTACACTTTCAAATACTTAACATTTTTAACTATTGATTATAACATTTTGACCTTTCATCTCAGACATGACCCTTTTAAAACCCATTTGATCACCTCAGACGTGATCCTTCCAATTTAACCCATGTGATCACCTTAGACATGATCCTTTTAATTTAAAAACCGATTGGTCACCTCAGACGTGACCCCTTGTACTGACTAATTCACAGAATTTAGCTAGTTGAATAGTACGACGTCTACACTACAAAAGACTAGAAAATAGAAAACAACTTTGAAATTTAAAAGAAAAACAAGACATATTTTTGTTGTTTTTGGGATTAAGCAGAACAGCTTCAAGTTAATTTATTCATTTCCGGAAAGATTCATTATGGAATCATATAGGTATATGATAATCATTTGGAACCCCTTTTCATATGCACTTTGATGCTAGAATCGTGTTTTGTCTGAGAGTCGATAGCACTTCCAAGAAATCGCTCTAGAACTATAAGATGCACACAACGATTTTGTCTTTCAAGAGTTGCAGCCACGATGATTGTCAGTATATATGTCCACTTAAATCCATATATAATTTTTGACACCCGCTGGTGATTAGTTTGGCGTAATTATATCAACAAGCATTTGTGGATCCCACACTTATATGTTAATCAACATTCCTCAGGAGATTTTCGAGCGGTCTACGGGTATTTGACAAAAAGAAACTATTCTAAGAGCTTTCAAAGGGATGCCAAGCCTCAGGTCAGTTCCATCGCACAACAGAGAGGCGCAAACAACAATGAATTGTAGAATATTTAGGTTATACTTATCATCAGGTCACTGCCACCGCACAGTAGACAGGCACATAATCTATCTTCTTGTAAGAGCATTTGTTTCTTTTGCACTCAACACACCAACGACATTAGTCATTAGATTGATTGCTTTTAGCAGATTTCTATGTGCTTTGCTCATTTAAAAGGTCATCCGCAGACATTCGTGGCGTTTATTTTTCACGGCACCCCTTATTGGAAATGCGTTGATTGTGTTAACCAGGGATAAGATTAGAACCCACAGGAAGTTGAACAACTTAGTTTGAATTGTAATTCACCATTGAAGTCTACTACTCTATTGTGTTGAATCTACCGACACATCATATAATGACATAGCAACCTCTAGGTCTACTTTCTCTATGTTACCTCAGTAGCATACTAGTTTTACTATCATTTTTCTTTTGTTGTGCTTAGACTTCTTAGACTTGTCATTTGAATTTCACATTTTGAGCAAAATTGTTTTGAAATCCCAACCAATTTGTTCCCTGTGTACTATCATTTTCCATAAATATGAATCATAATCACAGATTTGATTTCATTTCTTTGAGCTATTCTGTCCTCCCCGCTTGTTTTTTAAGTAACTAACTACTGCAACGAATTAAATACTAACTAAACTATTCTCCCCCTAAAATTCTAAACTGAATTTTTTTAATGTTTTTGGATTTTAATTGACAGGAAAATAACATTAAATTAAAAGAAAAATAACGAACAAACTAAGAACCTAATTGTCAGATTAGGAACTGTCTTCCTCTTGAATCACTTCACATTTCTTTTTTACGCCATTAACTTCTAAGAGATATAAAAACCTAGGTTTGTCAATGCTTTTGTGTAGAGGTCAGCATGTTGAAAATAAGTATTATGTTTAACAATATCAATTAATTGCTTTTCAAAATAGTCATGTATAAAGTGATATCTAATACCGATGTGTTTTGTTTTAAGGTGTTGGACCGGATGTTTGGTTACAACAATTGCAGCAAAAATATCAACAATGATAGGGGTGTTATAATATCGCATACCGTAGTCACGCATTTGCTGTTGAATCCAAATGATTTGTGAGCAACAACTTGCAACAACGACGTATTCAGCTTTACATGTTGATAGAGCAACTGAGGTCTGCTACTTACACTGCCAGGTGACTAACCGTCAACCAAAGAACTGTCATCTCGCAGATGTTAACTTGTAGTTCATCTTGCAACCACCGTAGTCCGAGTCACTATACACTGTAAGCTCAAAGTGATCATCATGAGGATACCACAACCCGAGTGTTGGAGTACCCTTCACATAACGAAAAATCCTTTTACCCCCGATGAAATGATTAGAGGCTATGAGATGCATGAGAGATCCGATCATTCCTCTGTACATCCTGGCATCAAACAGATCACCATTTTCATCGGGTTCCACGTCATGGTTTATGGCAAGTGGAGTTCTAGCTGCCGAAGCATTCTCCACATCGAATCGACTGAGGATATCTCCTACATATTTGGTCTGATGCAAGAAGATACCTTTTGGTGTCTGATCCACATGTAAACCAAGAAAGAACTTCATCTCCCCCATGGCACTCATCTCAAACGCTACTTTCATTAAAATTTCGAATTCTTTACAAAATTCTTCATTTTTGGAACCAAAGATTATGTCATCTACATAGATCTGTACCAACAGTAAATCTCCATCCTTTTCTTTGGTGAACAATGTATAGTCAATAACTTTTCTGCAAAAATCGTGTTTCACAAGATTAGTTGAGAGTTTCTCATACCAGACTACAGGGGCTTGATGGAGCCCGTAAAGAGCCTTTTCCAGCTTGTAAATGCTATCTCGATGATAATAATCCTCAAATCCTTCATGTTGATCGATGTAGACTATTTCACCGATTTCACCATGAAGGAATGCACTTTTCACATCTAGTTTATAAACATTAATCTTCATGTAGGATGCATAGGCTAGAAATATATGTATTGCTTCCATCTTTTCCACTGGTGAAAACACTTCATTGTAATAAGTTCCTTTGACTTGTCGAAATCCTTGAACTACAAGTTGAGCCTTATTCCTGATTATGACTCCTTGGTCATCTTTCTTGCACTTCAGGACCCATTTAGTGCCAATCACCTTAGCACCTTTTGGTCTGTCCACGAGGGTCCATACTCCGAACTTTTTGAACTGTAGGAGTTCTTCTTGCATTGCACTAACCCATGCCTCATCGTTTAAGGCTTCAGTCACATATTTTGGCTTAAATTATGATACAAAACATTCCTATGCACCATTGTGAAGATAACCTTTTCCTATTACTGAGGCATAATTAGCTGAGTATAGCTGATTTTGTGTCTGTACTCCTAATCGAACATCCCCAACGACATTTTCCAAAGGATGATAAACATTAAGTCGAGATCCAGGAGTAGTAGGAACAACTACTTCATAATCCAGATTATGAAACCCAGGTTTAGTATCTATAACTGTTGGAGTATGAGGCTCAAAAGTATCAACGGCATTAGGATTTGATGCTTGTGTACTTTCATTAGTGGGAAGTTGTTCCTCCTGTTCAACGTTCTCAGTCTTAACTATTTCATCGTCAGAGGAAGAATCACTTACTTCAAGCTCTCCCCTAAAGGGATAGAAGTATCATCTAAAGGATCAGTTGATGTCAAGTCTGGTAGAGGAGTGCTTAGAACATCGTACATCATCCTAGAAGAAAGCTCATCATCAATATTAGAAGGCTGCACATTGCAGTAGTTCATATCATGTTTTCCTATGTCGTTTGACCATTAATACTCAATTGAGCATATATCAAGCATTAGCCACTGCCTCATGCCAGAATTGAATTGGCAGTTTCGAGTCCGCTACCATTGTCCTGGCAGTCTCTATCAAGCTCCGATTTTTCCCTTCAGGAACGCCATTCATCTGTGGAATGTAGGAAGAGGTAAATTGATGTACAATTCCTCCTTCTCTACAATATGCCTCCATCGACTTATTCTCGAAATCTGTGTCGTTGTTTGATCGAATCTACCTTACTTTCAAATGTAGAGTAATTCTAATATAGTTATCAGATGTTTGAATGATTCAAAAGTTTCTAATTTGGCTTTAAGAAACATCACCCAATAGAATCTTGAGTAATCATCCATTACGACAAAGCAATACGGATCTCCAGCAATGCTCTTTGTGCTGACAGGCCCAAATAGATCCATGTGAAGAAGCTCAAGAGGCATATCAATAGAATTCACCTTTTTGCCTTGCGAGCCTTCTTGGCCTGTTTCCCTTTCTTACATGCTACACAAAAATCCAAAAGTTGGAAATTCTTGACAGTTACTCCATTCAGTAAATCATTTAGAACTAAATGATTCATCTTCCTAGGATTGGTGTGTCCCATTCTCCTATGCCATGAGACTGAATCCCTCTCAGTTGCCTTTGACAAGAAGCATTGAACAATGTGATCCGTTGTGGATGCTTTTGATAGATCAAAGAGATACAAGTCATTGTATCTTGAAGCTGACATGAGAACTTTATCCTCCTCAATCACATAGTCCTTCTTCAACATGTAGCACTTATTGTTGTCAAATAAAACTTTGAATCCTTTATTGTAGATCTGGGAGACTGAATGAAAGTTTTTCTGTAGTTGTTGAACATAGTTGACCTTGTCAAACTTTACTTTCTCGTTTGCCACTTCGCCTTGCGCAATGATGTAACCTCCCTTGTTCCCAGCAAATGAAACATGTCCCCTTTTAATTTGTTTGACGTTAGAAAGGAGGGACGAATTTCCTTTCATGTGCGTGGACGCCCCAGTATCAATAATCCAGGTATAGTGATAGCGCTATAGCAGACACGCTGTACATTCAAAAAAATTATTGGTTTAGATTTGGGACCCAAGCCCTAACTGGCTTGGGTGACCCGGAGGAATCACACATCATAAACTCAACCCATTGTCCATTAGAGGATGAAGGCACATCCTTCTTCATGTTGTCCTCACTATCAGACACATTACTTGATTTTTCTTTCCATAAGCTAGTTTTATGTAACGCTTGTTTGTGGTAAACGGACGACTAACTTATGGTTTGAACTTTAGGTTCACTGACACTCTTAGGTGGAGTGTTAGATCTTACTTTAGAAAAACTTGGTTTTGCATCATAAAGTTCAATTTTCTTTTAGGGCATCTGATAATTAGGACAATTAGAAGAGATATGTCCTCATTTTCCACAACTATAGCAAGATCTCGCTTCTAGAGATTGAAGAAAATTTTTATGTTTTTTGAGTTTGGTGAAGGTATGAGATGTGTCTCATCGGGTTTTGTCACTTCTATTTTAGATGGTTCAGCCTTATTACAAAATTAATTGTTTTAACGTTCTGAGCATCTTTAACTTGCAGTTTATTTGGACTTTGATGATTAACACATTTTTGGTTAACTCGTTTAGTCATTTCAGATTCTGAAATAGACTTTGGTGAACCTGACAGTACATTAACCCTTTTAATTCTATCATCCAAATTCTTAACTGGTATTTTTCCTTTTGATTCCAAAGTAGAATCCTTCTTTTTAGTATCACTTTTCACTGGTTTACTAGTGGAATCAGGACCACTATCCAGAGGAGTGGACACCAACTGATCCTTAACTTGGTTGTTATTGATAGGTCTACATTTTGTGTTCAAAAGGATCTCATGTGGTGGTGGAATTACTTTGTAACCCAAACCTTCCCCGTTATTTCGTGCTTTCACTAAGTTTTGAACTATGTGAGAAGAACTAGCCCAACAATGCGGTTTTTGTTTTAAAGAATTAACCTCGACTTCCAAAATTGCTTTTTCCTTCTTGGTTTCTTCCAAAGAATTTAAATAAAACTTTATATCATTAGATTGATTTAAGGCAACAACCTCGGTTTCCCGTAGTTGTTTACCCAACAGTTCTATTTTCTCTTTGAAACTGCACTCATTTTGTTTTAATATACGATTACCTTTGGTGCAAAGTTGTAAATCATTTACTAAGTTATCATTGTGTTCTAATAACCTAGGAATTTTTAGATCAATGCTTTTCCTAAATTTTTCACATTCAGAACAAGCATGTTTTTCAAATAATTGATTTGTAGAACTTACCTGTGAGGAGTCAGTTGAACTAGCCGTCAAAGCATTGTTAGACCCTCTGATGGCTTGTGATTCTGAACTTGTTGCTTTGAGCTATTCCTCAACCAGATGATTTACCACGTTCACTGCTTCTTTGGTATCTGACATCGCTTGCTCAGCTGTAATCTCACCTTCACTAGCAAATCCATCATCTAGTGCTTCGACAAAGGCAATATTTGATTCTCCAGGAGAACAAATCAAAAGGACTAGTCTTTCCCTTCATCACCTTGAGCAGTTGGACAATCATCGCACATAAAACATAAAATATACATTTACATCTATGAAAAACATCGCAGAGGAATAATTTAAAACCATTTCATATATTAATGACAGCTTTTGTAAAATAATACAATGTTGACTGGTTACAAAGCATCATTAGTTGCATTACATCACAAAAACGTCATATTTCCATCAAATGGATGCCATCCAAAAATGCCAAGTAGCTGCCATGTGTCATCCTCAGCAATGCTCACCTGCCAACTAGAAAACGCATAAAAAGTCAGCATTGCTGAGTGAGTTCTAGTTTTATAATGAAACATACTTTACATTTATTAAAACCGTTCTCTACTTTACATGTGATCACACGTCATACGTACACATAGATAATATCATTATTATCTTCATCGTTCATCTTTTAACTTCCAATCATTCATACTTTTTTAGTTTCATTCGTTTGTTCATCCTTACATCTTTTCCTTACGTCAAAACCGTGAAGTTTACCCTTCCATCATGCAAAAAGCTGGTACTGGGCCGAAGCCTATCATAGACCTTCGATCATGGTGAACAACACCCTGGTCATCGTACCGAAGGTAAAATTCAGGTGTACCATTGTCATGTGCTATACCTTTCCGTCATGCATAAAGCTGGTACTGGACCAAAGCCTATATAGACCTTCCATCATGGTGCACCGCACCTTGGCCACTGTACCGAAGGTAAGCAACAATGGTCCCCTACAAATGGTCAATCACAAGAAAGATCCCGACGTGCATCCTTCTGGGGTAGCGAACCCACACATCGTTGGGCTAACACCCTACAATGGGGCATGTCCCGACATACAAGGCTTGGAAGACTTTCATTACTTTCCATCGTTCATTAATATATGCATTTCATCGTTATGTTCCTCTATTCATTATTTTCCACTTTACATTATATAATACTTTTCCTTTGATTCATTAACCATCAATGTAAAGCCACGGAACATTACATATATTACATGAACATCAATAAGGTCATACCAATCATCATACAAATCAACATGCATGCATAATATCACTCCTGCTCATCCCATCATCATCAATCATGCATCACATATACCATCGCACATCATCATCATGCATCATACACTTACATGCATAAAGATATGCACAACAAGCATAAGTCATCATAAAACATAATTGACCCACCGCGGGATAGCGGGGGTTCGGGGGCGGCAGCCCCTAACAGTAGGGTCCTTGGGGCAGCAGCCCCTAGTGGAGTCCAAGGGGCAACACCCCTGGCTGGGGCCGTGCTAGTTTAAAATTTTTATTTTAACACTTTTATATAGCATATTTCCTTATAGAAAAATCTATTTTCCCATTAAAATCTCTTAAATTCTTGGTTGTTTAAAAGTATATTTAGTATGCATTTCCAGCCCCAAACTAGTTTAAAACCTTTAAGATAGGGGATCTAGAACTCACCTGTACTCGATGAGTAGCTTCTAAATCTCGCTTTCAAAGAAAGGATTGCACTACAGAGCCTGCAGATAAGTTAACACTAAAGGGAGTTAATTTCTCCAATAGTTTCGCAGGCAGTTTGCTGCTAGTTTCGCCAACAGTTTCGCTACTTGTTTCGTCAGCAGTTTCGCTGCTTGTTTCGTCAGCAGTTTCGCTAGTAGTTTTTATGGCATCTTCGTTGCTAGTTTGGCTACCAGTTTCGCCCAACTTTCGTTGGAAAAACCATGTGTGCGAAACTACCTGCGAAACTATAGTTTCATAGGAAGATCCACAATTTGGCTGGACGAGTATCTAATTTCGCTGGATGAACACCCAGTTTCGCAGAACGGGCTGAAAAATACGAACCAACTGATTTTTGACACAAAACTTCAATATTTTACATCCAAAATATTGGTTTATCACCAACTAAGCTTCATCTAAGCTTCTTACATGTTTTCTTACACAAAAACGTGAGTTTTGGGCGAATCTTTACCACTTTCAAAAACCCCAAACCTAGAATCCGGGTTTACATCAAAAGGAATGATTAAATGATGTTTCTTACCTGGATTCTTGTTGTTTTCTTGTTGTTTGGATGCCCACGACACCAATCCTCAATCTTGTGATAAACCGAGCCTTAAATCTTCGATTTCTCTACTTTCTCTCTACTCTCTCTCTAGAATTTGGAGTGTTGAGTTGTAAATGAGAGCTGCTTAAGCTGATCCGTTTATATATATCAGGCATTCCTAGGATTTTAAACTCGCCAAACACATAACCCGAAGAGTTAACTTGGTCTATAACTGACATCCATCTTATTTTTATTAAACGATCTCGTCTAAGCTCATTATTATCATATGGCTCGCTTAGACTTTATTCGGGGTGTTACAGTAGTTCCAATCACGTCTTTGTCTTGACGGTTGTAAGTGGGAAATGGATTTCCATTTTCGGTTTTCTTGGGCTTTACACACTCACGTGTAAAATGCCCCTTTTCACCATAGTTGAAGCATGTGACTTTGGTTTTATCAAAACCAAAACTCATATCTTTCGTGGCTACTAGATTCTGCCTAGTCTTCTTGACAAACTTATTAGTTCTTCTGACTGCACTTGCTAGAGCCCACATGATGTCCATTCTTTCCAACTCATTTTCATCAACTTGCTCATTATCTTCATCTGCAAGATGATAATTTCCAATCTTCCCAGCAACTAAACCATCATAGAATTGTACCACTGCTGCTAGAAGATCCATATGCTCCTTAGCCACTTCCACTGTGATATTTCTGATATCCCGGTCTTCAACTTTGTAATACTCACTTCAGGCACTATGTATTTGGGTGCTAGATGACCCTGGCGTTTCTGATCCTAAAGTAGTGGTTTGGGAAGGAGTAGATGAACTACACATGAATGTTGTTTGTAGTGGTGCTCCTGAACCAGCTGGAGTTGGAACTAAGTTGTAAAGTGAAGGATTCTGAACATAGGATCCTTTCTTCAACTTGTACTTATTCTCAGTTCTTCCTCTCTTAACATCAAGATGAAGTAATTTATGTCTAACGTTGCAAGAATGTCATTCTGTCTCAGATTAGACACAAATGAATTCCATTTCCCAGGCAAACCATCAGCAAAGCTTGAAACTTTATCTTCCGTCAAAGTGGTTAAGCCATGAGTGTGCAGCTCACTCATCAGATGATAGAATCTGTTAATAATATCATCTAAGCTCTCATTCCCTATTGAAGAGAAATTATCAAACTCCTTCTTGAGAGCTTTAGCCTTTAGTGCCTTGAACGTCGTGTTTCCATCATACCTCTTCTCTAGGGCCTCCCATAGCCTTTTGGCCTACATATTCTTAGAAAACTGATGAAATAACTTTTGGTAATGACTGAGTCAATAGGGCATAAACTTTCTTCTCAGCATTGAAGAGTATCTTCTGCGCTTCACTCATTCCTCTGAATGTCAACTTAACTCCGTTTGCACTCACTGGTACTGTGTAACCAGTCTCTATGGATGTCCAAAGATTGGGATCAACTCCATTTAGGTAATTCTCAACCTGCTATTTCCATTGAGGATATTCGTCTAACGTTAACAGCTTTGGTGGTTTATTATGATTCGCAATCTCATTCTCCAGAAGCAGTAGCTTCTCGATGCATGAGTCCTTTCCTACAGTAATCGTAGTAAACTGATCTTCCATTTCCATAAATGTGGTACTCGAAGAACAGGACAGCTTCAATCGTGCGAATGGACAATGAGTATGGATCACTCGTGCGAATGAATGGTGTGAATGAATTCAATCGTGCGATTGGATTCAGTCATCCGTATGAACAAGGAGAATGGAGTCAAATAACTGGAGTTGTTCAGTCGTGCGAATGAGCAATGTGACTGAGTTTAGTCATGCGAACGAGCTATGCGACTGAGTTCAGTCGTGCAAATGGAGTAAACGAATGAGTTCAATGGTACGAATGAGCTAGTCGTGTGACTGAAGGCTGCTGTTTTTTTGCAAAATCGAGGATTTTGACACTTAGTCACAAAATACGATTTTTCTAAGAACCCTAATCTGCCGTATAGTGAAAAATAGAAACTTTAATGCCAAAAAATGTCGAAAACACCTTTTGAAGCAAATGTGGTGAATCTTTTGATCAAAACATAGGTTTTTGACACCAAACCTAATTGAATCAAATGCAGAATCAAGAGCGAAGGCTCTAATACCACTTGTTAGTAACCGTGTATGTACGGAATACTAACTGATTCTGTGTTTATACCAGATCAAATATGTGGAATCCTATTCGATTGTCGATCCAATCAGTGAGAACGATTACCCGATCGATATAAGATTGAACTAAACGTTAAGAACAAGTAGGAATCGATCTGGAATGAACTATAAACTTGGACAGGATGTTTGGGATGCTCTAGACGTCTAGGGTTTATGTGTATATGAAGTATCTCTCAATGTGTTTTATGTTTTTCCACGAATTTGGTGGTATTTATAGATTAGTGATTTCCATTCGTATGACTAAACCATGCTAATGGTTTAGTTGCGCGACTGAATTATGCAATCGAGTAATGCACACGACTAAAGGTTTAGTCGTGCGACTGAGTCAATCTTATGTATCAATCATATGAGTAATCCAGTCTCCTGGTTCAGTCGTGCAACTGGTCCATAAGCATGATGTATTCATGCATATGGTCCATAAGTATGGTCCATTAGCTAGAATACTCATCTTACTAGATTGAACACATTTCTTAATCATTATTGACTAAGAACTATGCACAACACCTAAAACCTATATAATAAGTTCATAAATACGAATCAAAGATAAATAAACATCAAAGCATACATTCATATTTCATCACTTCTTCAAATTACACATATGTAAGACATGAAAGACCTTTACATTTAAGCACATAAACTATACATTCATCTATAATCATTAACATTTTTTTGATGAAATACATTTGAATTAAATATTTTTGTTTCATTATTAACTGTGTTCTTCTTACTATGTGTGTCTTAATCAT
This sequence comes from Flaveria trinervia, assembly GCA_025506515.1. Taxonomy (NCBI): domain Eukaryota; kingdom Viridiplantae; phylum Streptophyta; class Magnoliopsida; order Asterales; family Asteraceae; genus Flaveria; species Flaveria trinervia. Next base: position 63,255,846 of record CM046443.1, read on the forward strand.
TAATCATTACTGTTGATATTGAATTTATCAAAAACAATTAGACAAAGTTATTGTTGATTCCGCAAACATTGACTTGGCTCAGAATTAACACTGATAATTCATGATTGCGATCCTTGGATTCACATGCTTTGTTTTGTTTTAATTGATTTGATCTAGTTGTATTAAGTTTTTATCACACTTTAGCGATTTCCCTTGTTTATCATACCCCTCACCGTAACTCCATTATAATTATAGTATATATTAATATGTTTGGTCGGTAGCTGCAATTTAATTTTGTGTTCTTATTTAATAGTGACCAAAGTTTTATAGTTTACAATATACACTCAGAAGATGGACATATGGACCTGTGTAATCATAGTCTTTTCGTTGGTACCTATTATGTACAACTCATCCATTTTGGTGGGATGTTTTGTCATCTTTTCTTTCTTTTGCTAATGCGATTAAACAATTGTCGATTTCATCTTCAAAGCTCTATTGCAGATATCTCTGGTGTACCTAAAATCTTTCGCTCTCTCATCAATGAATGAATAAGCTTACTAGTTCGGTATTAGCATTTATTACTCTGGCATTGAAGGTATGATCTTATTGATTTATGTATATGTATATTTGAAATATAGTTTGATTTATATACAAGTGGTATTGAACTTTGTCATGGATCTGGTTTGAATGATACATATACATACTAATATGTCTTTTGATATTATCTAGAAATCAACCGAACCAAGTGTAATTTGTGAGATAGTTGGAAAAAAATTGTTGGTCTTTGCATATCATATCAGATTGTTCCCACACCATTTGCTTCATCATCATCATCATCATCATTCTTTTCCTTTTTATTTTATATTGTTCATAAGATAACTATTAATTCTAAAACTGAAGAAAGAAACCGTGTGTGGTGATGTGGATTTGAATGATGCTCTTCAATATAAAATGTGCCAGTCAAATCACACCCACATACTCGGTGTAATTATTATGTCATCTTTTATATGGGAAATTCACATACTAGAAGAACCAAAAAGTTAGTATGGACTAGAACAAATTAGTATTAATATCAAAAACTTTCACCCCTCAAACTTACTTGAAGATATATATTAGGTTAGACTCAACTTAGTTAGTGTTTATTTTGCTATTAAATGTAATAGATTTGATATTACATTTCTTAGTTTGTAATTTGTATGTTTTTGTACTCGAGTGAAACTATGAGCGAAACTATAGTTTCGTTCATAGTCAGCTGACCTAGTTAACTTGGTAAACCTGTGTTTCACCGCTGCGCGAAACTAGGTAATGGACTAGACAGTTTCTCTGGACATTGACTATGCCTAACCTAGTTAATCTAGCGAACCTATGTTTCACTGTCAAGCGAAACTAGGACATGGACTAGACAGTTTTGTTGAAACTGTAGGCGAATCTAGGTTTGCTTATTTATTGAATTGTTTCCCTCATTGTAAGAAAGTTTTACAAAACCATGATATGAACTTCTATTTGTTTCAATTCTATTTTGGTGGTTGGAAGTTCATTGTGTTCATCTTGAGCCTTTGTTATTCATTATTGCATGTGAGCTTTGATCACTATTAAAAACCTTTGAAACTTGATCATTGTGTGGATTATGTTATGGATAATTTATTAGTGGATTATGCATGTTTTGTAAAGCATTTTCCATGCATATCAATCAAATGGACCAACAAAATGGTATCAAACCCTTAGTGTTCTTGATTTATTGTGTTTTTGGGTCGTTCGGTTTAAAATCATTGTTTCATCAATTATGGGTCTGTTTTGATAGATTTGGATATGGAAATTGATTGAGATTGTTACAATTTGGTGTGGGAAGCTATTGTAATCATCAGATCTCAAGATCATTGATATTTGGGTGATTTTGGATCGATTTCGTCGTGAAAAAGCTTTTTCAGAATCATTCGACGAATCTGTGGATCATCTAGTAAAATTACGGTCTTAAGTAGCGAAATTACAATTTATGTGATTGTTGTGATTGCTATATTGATCCCTATGAAATTATCCTTTGTTAGATCTAGGAATTATAGGACTAGATCATTTTGTATAGGATTAGAACTTTAATTAATATTTGTAACGGACATTTGTAATACATTATTATGTCGTATGCATTATATATAGGTTAACCCATGTGTGTATTGATTTGTGTTTGATTGTAGGTGCAAACATAATACTTAGTCAATTACTAAAATTGACTAAGTGTAAGAAACAGAATAACCATCAACCCACCACTTGAGTTGGCATGTATGATCCTTGGACTTATGAGATTTCTAGCAGAATAACCATCAACCCACCACTTGAGTTGGCATATATGATCCTTTTAGGGTCTAACAATAATCCCCCTAAGCATTATACAGCCTATGTTGTTCAAGGGTTTGATGGTGGTTGAGGTTGGGTAGATTTGGCATTGTCTTGAGAAGGAATATGAGGTTCTAATTGAGATGGATCTAAAATGGCCTTTATCATATTGACAAAGTCATTTGCATCAGACATCTTCTCTCTATTTAGCACATTGTTCTTCAGCTGGCTCATAGTGTAGATGTCTTCTAAGGGTAGCTTCTTAAGAGAAATGGGTTCCCATATAGACACAATAGATAGCCCATCTCTATGTATCAATAGAGCTCCATAAACATCAACCTCTAGCTTCACAATATTCCCTAATTGTAGAGGAGTCTTCTTCTTCTTCCTCTGTTCTCTGTTGGCATTGTTTTATCATATGCCATTTTCATAATCTTAATGCACTTTAAGAAGAAATGCATGCCTTCTTCTCCCAACTTATTTGTTATTTCTCTAGAGTTCTGGTGTATATGTAATGGATATAGGATTCATCTAGCAATCTCACCTCATATCCACTAATCAATCTAATCTCAGCACCTTCATTTCCTCCCTATCTTCTTTCAATTACCAATTCGTAAGTCTTTTCATCATAGTTGATATTGGAGAATGGTTTGGAAGAATGTGTTTGAGAAACCATCTTTCTTTTCAATGATTTAGTTGGTGTCACCTTAAGCTCAGGAAACACAACTTCTTCTCATGGTTTTGTTCTTTTCTTCTTAAAGGGCTTGATAAAGGATCTATCTATCCTCATGCAGATAGCCTTGAGAGAATTGAAGTTGTTTGTTCATCTAAATAGTCTCAAAATGTCTTCAAACTCATATCCCCTGAACATAGCCTTGTGATCAATCAGCTCTAGATTAGCTAGTTCGTTCAGATCATGGTTTTCTAAGGAGTTCATAAGAGCATAGTACTCTTTGAAAAATTGCACTAACCCTGAAATCCTTTTCACCATGAACATGTTCCAATCACTGTCATACTTCTAAGCAATAATCTTCTTATCAGTCTTGCCTTTGGGAGTAGACACACCTCTAATCATCTCTGCAGTGGTTAGCCTTTCTTGAAGTTTCAATTGTGAAGGCTCTGCAATCCATTCAGGATATCTGTGTAAAACAAGTGCCAAAGAGTCACGGTCTCTATTGATGAGCTACATGTCTTGTGCTGATACTTTGTTCCTTGGGTTTTTACTCGTAATCACCTCTTCCAGTTTCTTCAGCCTCTCTTTCTTTTCATTATTCAACCTAAAGATGGCAGCCCTTAGGGAATTAGTCTTCATATTGCCTAGCTTTCTCTTTGTAAATCCTTGACCAGATAGATAGCCCTTCATTTCCCTGTCAGTCATATTGTAAGGACCAGGATATAGTGATTGAGGAGAGGAAGTCTATTGGAGCATTAGGAGAAAGAGTCTTTTCATACGCAGTTTCATAAGTGAGGTCCAACAGTTTATTCAACTTATCTTCTTCTGCCTTCATTCCCTCATATGTCATCCCGAATACCACATCAGGGTCATACCTATGGTTGATTAAAAATGTTTCTTTCACCATCAGTCATCAGTTTGGGCTTTTTCAACCATCTCTAGTACTGATGTCTCCTCCTTCATAGGGCTTTCAAGAGCTATAGGTTCATCAACCACATAGCCACCCTCTATTTCTCCTTCTTTTAGATCAACAAATCCAGCCTTCTTTTTCAATTGAGCTTCAAGTTTTTCATGCTCTTCTACAAATTTAGCAATGGCTGCGAGGCTTTCAATGTCATCTTTTAGCTTTTTTTGAATTGGTTCTTCTACCAGCCTTGTTCTTTTCCCTTTTGCCTTCTCTAATAAGTATTTCCTCCTCCTTGTATAGGTTTGCATCCATGGGCCAGAGGAGGTTTTAGTCATTTCATCTTCTTCAGGCACTTTTTCAGCCTCTGATTTTTCTTTTTCTTCAGAAACAACAACTGATTCTTCTCTCTTTTGTTGCTCTTTACATAGTCTTCTAATAAGCTATTTTTGTTCATGAGTCAATGATATAGCAGGCACTATTTGCATACTCAATTCCTTCTTAAGTAGGACAGGAGATTGTGGAATGCCTACAATTGGTTCAACAATTGGCCTCTGATAAACTATAAAATCCCAAAAATCATCATCTATGATGAACTCTTCTGCAGTGAAGTTGTCAAGAGCGTTAATCATATCACTGAATTCTGCCTCTTCAGTGTGAGTTTCATCGTATAAATCACCATCTCCATGCTTGATTCATCATGTCTAGATTCACTAGTTTCTTCCACTTTTTCAGCCTTAAAGAATCTCATCTTTTTAGAAGGAAGTGAGTCATTGCTACTTTCTCCTCATGAACTTTTAGCACTACCTTCTTTATCACTCTCTCTTTTTTTTTCTCTTCTCTTTTCTCAACCATATACTCTTTCTCCATTTTAGCCTCAGCTTCTCTTTTGATCATAACAAGCAATTGTAGCTCAGATACTCTCTTTTTTAGGCTTTCTATCTTATTTGGTAAGTCTATGAAAATGTCAGATTGCTCTTCAGTCAATCCTTATTGTTGTTCCACGGCAATGGTCCGGATTGCTAAAGTGTCAACATGACCACTTATTTCATCCCTTGATTGTTGGAGAGCATCCTTTAATCTTTTCAACCTTCTTTCATCCAACCTCATACTTTTCCTTTAGATCTTTTATCTCCTCCTTTTCATCCAATTCAATAGTCTATTGTGAATCCAAGGATCGCAATCAGGAATTATTAGTGTTAATCTAGAGTCAAGTCAATGTTTGCAGAATTAACATTAACTTAGTTTAATTGTTTTTAATAAATTCAACATGATTAATGATTGAGATGAACACAATAATAAGAAGACAATTAATAATCAAAAATATTTATTTCAAATGTATTTCATTAAAGCATGATAATGATTACACATGAATAAACATTGAAAAAAATGGTTTGAATGAATTGATGTTGATGTGACGGCTACTAGGGTTTGTGTTTGCTTGATTTGTTGTTTGGTTGATTGAGATCTTGTGTGTTTTTGCTGTCATTGCCATCATTTTGATGTGAAACCTAGGATCCATATTTACACACACGCATGTTCCAGTTAAGAAACACCAGATCTCTTGGGATTTGCACAACTGTCTTGTTGACGTGTTGAATTGTTGACTTGTAACATTTGTATTGTTAAATACAAGTGTTTGGACTTTGTAGGACTATGGTCTTCCGTAGATGATTGTTATTCTGCATGAGTCTTGTTCTTCCGAAGGTACTTTGTTCTTCACAAGGTATATTCATATTCCGCAGGTGTCTTGTTCTTCCGAAGGTACTTTGTTCTTCCGAAGGTATATTCATATTCCACATGAGTCTTGTTCTTCCGAAGGAAATTTCTTTGGATGATTGATTTTGTAAGAACATATCTACGGAAGAACAATATTGTTCATTCGTAGATGATTCTTACACTTTGTCAATTTCAGTGCATGACCAAGTATTATGTTCGTACCTATATTCATACACAGATCAATACACATATGGGTTAACCTATATATAATGCATACATCATAATAATGAATTACAATTGTTCAGTGCACATTCATTATGCACAATCTCTAGCTCATCTTCCTCTGAAATTCTCAGTTCTAAGACTTCTTCAATTGTAGATCCTTTCAATAGTCCACCTTCATGTCTTTTACTTTTGTATTCCTTTGTGTGCAATTTGTCAATCACTTGAATCATATGCACATATAGACATAATTCATTCTGTGCTTTTTCATCAGTTAGCTTTGGGAAGAATTTGTCATGAAGATATGATGTATAGCTTGGGTGAAGCAATTTGATATCCACTGGGTCAAAAAATCTCATCTTATGAGCTTTCTTTCCTTCAGTATTCCTTAGCAGCACTACCTCTTTTGTTTTTTCAACATAACCCCATGTTGTTATGGGAGATGTATATTGATTTCCCTTTAAGCTTTTTATAGACATTGAATTATTGTTGTTGTATCCAACCCTTTTTAACATTTCATTATCTACAAGAGAAGAGGGCTTAGTTGTTGTTCTTTTAATTCCTTGATTTCTCTTTTTGTGCTCAGCATCATCTCTCTTAGCCTCCTTGAGTCCATCATCTATGAATTTTGTCTTCATCCTTCCCACAGACACAGAAAACTCTTTTCCCCATGGATGGATTGGATAGTTACAGATGATTAAGCTTTACAAATCTTTAATATCTCTCTCATGAAGACTCAGTAATGGTTCTACATCATGGAAGTATTAGATTCTGCCAGATGTTGTTTTAGTGATTGCACTATCCCATTCTAGAACATATTTCCAGGCAACAATCATGTTTTCTTCCACAGAACAGGCAGTTGTGATGTGGTCATATAGCTCTATCAATGTAGATTATTGCTGAGTAATCTCTTTGACTGTTGTGCCCGGAGGCCACACTTTTCCAGGGATAACTACCATAGGTTCTCTTATTAGCTTATATTTCCCTTTGTCTTGATCTTTAGATTCAACGGTTATAGAATCAACAGGGAGTTTGCTTTGTTTCTCATAGGATGGGTTTGGAGCTTCAGTTCTGAATCTCACCCTTGTGTCAGCTCAAGAGTCATTACATGCTCCATCATCCTCCTTAGCTCAACAACTGTTCTTCCCTTATGTTCATAGCTTTTGTAGTTGTGACCCTGTAACCAACATATCATATTGTATTAGGAGAGCTTTCCTCTATCACAATGACCTAACTCCTTCTTGACCTTCTGAATTGATTAAAAGGTTGTGAAAATTTCATAGTTATAGTTTGGAATCATGAAACTAGCAAGCTCGAACTCTTTCAACAGATCTTTCATCTCACTCATACTCATCCTTTCCACCATGTCATACGGAAAGCCATGATTTATTAGGGTTATAAACATTGAGGATACTGGCCTTTCTTCAAGTATCACTAGTGGTTAGTAGGTCATCAGCCATTTCTTCTTTCTGATCTTTGGCAGATTCATCCTTTGTGAGCTCATTCCATAAATCATCACTTACTATTTCAGCAAGAGACAAAGGCTTTAAGGATGAAGACTGAACTGATTTTGACCTTTTGGGAGAATCTTGTATTTCAATCACTTCCCTCTTCTCAAATCCCAAGTACTTCCTTTTCCTATTGTATTGAATGATTTGCTTTGTGGTCTCAAAAGATTCTTTTGTTTGATTTGTTGTAAAAGCAACATTTGATTCCAGCAAACTGATTTTCATTTTTAGCTCCTCAATCTCTTCTTCTTTTCTTTTCAACACAGCTGATTGAGCAAAGAGAGAGTCATTTATTTGATCAATTTTTAGCATGAGCTTCTCATTTTCATCCCTCTCATACTTTATTGATTCTTTGAGCTCAAATTCTTGTTGAAGAAGAGCATCAATTACTTCATTATTGCATTGAGCATCTTCTATTAGTCTTTTGATTCTTGCTTCTAGCTACATCAACAAATCATCCTTATCTTTTATTATCCGTTTTAGCTCTTGAAATCTTTGCTTTCTACAGTTAGACTTGACAAGCAGCTTGTTGTATTCAGCAACCAGATAGCTTTTGCTCAGTTGGATATCATTATCACTAAGATCGTTTTCATTGTAAGCAATTACTTCCACATAGTTGGCTTCTTCTTCTTCTTTTTTCTTATGTTGAGCAGCACTCTCATCTCATTCATATCTTCAGGTGCTACCCTAGCTGAGCTTGAACTTGACTCTACTACTTGCTTTGCTTGCTCTTGATGTGGTTGTGTTGTTGATGGATAACAACTAGAGAGACTCGTTCAGTATTGTTTAAATGGACAAGGGATTCAGTCTTGGTTAGAGACAATTGAACAGTACTTGCTTGAGGGGCTAAAACTATCTCCCCTATGTAAAACCTCTCAGTGGATTGCTTTTTTGTGATTGGAGAATGATTTGATGAATGAGTGTGAATAGGGGAGATTGGCTGAGTGTCTTGGCTGGCTAGTGATTGTGATTGGCGTGTTTGAGGTTGTTGGTGAATGTGTAATTAAGGAAGTGAAGATGATGCTTGCTTAGAGTTAGTGGATGAACTTTCTTGAACTTCTTCCCATATCAATTCTTGAATGTTTGCATTTGCATCTACCACATGATCAAATATAGGCATGTCTTCCCTTCATACTTCCGGTTATCTCTTGATTATATGTACCTAGTTTAGGAACTTATTGTAAAATGTATGTCATGTCTTACATATATGTAATGGATGAGTTGAATGAAATACAATATGTGATTGATGCTTTTAATGTTCAATGTTTCATTTTTTTTTGTGTGATAAAAAGTATATTAAACTAACTATATAGGTTTGTAGTTGTTTGCATAGTTCTTAGTCAATGCGAATGGACCATGCTAATGGACCATACACATGAATACGTCATGCTAATGGACCAGTCGCACGACTGAACCAGGACACTGGACCAGTCGCACGATTGAGACATAAACTTAGCTCAGTCGCACAACTGAATCTTCAGTCGTGCGTATGAATCAATTGAATGATTAAGCCGCACGGCTGAACAATGCTAATGGTTTAGTCGTATGATTGACAAACCCTAACCTATAAATACCACCTAATTCGTGGAAAAATAAAAACATTTCAAGAATTTCAACTCATATTCATACCCTAGCCATCCAGAGACTCCAGAAAGCCTGTTCCAACTTCATAGTTCGTAGTTGATCTTGTTCTAATTGTTCTTAACGTTTCTTTCATCGTTAGATTGATCTAAACTGCGTTCTCACTGATTGGATCGTCAATCAAATAAGATTCTGCACTATTTGATCTGGTTTCACACGTTATCAGTTAGTACTCCGTACGTACACGGTCCTAACATTATCTTATTCAGAACAGATCTCCCTATGTGTGTTTTAACACACACATCCCCATCTATAACAGTCCTAGGCAGAGTAGCATTGATGATCAGTTCCAGAAACCTTGGAAACATGTACATCTTATTAGCCTTTTGCACTTTGATATGGTCACATAAACAATTGAAGATGTACTTGGAGTAGTTGTATGTTCTTCCCTCAAAGATACCAATAATCCTTGAAGAAATATGCCTTGAAAATCTATCAAGTCCAGGTTTCCTATTAGAGATGCACTTAAGATAAGTGTCATAGAGAAATCTGTATGGCTTTCACAGTCTTCTTTTCTTGATATATCCCTTCTCGAAGTCACGATCATATCTTATTAGATTGAACACTGTCTCAATGTATTCACTTTCAAACATATCGGGGTGACCAGCTTATAGATCTCCCAACTCTAGAACTCTCCATATTGTCTGCTCATTCATCCTCAGACTTTGATTCTTCACTTCCGCCACAATAGCTTCTTCATCTTCTTCTATGTGTGCGGAGTTCCAGAAGTCATTAATTTGCGATTGATATATCACTGGCTCCATTGACAAGGCATAAAAGAGCCCGGATCTTCTCAGATATTGTATAATGTCTTGACATCCTTCTGAAACCGGGTCATGAGGGTTTAAGAAAGCACACACATTATGCTCTCTCGCAAATCAATTAGCCATCTAGATCACAATGATCTGGGATGAGGATTATGTGTTTGTTTGATGTTCTAATTCGGTGATTTTGAATGTTTGTGAAAGGGGGAAAAGATTTGTTGACTGCGTTTTTCTAGGTCTAAAAAAGTGTTCTGAAAAAGTTAATAATGAATACTAAAGTCAAAGAACATCATTTATACTCTCTTAGACACATTAATTTCATATAATTAATGATATGGGACCCTCTCTACAATTTAACTTATCTGCAGTTCTTAGTTCTTCCGAGAATCATATACGGATTCCCGTATATCATCGACGGATAACTTAAAAATTCTGCTGATAAAGTATAACTTAAATTTTCATAGGTTACCATTCTATGAAATTAGATTATACTTTTTAGTGTTGGCTCATCCGTAGTTTACCAATGCACGGATGGAAAAGTTTGATTAATTTTTCACATTTTAGTTTCTTCTAACACTAAATGCACTATAGCTTCTTCACATGCTTAAAATGCATTGTAGCTTCAGTTGATACTTGAGATGCACGGTTGAAACTTATTTTGTTGTATGGTCCTAGTCAACTGCTTAGAACCATTTATTGCTGTTAGACCTTGTTGACTTTGTATACATGACAATTATGCACAAGAAGGTTTAAATTTTAAAAACTTCATGTATCCAAAAGTCAAGGTAGTGCTAAGGTTTCAATTCCTTCATATTGATAATTCATTTGACAATTTTGTTTTTAACTTATTTTCATGATTCTACTCCCCCTAAATTTTTGATTAAAGATGAAAGAATGCATTTATCATAAATTTGTAAGAAGAATATCATGAAAGACATATGTTTGTCCAAACCGAAATAAATTAAAACCAAACAAAATTGAATTGATGACTATGTACAAGCATATATATGTACACACATATAATGGGATCATACGATAATACTAAGCATCTTCCTGACAAATTTATTTATTTAAATGATACCTGGTCATTGTTCTATTTGCAAGTATGTTTTTCCACCTAAATCCATACAAGAGTATTGTATCAACTAGGCATGCTGTTTATCATGTTTTCATGTTTATTAGAAAGTAACTATTATGGGCTTCACATTCAATTCACTTAAAGTTTGTCCTCCCTTTATGAATCAAATCATCACTTTTTCACACTTACAAACTATGTACTTTAAGTTATAAGTTCTATCTTGAGATGCATTGGACATCTCATTAATGCATTATTGAAAAAGCTCTAGAAATAATATACAGTTGATCACATAGGATTCTTTTGTGAGCATAGATATGATGATCATCAGGTCACCAGCTCTTTACTCACATAAAATAGAGGTGCCTTTAACCTAGGTTTTGTTTACCCAAAATAGAGGGTTTATGAGGATCATAATCTTTTCACTAGATGGTTACAAAATCAAACAATGGTGTTTACACAAAACAGATGGAGTAAGATTTGCAAAAATAGATATTATAAAGTGTTGGTACATAGTGTGTTTAGATGAGTGATTGGGTCACATCAGAATATGACTCACTTTCTCTATCCTTGAAATGAAGTTTCACAAACAAGAACTTTGCATTATGTTAGGCTTGCACTAAGTGTAGTTTCCACTTCAAGATCAACCTACTTATATATCAAGTAACTAGATCAGATTTGAATAGAATTGAAGAATTCACGTAGAAGCATAGACATAGTATACTATCATTTCCTAAACATATGTCATGCTAAATATTTATAATTAAAACGTACTTACATACCAGGATAGACACATGCTTTTATTTGTTTGTTCATTACGATTAATCAAGGATAATCATGCGCATAGACTCAATTAAGAAATTAAATCTTACTGAATCAAAGCTTTAGTGAATAAATCAGCAAGTTGATTTGTTGTATCCACTTTGACTAACTTGATCAAACCCTTTTCTGAGCAATCTCAAAAAATGATATCTTATTTCAATATGCTTTGTTTTACTACGTCGCATAGGATTAGCAGTTATAAACATAGCAGCTGAATTGTTAATGTAAATTTGAGTTTGAAGGTAATTGTAATCATAAGCAAGAAATTGCTTTTGCAACCAAAGGAATTTAGAGTAACCAGTTGAAGCAGCTATGTACTCAGCCTCAGCTGTGGAGACATATACATTTGTTTGCTTCTTGCATTGCCATGAAACTAGTCATGGTCCTATGAATTGACATGCACCGGTTGTGGATTTTCTATTGTTGTTGCATCCAGCAGTGTCACTATCTACGAATGAGTAGAGAGTGAAATCACCATCTTTTGGATACCAAAGACCATGTTCTTGTTTTCCTTTAAAATATCTGAACATTCTTTTGATAGTATTCAGATGAGACTCTTTTGGATCTGATTGGTACCTAGCACAAACACACATAGCAAACATAATGTCAGGTCTACTGGCAGTTAAATACATAAGTGATCCTATCATTGATCTATATAACATTTGATAAATTTTTTTCCTGTACGATTAGGTACAAGCTTTTTAATTGTTGAGGTTGGTGTTTTGCATGAAGATGCATGAGCAAGGGTGTACTTCTTCAATATTTGATTTATGTATTTCTATTAATTGATGAATATCCCATCTGTCTTCTCATGAACTTGTAGACCAAGAAATAAAGTTAATTCTCCCTTTGAACTCATCTGAAACTCTTATTTCAACAATTCTTGAAAGCTTACACACAATCTCTTATTGGTTGATCCAAATATATGTCATCAACATAAATTTGAACAACCTAGAGATCTTGATGTTCTTGTTTAAGAAAGGGAGTCTCGTCAATAGTTCCCTTTTGTATCCATGCTTGAGAAAGAATGATGATAGTGTTTCATACCAGTTTCTTGGTGCTTGGTTCAGACCATACAAAACTTTATCAAGTTTGTATACCTTGTGTGGCTAGTGAGGATCTTCAAAACGAGGAGGCTGTGATACATAGACTTCTTCGTAAATTTTCCAATAGAGGAAGGCACACTTGACATCCATTTGATAAATAGTAAACTTCTTATATGATGCATATGCTAGGAACACTCTTGTGGCTTCAATTCTTGCAACTGGTGTGTTGGACCAAAAGAACCAATGAGCCAAGATCAGAAAACCTCTAAGTCCCACACGGTATCACAACAACTGCTGAAAGCCTCATCAGTAGTTTGACAAGTGCTGAAGACTTCAACAGCTGAAGATCAAGTGCTGAAGACCTTAACAGCTGAAGAACCAAAGTGCTGAAGTACAACAGCTGAAGAACACAAGTGCTGAAGCTGAAAGACCAAAGTACTGAAGTACAACAGCTGAAGAGTTCACAAGTGCTGAAGATCAACAACTGATGTACAAAGTCTGAAGACAAAGACTGAAGACATCAGCTGATGATATCTACTGAAGTCATCAGCTGATGAAACGCCTGAAGGTCAAAGTCTGAAGATCAAGTACTGAAGCCTCAGTAGTTTGTCACAACTGCTGAAGAGTACTTCTTCAGTAGTTGTGATATCAGTAGTTTTATTTTCTTTGTTTCAGTAGTTTTGTAAAACGACTGAAGAGCTTGTTCTTCAGTCGTTGTAGTTTCAGTAGTTTTATATTTTGTACTTAACTTGCTGATATGTTCTCAGTAGTTGTGAACATTTCAGTAGTTTGTTAAGAATTAGTTATTTCTGTATTGGATCTGCCAGTTGTCACTTTCCGTGATAACAGCAGTGACTGTTGCACTCTATATAAGGAGTGACAACCTATTGTAATGATTGAATGAAATGAGGAATCGAATGGAATGAATGATTGATTCGATTAGAATATTCTTCATCTATAAACATTCCCAGAAATCAGAAATACATACTCTCCCTATAACTGTATGCGATCTTAATGCTCACATATATGTTAGCTTGCTACAATTTGTCTAATTCGTGTTTGTATTCCGCTGCGTTATATTCTGTTACATCAAACCTGTGATCACTGATCCTGTCAAATGGTATCAGAGCAGGTTAATCATTGATCGATCTAATAATTGATCATTGAAACTGCTATTCAAGATCCAAGTTTGATTGAATTAGCTTTTGTTTTTGCAAGAAACGGTTATAGAGATTGAATTTTTCTGTATTTCTGCTCATTCATCCTGAGATCTTTTCTTGGTTCTCATTGAGTTTGTTGTGGTTTGTCTAAAACTTCTTTTTAAACTTGAACTAAACTGTTTTTGAACTGAAAATGACCACTCCCTCCAATGATCCTCACAATACTGGTTCCTCAACCAAGCCTCCTATGCTGGTTAGGAATGAGTATAACATATGGCAAAGACGTATGCTCCATCACCTGTCTGTTAACAGCGCAGGGTGTTGGACATCTGTGGTACATGGTCCACACAAGCCTATGGTGAAAACCCGGAAACCAATCAAATGGTTCCGAAGAGGAGGGAGCAATACTCAGATGAGGATAAAAAGTTGCTTGAGATTGATGCAAAAGCCCATGGAATTCTGGCCATGGCTTTGCCCAATGAAATCTATTCTGGGCTAATGCATCATGAAACTGCCCATGACCTCTGGATTGCTTTGAAAGAACAATTTGGAGGAACAGATGAGGTCTTGGCAAATAATAGAGAAATTCTTGCCCAACAATATGAGACATTCTCTCATAGAAAGGGTGAGACACTGACTCAACAATATGAACGGTTTTCTTGTTTGATCTCTGAACTAAAAATGGTCAAACTTGAATACACCAATATTCAGATGAATAACAGATTTCTCAGATCACTGCCTGAGAGATGGGACACATATACTATTGTCCTACGCTCTAGTGCAAGTTTGGACAAACTATCTCTCACCCAACTCCATGGGAAATTGCTCACTTTTGAGAGAGAGATAGAACAGAAGAGAAAGCTGTCTTCATCTGGAAAGCTCACTGAAGACTTTATACAAGGCAACACTGCCTTGGTGGGTCATGAGTCAGAATATGCTGCATCTGAATGCCAGTATGATGAGCATATTAATTCTCTTCGAGCACTTCTAATTCTGCATTTGTAAGTGTTGATGGTCAGTTTACTGGAGGTAATAATGACAATTTATGTTTCATTATGGATGATCTCAAGGGGATTGCTAATGATGACTTAGAAGAGATGGATATTTTGAGCCAAATGGCCTTGATAAATATCAGATCTCAGAAGTTCTACAAAAGAACTGGAAGAAAATTCCCAGGACTCTCTACAAGCGAAAAGGAAAAGATCCGAGGAAAAGAAGGAAGCGAAGCAAGCCCAAAAGGAGGAGAAAGAACAGCAACCAATGCTCACCTACAAGCGAAAGAAAGGTGCTGATGAGCACATTGCTGAAGATAAAGCCTTGGAGCTACTGATAAAAGAGGCTGATGCCGAACACAGTAGATCAATGGACAACATCATTGATCAGCTGTTCAGGCAAGGTCATGACACCAACAAACTTGACTCTGAGATTCGACGACTAGAGATTGAAGAAATCCAGAATAGATGGGCAAGTTATGAAGTGTTAGAAAGAGAAAGGCTAGAAATCATGATAAGATTTATTGCAAAATATCTTGGAAGATCAATGATTGAGATCAAAGCTTGGTCCAGGGACAGTATCTTGGCAATCACCACCAAGATCTGTTCGTCTGAAGCATACACTAAGGGGCTTGTTATTGAAGCTTTGAATGAAGTGGGTGCTGGAGCAGGACTGAGCTAGCAAAGCAATCTAAAGCCACACTCACCTCAAGGATGCTAGCACAGCCTGTCAACATTCCCACACCAAAACCACCCAAAACACAACCCACCAAACCAACTCCCTTACCCTCAAAACCCATAGCCGATGATATACCCTTGAAGAAGAAGAGAAGGATATTGAGGCTAGAAGAAGATGAAGAAGATGATGAAGACAGGCTGCCGCTATCAGCTGTGATTCAGTTGCCTAAGGCCACAAGTCACTCCTCAGCAATTACTCCTGAAGTTCAGAGACAAATGGTTAAAGTGAAGCTAGAAGAAGAAGAGCTTCATAAACAGCATGATGAGGAATTGCTGAAGAGAGTTGACAAAGCTTATGCAGCCACATCTTCCATCATCAATATGAAGGAGCAAGCCCTCAGACTTTACACTCTCAGGCATACCTTTCAATATCAAAAGGAAAGAGTGAGGATTTGGCCTGATCCCAGGGTCTCTCACAGAATTCATAAGAACAATATACCTCGGAGATACATTGGCCAGGTGAAAAAGATCGTAGATGAAGTGATCTCTCTGGTCTTTGTAGTTTCACCCTGGGAAATCCTAGAAGACTTCAAGAAGGCCTACAAAGCTAATCTAACCCCTCAGAAGATGCTGGAAAACAAAATAGTGAAAAAGGGGTTAGTTTACAAGAGGCTTGAGGAAGTCAGGAAAAATGAACTCCAGTTGTTCCTAGAGGGTAATCACCGGATGAGTTTGCTTACAGAATAATAACAACTGTGGAGCTAAAGAATGGGAAACAGGCCAAATACCTGTCTGAGTATTATGGGCCGGAATCATTGTTTGAAGGAGGTGCTGAAGAGCTAACCATGGAGGAACAAATCACCTTCCTTGAGGCCTACACAAGAGAGTCGTACAGACTCATTATGGGGAAGTGAATCTCATGAATGGGATAACAACTCTGTGTCCAGTTCCCCAAAACAGAGTTCCCATTCATACTCTGCCAAACAAATATTTGAGGTTCTTCCCAGGCCGGAGCGTACATGGGTCATCTTCTCTACTGATCAAGAAGGAAAAAGACCAACATTTTTGCCATCAATAAGTGGGAGTATAAATAAGTTAGAGGTTTTGGCTGCATTGGTTCAGGGGGAGTTTGTTGGACCAAAAGAACCAATGAGCCAAGATCAGAAAACCTCTAAGTCCCACACGGTATCACAACAACTGCTGAAAGCCTCATCAGTAGTTTGACAAGTGCTGAAGACTTCAACAGCTGAAGATCAAGTGCTGAAGACCTTAACAGCTGAAGAACCAAAGTGCTGAAGTACAACAGCTGAAGAACACAAGTGCTGAAGCTGAAAGACCAAAGTACTGAAGTACAACAGCTGAAGAGTTCACAAGTGTTGAAGATCAACAACTGATGTACAAAGTCTGAAGACAAAGACTGAAGACATCAGCTGATGATATCTACTGAAGTCATCAGCTGATGAAACGCCTGAAGGTCAAAGTCTGAAGATCAAGTACTGAAGCCTCAGTAGTTTGTCACAACTGCTGAAGAGTACTTCTTCAGTAGTTGTGATATCAGTAGTTTTATTTTCTTTGTTTCAGTAGTTTTGTAAAACGACTGAAGAGCTTGTTCTTCAGTCGTTGTAGTTTCAGTAGTTTTATATTTTGTACTTAACTTGCTGATATGTTCTCAGTAGTTGTGAACATTTCAGTAGTTTGTTAAGAATTAGTTATTTCTGTATTGGATCTGCCAGTTGTCACTTTCCGTGATAACAGCAGTGACTGTTGCACTCTATATAAGGAGTGACAACCTATTGTAATGATTGAATGAAATGAGGAATCGAATGGAATGAATGATTGATTCGATTAGAAATATTCTTCATCTATAAACATTCCCAGAAATCAGAAATACATACTCTCCCTATAACTGTATGCGATCTTAATGCTCACATATATTGTTAGCTTGCTACAATTTGTCTAATTCGTGTTTGTATTCCGCTGCGTTATATTCTGTTACATCAAACCTGTGATCACTGATCCTGTCATGGTGCAAAAACTTTATCATAGTCTGTTCCTTCTACTTGTTGTATCCTTGTGCAATCAACCTTGCTTTGTTTCTTAGAATTATACATCTATCATCTAGTTTATTATTGAAGAGCCGTCTAGTTCCAATTGGGTGTTGGCCTTCAGGTAAATCAACTTGAGTCCACACTTCTTGCTTTCTAAATTGTTGAAGCTCTACTTGCATAGCTTTAATCTGGCTATTGTCCTTTAGAGCAGCTATGATGTTTGGAGGAACCACTTGTGAAAGCAAACAAGTGAAAAGACAGATGTTGGCAGTTCCATTTTGGCTTCTTGTGGTTCTTTTGGCAGGATCTCTAATGATGTTGTTGACCAGATGAGTCTTATGGATTCTTTTTGATGGAGTTGGTTCAAGTGGAATAGACGGTTCCAATTTAGTTATATCCATTGTTGCAGACTGATCCAATCCAGATTGTGAATTTAGGATGTTGTCAAAGTGTTTTTCTTGTTCATCATTGGGTATTGAGTGATATGCCTCAGTTTGGACATGAGGAGAATAATTAATGTCTTCCGTAGGAATTTCTCCTGAAGAATTCTGTTCTTCCGTACGAGTTACATCAACTTCTCCAAAAACATTTTGTTCATCCGTAGGAGTTACATGAACTTCTCTGGATGCATTTTGTTCATCCATAGTGTTGGGTTTGTTGGACACATTATCAATGTAGTTTAACCATTTAAACATGAAAACACAGCGAAATCATAACTTAATAATATTTAGGAACTAAAATTTAAAGCATATTACTAAGCATCAACAAACCCAAGAACATAGGATCGAATATATGTGAATGAACTAGCTATCTAGAAGAAATAACAACCGAAACAAGACATATGAAACTACCTTTGTAGAGCTGTCAAAACGTGAGATTTGGTGAAGATGATGATGTTCTTGAATGACCAAAACACCAATGAAAGGTGTCCACAAGCTTCCATACCCACAAGCATTAAGCAAAGACCTTTCTTGCTTGGATTTATACACCAAAACGGACCAAGAAGGGCTGCTAGAACCCTATTGCAGCGGTGAACTTCTTCAAGGTTGAGAGAATTTTTGTGCCTTTGTTCCTTTTGCATGTAAGAGAGAGTGAGAGGTTGAGTGTGGTACATATCAAGAGTGTCTTGTTCCAAGACATCAAATGAACCAACCCCTAAAGGGGCGACCAAAATGGTCTTTCAAAATGGGGTTTTCTCCTAACTCTTTTATAAAAAGGTTAACTAGTTATTTTAGGAGTCATGTAATTAACCTATTAATTATATAACTCTTACACTATAAGGCCCCGTTCCCGGGATGCTTACAGATGGCCAATCCTTGCTCATGTAACATATAGTTACATTAACATGAAATAAACTTTGCAGCGGAAACATTTAAAACAACATTTTCATTAACAATGCTTTTGCAAAATAATACAATATTCATTATACAATTTCATTTGTTCGTGTTATCATGCAAAAACATTAACAAAAGAATGCCATCCCAATGCTAAGTAGTTGCCCCGCGCCATCCTCAGCAATGCTCACCTGCCAACTGGAAAATGCATAAAAAGTCAGCGTTGCTGAGTGAGTTCTAGTTTTACATTAAAACATACTTTTCTTACGTTAAAACCATTATTTACTCTCATGCTATCATACATCATACGTACATATAGATAATGTCATTATTATCTTCATTAATCTTTCATACATTCATTCTTTCATCATTACCTCTTTCCTTTCCTTCAACCATAAATTTTACCCAGCTATTCCTGGTACTGGACCTAGGTCTATCATAGACCAGCTATAACGGTGCATCGCACCTCTAGTCACAATACCTAGGGTAGAGTTTAGGTGTACCACTGCTATGTGCAATGCTCAGCTATTCCTGGTACTGGAGCAAGGCCTATCATAGATTAGCTATAACGGTGCATCGCACCTCTAGTCGCAGTACCTAGGGTATGCAGCAATGGGGCTATACAAATGGTCAATCACAAAGAAAGACCCCAATGCGCATTCTCTCGGGGTAACAAACCCGCACACCGTTGGGCTAACACCTTTTAATGGCGTGTCCCGACATACTATGGTTGCAAGACTTTCTTTACTTTCATCATTTATTAATGCATGCATTCTTACTTCATGTTCCTCTTTCATTATCTTTCACTTTACGTTACATACTACTTTCATTAATTCATTATCATTCAACGTAAAGTCACAGGAAAGATAAACATACGCCATAATAAGGAACATAACATACACAAACATCATCATCAAACATGACAACATCATACATACATAACATGCATAATCATGCAACATCATCATCATCATGCATATGCACCAATCATACATCATAACATGCCCATCATAACAACTAGAACCTCAAACAGTCAACCTACATAGCCCCGGGAATCTCTCAAGTCAAGCCTACATTTCACCCTTTTTGAAGAAGTCAGAAAACAGTCTAAGGGTTCATCCACATATACTATAGTTCACCCGCATTGGCCTTTTGTTCATCCGCATTTCCCAAGCTTCATTCACATTTCCCTATGCTTCATCCGTATTAGTCGTCCGCATTCGTTCACACTTCAACTTTCTCATCCGCATTAGCCTTACTCATCCGCATTAGCCATCCGCATTTCCCATACATAGTCAATGCTTCTCTGCATTAACTGCTCATCTGCATTTCTTCCCATTACTCATCCGCATTTACTTTCCAACACTTAGGTAAATTCAAAAACTTAACACATGAGCCTTAAAAATCATATTACATTCCCATACACCATTCATCATGTTCTAATGTTAAATCTTAATCTCTAAGCCTTAGAAATCCCATCATACATCCACAACCATGAACATAGTCACACATTGCATCATAACATCACATACACACAATCAAGCATACGGGTCGGAAACCCAGTTAATGAAAACATACATTCATGCATTTCCAGCCCCAAAAATCGGATAAAAACGTGTAGAAGGGGGGATTCTAGAACTCACCTTTGCAGCTCTTGAGTATGGCTTTCTTCCAAACTTGTTTGCAAATTGAATTCAACCACCTAGAACCCACTTGAATTCATACTTTTCTTCTTCTTTCTCTTCCAACTGAGAGTTCTCTGCTTCCTGCTACTTTCTCTCTCTAATAATCCGAAAATTTTGTGTGTAGAAAGGGTGATGGGCGGCCATGCCACCATTATCACCAACTTTTCAAACATTTTGTCCTTTTGGACACTTTTTACCCCTAAACTTGGGTTTTATTTCTTTTCCTTCTTTTCTTTCACTTTATTCTTCTTTCTTGACTTTAAAATAACCGGGTGTTACATACACTCTCTTATTATTTGATGTTATTTGACCAACTTAAATAACATTACAAATAATACCCATGAACAAAATATCCCTATATGTTGTTCCATCTCATATCCAACTTATTTAGAAAACCCATTTTCTAAATTGGTGTATTTATTTAATTGCTTGATCATATCATCAATTAAATATTATTTGGTGTTTGCTACGCTTGTTATTGGGTATGACTGGACTTGGATCATAACGTACTGACCACATCAATGTTCTATGTGTCTTGGGCATAAAGAATCCAATAATCTCCCACTTGCACAAGATTCGTAGCAGATTGATACAAGCAGATGATACTGCCTAACAACGGTTTACTACCCTTAATACGCAAGACTAAAAGCCATTCAATAACATCATCCCCTTCAAGTATCCAACTTGAAATAATTTAGGTGAATCAATCATTTATCCTTTTGTTACAGATGTCATGTTAAATCCAAGGACACATAATGATCATTCCTTGTTCATTTAACTTAATCAGGCCTTAGACATCTTGCTCTCAACAAATAAGAGGAACAAATTCCCTCTTGACTACATACGTTTCTCATAATCACCTCTTGTCACACCTGAACATAGCCTTATGTACTGTCCATTATTTCAGAGCAATGAAGAACTAGCTCAAGGTATAACACTTTGGTGAATATCAAAACCCAATATGAATCTCAGGTTGGAGTATACCAAATGATATTCGCCTTTACTCAAATTTACTTATGATCAATTAAGAAGATTCCATGTAGTAAAATTTGAGACGCGGGTCAGTCCAATATCCGTATCCCACAAATGTCTATGAACTTTGGCAGCAACTAGTTGCTTTATATTCATTCCTTATGAATATCCACCAATCCATGTTCATAATAGTCTTACGTTCATATTTGTTCCCACAAACATGACCGACTACGGACATTTAGAATAATAAACATATTCATGGATGTATACATGCTAAAAGGAACATAACTCAGAATATCACAAATATAGGAAAGAGTATATATTACATTGTTCCAAACTTTTAAATACTAAACACATCAATTTCAATCACTAGAATATTGAAGTCCTAAGGCACAAATATGACTTTCATGCTTTTCCCATTCAAGAAGCTTCGTGAGTGGATCCTTAATGTTTTGATCGGTGTGAACTTTACCAATACATATATTTCCCTTTTCAAATTCATCCCTTATGTAGTTGATTCTCTGCTCAATGTGTCTAGTCTTTTGATGTGCACGGGGTTCCTTGATTTGTGCAATCGCACCCTTGTTATCACAAAAGATTTCTAGGGGGTCTTGAATGGTAGAGACCACCCCTAGATCGGCGATAATTTCTTTATCGATGCAGCTTCCTGACCTGCTAATGAGGCGGCTATGTATTTGGATTCTGTAGTGGACAATGCTACCACATCTTGTTTTGAACTCTTCCAGGACACTGCTACTCCAGTCATAATGAAGACATACCTCGACTGTGATTGAGAATCATCTCGATCAGTTTGGAAACTCGCATCTATGTAACCCTTTACAACGATTTCCACTTCATGAGATCCACATATTAGAAACATATCCTTAGTCCTCCTAAGGTATTTTAATATACCTTTAATAGCCATCCAATGGCTATTACTGGGATTCTGCTGATATCTGCTTGTCATGCTTAACGCGCATGACACGTCTGGTCTAGTGCATATCATCACATACATGATGGATCCTATAGCAGATGCATATGGGATGTCCTTCATTCGATCTTGCTCATCCTTTGAGCTTGGATATTGAGATGTACTCAATATTCTCCCTCTTTGAATAGGTACCATACCTTTCTTAGAGTTTTCCATCTTGAACCTCTTCAAGATTTTATCAATATATGCACTTTGGTTTAGACCTATCAACCGCCTTGATCTGTCCCTATAGATCTTTATTCCTAAAATATAGGCGGCTTCTTCGAGATCTTTTATGGAAAAACATCTTCCAAGCCAGGTTTTAACACCTTCCATGGTTGGAATATAATTTCCAAAAAGTAGTAGGTCATCAACATACAATACTAAGAATGTAATTATGCTCCAACTAGCCTTCTTATATACACAAGCCTCATTAGCATTCTTTATGGAACCAAATTTCTTGATCTCTTCATCAAAACATTGATTCTAACTTCTCGATGCTTGTTTCAATCCATAGATTGATCTCTTTAACTTGCATACTTTATTAGGATGTCGTAGATCGACAAAACCAATAGGCTGAACCATATGGACAGTCTATTCGAGATGTCCATTAAGAAAAGCGGTTTTGACATCCACTTGCCAAATCTGATAGTCATAATATGCAACTATGATAAATAATATCCTAATTGACTTTAGCATTGCCACAGGCGAGAAGGTTTCATCATAATAAACCCCTTGAGTTTGAGTGAAACCTTTTGCTACAAGTCTTGCTTTGTAAGTATCCAAGTTTCCATGCATATCATGTAAGGCCTCGTTCCCGAGATGCTTACAGCTGGTCAACCATTGCACATAAAACATACATTTACAGTTAATTTAAATAAACATTCACAGCGGAAACATTCAAAAATGACATTTCTTTTCATCATAAAAACTTTTGCAAAATAATAAATCGTTTGTTGGTTTCAAAATTTCATTACTGTATTACATCACAAGAGCTTTATATAAATGGATGCCATCCAAAATAGCTAAGCAGCTACCTCGTGTCATCCTCAGCAACATTACCTGCCAACTGGAAAATGCATAAAACTCAGCGTTGCTGAGTGAGTTCTAGTTTTATAATAAAGCATGCTTTTCTTTCGTAAAACCATCCTTTCTCTTAAAATCATATTATACTTTACATTCGTTCGTGATCATACACCGTACGTACATACAGATAATATAATTACTATCTTCGTCATTCTTTCATTCATACTTTTATTCATTCATCATTACTTCCAGTGAAATGTACATTTCCCCGAACATTGTGCATGAAGCGGGTAACTGGGCCTGAGGTCTTTCATAGACCTCGAACATTATGCACGAAGCTGACTCCAGTACCTAGGGTAAGTATATTCACCATTATCTTTTCTCTTTCATTCTGGATCAATGCCATATGCTATGCCCCGAACATTGTGCACGAAGTGGGTAACTGGGCATGAGGTCATTCATAGACCTCGAACATTGTGCACGAAGCTGGCTCCGGCACCTAGGGCAAGCGACAAGGATCCCATACGTATGGTCAATCACAAAGATTAGACCCTAGTGTACATCCTTCTGGGGTTGCTAACCCGCACACAGTTGAGCTAACACCCTTCATTGGGTGTGAACCTCCATACATTGCTTGCAAGGCTTTCTTACATTCATTCATTCATTAATGCATGCATTCATCATCATGTTCTTATTTCATTATCTTTCACTTTACGTTACATAATACTTCATTCATTCATTATCATAACATGTAAAGTCATAGGAAAGATAAACGTACATCATACAAGGAACATATCATCCATACATCATCATGCAGGGCAGCATACATACATAACATACATCATGCATAACCATGCAACATCATCATCATGCATAAACATCAAGCACATAACATTACATGCCCATCATACCATTTTTGACCTCAAAAGTCAACTTACATACCCTCGGAATCCCCTAGGTCAAAGCCTACATCACTCCTTTTTCTCCCAAAAAGTCAGAATTTTACTAAGTGTTCATCCGCATTGATTCTACTGTTCATCCACATTAACCCTTTTCATCCGCATTTACTTCCAACCACTTAGGCATATTTGAAAACTTATCAAGTGGGTCTAAGACATCAGATTCGATTTCATGCACCATTCATCATGTTCTAAGCTTAAATCTTACCCTCTAAGCCTTAGAAACACATTCATACATCATCAAGCATGAACATAGTCACACATCACATCATAACATCATCATACACACATTCAAGCATACGGGTCCGAAACCTAGTTAAATAAAAACATACATTCATGCATTTCCAGCCCCAAAATCAGTTAAAACCCAGTAAAAGAGGGGTCCTAGAACTCACCTTTGTAGCTTTTGAGTATGGCTTCCTCCAAACTCGTTTGCAAATTGAATTCAACTGCTTAGAAACCCACTAAAAACATACCCAACACATACAACACACATAAGCATAAACCTGAGGATATGACGGGTCAAGAACACCATGAAAGCATGAATTCTTACCTTGAATTCGAGTTCCTTCAAGTTCTTCCTTCAAGCTGAGAATTTGCTGCTCTTTCGATCTCTAAAATCCGAATATGAGTGGTGTATGTGACATATGAGTGGCCATACCACCTTTTACACCCACTTTTCAAACATTTTGTCCTTTTGGACACTTTTTACCCCTAGACTTTGGTTTTATTTCTTTCCTTCTTTTCTTTCACTTTATGCATCTTCCTTGTCTAAGAATAGCCGGGCGTTACATATCCATTTTCTTCTTAAAAACCCACTTGCATCCAACCGGTTTGGAGTTAAGTGGAGGGTCAACCAATTCCCAAACTTGGTTGTTATACATGGATTGCATCTCTACGTTCATGGCTTCCAGTCATTTGTCACAATCCGAATTAGACATTGCATCATGGTATGTAGTTGGCTTATCGGAGTCAACCACATAGCATACATTCATAAAAAATCTATATCTGTCAGGTGGAATGCTAACTCTACCAGATCTGCGAATGTTTTGTGTGTATTAACGAACCGCAGAGAGCAATGCAAAACCCCAAAATTATAGAGGTAGTGAGCTTATAGCCATCATAGATCGAACCATATCCAATAGGGTTCGGTTTCTCCTTTCAGACAACCATTATGTTGTGGCATTCCGGGTGGAATAAATTTTGAGACAATCCCACAATTTCTTAGATGGTCCTAAAAAGCCTCGCTGAGTTATTCACCTCCTCTATCTGAATGAAGAACTTTGATAGTTATATTGAGTTGATTTTCTACTTCATTCTTGAAGATTCTGAACATTTCAAAAGCTTCAAATTTATGTTTCATCAAGTACACATAACCATAGCGACTGTAATCGTCGGTAAATGTAATGAAGTATCTTTCACCATTTCTTTTCATTGTCATAAGGACCACATACATCCGAATGTATGATTCCCAATAAGTCTTTTGTCATCTCGTTAGTACCACTAAAGGGTGACTTGGTCATCTTACCTTGTAAACAAGATTCACACTTATCAAATGAACCATTTTAATTTGTTTTCAAAAGACCATTCTTTTGAAGTGTTTGAATTCGATTCTTGTTTATGTGACCAAGATGACAATGCCAAAGATAAGAATCACTTAAAACCAATTTTAAGTTTCTTGGTTCTTGTTTGGTATAATGAGTTATTATAGGATGAATTATCATGAACCAATTCATAGATACCATTAAAAGGTATAGCCTTGAAATAAAATACATCATCCATATAAACATAAATACCATTGTTAACAAACTTTAATTCATAACCACATTGTTCTAAAAAGGAAATAGAAATTATGTTCCTAGTCAAACTAGGGGCATACAAAGTGTTCTTAAGAATAACTTCCAAACCATTTGAAAGTTTCAAATATAGTCTCCTTGGGCTTCGACATAAACTTTTGCTCCATTGCCCATGTAGAGACTTGTGTCTCCCTTCTTGAAGTGCTTATTTCTTTTGAACCTCTACAACAAATTGCAAATATGAGTTCCACATTCGGTATCCAATACCCATGTGTTTGAAGAAATAACATTTAAACCAATATGAATCATGAAAGTTGTACCTAAGGTTTGCCGAGCATCCCTCTTGTTTCTCAACTCTTTGAGCTAGGTTGGACAATTCCTTTTCCAATGTCCTATCTCACCACACTCAAACCATGGATCGTTTTCCATTACCTTAGGCTTCTTAAGCGTAGGCTTTGGAGGTTCCGCTTTAGCCTTTCACTTCCTTATTCCTTTGATGTACTCCTTTTCTTTTGCAACATTTGCTTTGGGATCGGGGTATGGCCTTTTCTTGTTGCCTCCCTCATTGATCGAGAGAACAAGTAGAACCTTTGTACCCATCCCTACCTCGGCTGTTTTGAGCATTGAGTGAATCTCACCAATGCTCTTGTCCCACCCATTCATATTGTAATTCATATGAACGTCTCAAACCTTTTAGTTAGGCCAATAAGGATCAAATTTGTGGCCAGCTCCTTTGAGATGGGGCAGATAAGCCTCTCAAGGTGATCAACGTGGCTTTTCATCTTAACAACATAAGACGATACCGATTGGGTTTCTTCCATGCGACACGCATGAAGCGCTCGAACCGTTTCAATGCGCTCTACCCTAGCTTGTGGAGGAACATTTCCTTAAACTAGGTAATCATGTCATATGCCCCATGATGCTCCAAGTCCTTTTGGAGTTCCAGAATCATAGTTCCCAACATGAAGCAGGAGACCTGCATGGAATCCTTAATATATTGAAGCCAATCGTAATAGGCCTCAACATCCTCGGGGTTGGGTTGGTCAGAAATGGGAACGTCAAGGACATAGGCCTGTTTCTTTTTCTTGAGAAAAATTCTCAGTTTCAAAACCAATGCATAAAATTATTATGGTTAAGATGATCCCTCTCTAAGATGGTTCTGAGCGATAGGGTATGGACGGTCGGGGTGGTAGCATTATTGTTTGCGGCCATTTTTCAAAATTTACAAAGTTCATATTAGTATTTCTGAAAAATTACATTTTAATTAGTAATACTCTTTTCATGTCTCATAGACAATGAATAATTAAAATCTAGAATCCAACGTTACATTTAAATGATGGTTAGGTGACCGTTATCCTGTTATATAAATTAACAAGGTAGTCAACATTTGATAATTGCAACCTATTGCAACATCTAGCCTTATGGGATCAGTTAAACATTGTATGTTTAGTTGGCATGTAAAATCCCATTAACACCATTGTAAGCCATGCTTCGGTGACCCTATGCACATGATTTCCAATTCAAGTCGTCCTACTTACACACACATGTGTGTTTACAAATACAAGTGGTTAGGTGACCTTTATCCCACAAATATGTTAAGCCCACCTCAAACACACAAGTTCCCTAAAGTGGTTAGGTGACCTTTATCCCACAAATAGTTCAAAAGTGATTCGAGTGTCATGTAAAATGATGGTGTTAAACTTTTTTCCAAAGGGATTTTAGTTTTCATTATTTCTAGTTATGAAAAGTCTATATACCTTGTATTTGCATGCTTTCAAGTACATGGTACCCTATGGTTCTTCTTTTAGTAAAACTCCTTTTATTAATATCATTAATCCTTATAATAACCTTTTTATTAATCACTTAATGATAAGGAACCATAAATTTTCAGCTTATTTTGTTTGTTAATGAGTTTGTTATGCACATCCAAATATCAAACAACCATCATATAACAAACAACCAAACAAGCATAATCAAACAATGACAAGTGCATAACCATTGCCACTAAGTTGACAACACTTGTTTGCCATCACAAGTGTTTTCATTTGGTCTTCCTAAGGGTTAATCACAACACAAAAGATAGGATCTCTAAAGACCCCCACTTGAAGTTGCATCCAAATGCTTCAAGTCCTTCTCTTTGTGCATTCCCTTTGTGCTTCCATCTTCTGCATCTTCTTTAACAAAACTTATATCTTAATACACATTTTCTTAAAAAGGAAAATACACGTAATCTATTTATTACATAACCATTGAATGAATAATTAAATTACATCCTAATACAAGCACAAAAAAATAAAATTACAACCCATTATGAATGAAATTAACCAAAACAAACATCCATCCAAAACCAAATCAACACACAAGGTCAATGCTAGGTTATGCACCAATATTAAACCACATTCAAGAACCAAAATAAATCCCCATTTAACACATATATTTTCGGGCAACATAAACCAATAATCTAGGGTTTTTTCCAAACAAAATAAATCAACCATTTGACATATATCTTTCAAAGTTTAATCATAAGCATGTAAGATATAACCTTGAAAGATTGGGGATTCATCATATCATCCCAAAAAGCCCCTATTAGGTTGTTAAATTCCCATAAACCAATTTTACAAAGACATAAGAAGTTAGTTATCCACATATCCGGCTATAGATGCGAATGTTGGGTTTGTTGGACCCATTATCAAAGTAGTTTAACCATTTAAACTTGAAAATGCAGCAGAATCATAACTTAGTAATATGTTTTAGGAACTGAATTTTAAAGCATATTACTAAGCATCAACAAACCCAAGAACATAGGATCAAATATATGTGAATGAACTAGCTATCAAGAAGAAATAACAACCAAAACAACACATATGAAACTACCTTTGTCAAGCTGTCAAAACATGAGATTTGGTGAAGACGATGATGTTATTGAACGACCAAAACACCAAGAAAAGGCGTCCTCAACCTTCCAAACCCACAAGCATCAAGCAAAGAGCTTTCTTGATAGCATTTGTACACCAAAACAGACCAAGAAGGGCTGCTGGAACTCTATTTCATCCGTGAACTTCTTCAAGGTTGAGTAAGTTTTTGTGCATTGATCCTTTTGTGTGTAAGAGAGAGTGAGAGGTTGAGTGTGGGACATATCAAGAGTGTCTTGTTCCAAGACATAAAATGAACCAACCCCATAAAGGGGGCCGGCCGAAATGGTCTTTCAAAATGGGGTTTCCCCCAGTTCTTTTATAAAAAGGTTAACTAGTTATTTTATGAGTTATTTAATTAACCTATTAATTATATAACTCTTACACTCTCTTATTATTTGATGTTATTTGACCAACTTAAATAACATTACAAATAATACCCGTGAACAAAATATCCCTATAAGTTGTTCCATCTCATATCCAACCTATTTAGAAAACTCATTTTCTAAATTGGTGTATTTATTTAATTGCATGATCATATCATCAATTAAATATTAATTAGTGTTTGCTAAGCTTGTTATTGGGTATGACCCGACTTAGATCATAATGTACTAACGACATTAATGTTCTATGTGTCTGGGTACAAAGAATCCAACATGTAGGAGTTACATGAACTTCTCCGGATAGGATATGTGGAATTGATGAATCATTTCCAATGTTTGTTGTATCTTCTTGAGAGTCTGGAACAATTGCTAATACATTGTGCTTATCTCTAGACAGACAATGTACATCTGCTGATGTAGAGTCAGTAGTTGGTGATGAAGTGTTTTTCCTTGGAGGATAAGCAGATAATGATAATTCATTGAAATTTGGGGGAACAAATGTGTAAGTAATACATGTTAAGGCTGATGCAACTCAAACACTTCAAGTATCCTACATGCTGCACAAGTGCATTGAAGAAGAATGCTTCGGAAGTTTCACACATGCAACAGAAATATTCTAAGTGTGAAATCTTCGGAAGCCAAGACCAATATCTTCCGAAGCCAAAGATAAAGTCTTCCGAACCATCAGAGACAAAGTCTTTTGAAGCCTCAACACTTGAAGACAGATTTCTTCCGAATACTTTTAGTATACATGATTCATCTGATGTACTTTACATAAAGCTGGACCCCTTTCCGCTGCAACTCTGTAAAGTCACCAACTTGCATGAGTTGGTGAGAAAGTCCATGCTTTTAGTAACTATACATTGAGGTCTTGAGTCTGAAACTTTCTACTTCATGTACTTTATCCTCTTTGTAATATATTAGGATGTAAGCTGTGGCATGTCATAGTCACAAGTCAAAAGGCAATCTGCCTTTTGACTCTATAATTGATTTTGTGTTGTGTCTACTCAATTGTATCCAGCTGGCCTTCAAAGCATGGCCGGCTGTAGGATGTAGTATATGTATCTCAAGTACTTGTAACTTTTCATGATGCTTTGTAACACTTGTAAAAGAACTTGAGAAGGCAATGTACTGCAATCTTGAAAACCATCTCATTATGTATATTGCTATCTTTTTCTACTTCTTATTTACTTGTGTTCATTGTATCATCTCTTGTGGTTAATCCAATATCACTGTTTGATCAATCTAGTTAATCTCCTCTTGTGTTGTTGTGTTGTAAGTGACCACCCTTCACTGGTCCTATATTTGGTTTTAGAGCATTCTAGGCTCTTGATATAAGATCTCACCATCTTTTGATCCCTCTCACACAAATACTAAAATTTTCAAATGGCAGCCATTTACAAGACAAATATGGAAACTGTAACCATGAACAAGTCCCCACTGATCAACCTTGATGATACTAACATGTGGTGCAAAAGAATGGATGGTTTTATCAGGTCTCTAGATTAAAGAAAGTGGGAGTCTGTTGAGAATGGGCCTTACATACCAAGCACTCCCTCTGCTACTGGTAGGGGTATGATCCCTAAGGTTATGGCTAACTACTCTAATGAAGATAGGAACAGAGTAGAGATTGACCAGAAATCCATGAGCCTTTTAGGCTGCTCTTCCAAACTTTGTATACAGAGTTTTCAAGAAATATAAAATAGCTAAGCAATTGTGGGATGCATTGAAACTGATGTATGAGGGTTCCTTTACAAGCCAAGGAGAACATGAAGGATCTCCTAAAGCAGTAGTTTGAAAATTTCACCTTCAAAGTAGGTGAAACCAAGACTTAGCAATACTTGAGGTATGTTGAGATTGTGGATACCCTAGTGGATAGAGGAGTTGCACTTGAGAATAGACACATTTTAAGGAAGTTCATGTCCTCACTTCCAAGGCAATGGACACACTACTATGTTTATCAAGAGAACTAAGAACCTGAAAACTCTTACTCTAACAGAGTTGTATGGGATTCTCAGTGGCTACTAGATGGTGTTGAACATGCAAGGTTCATCTTGAAACTCCTAACAATCAAATGGGTTTAGCCCTTCATGTTGTTGAAAGGGATAGCATAGAACCCTAACATCATCTCAAATGCTACCCTAACAACTCATAAAAGGGTCCTTTCATCACCATCCCCGAGACACCAAGGGTGAACTCACTTAATGTAGCCCATTCCAAGAGACAAGTTCTTCTCAAGCCTTTGTGTCTTCTGATGAAAGCTGTGGCAGCTATCTTTTCACCCTTGAAGACCTGAACTGTATCCATCCAGATGATCTGGAGTACATGGAAATAGTCCAGCAGATGGCTCTTCTCACTCACAGAGCCAAGAAGTTCTACAAGCTGACTGGAAGGAAGTTCCCCAGTAATGCAACTAGTGGAATGTTTGGACTGGACAAGAGCAAAGTCAAGTGTTACAATAGTAACTTGGTGGGCTACTTTGCTAGAGAGTATAAGGCACCGAGAACAAGTGGTGGCCAAACACAATCCAGCCCAAACTACATTGACAAGGATACCCAGAATGAGAAGCCAAAACAGCAAGCTACAACTGTTGTTGAAGAAGTAGGCTGGGTGGAAGATGCTTCTCTAAACCAAGAACTGATGGCAGATCATGATGAAGCCAAGTTATTGGAACATCTCTCTACCCCTGAATGCATTGCTAAAGGTAACAAATACAGGTCCTACCACTTAGAAATGAGATCTGATCTTGTGTCCTTAAACATTTTAAAAGCTGATTTGAGAAAGTATGGAAATGATTATAAACTGAAGATAGAGGACTTAGAGAAAACTATTTCAGTTCTAAAACATGAGCATACAAACTTTAGGACTCAGATCAAGGATCTCATAACTAAACTGACTGAGTGCCAGGCTAATCTTGTTATTAGCAAAGCTAGGGCATAAAAGTGTGTTCTTGAAGAAGAGACCTTCAAGAACATGATATATGCTTCCTGCACAACAAGGAGTGCTATCAAAACAAGCAAGGACTAGGTTCTAATGAGATAGCTCCTCCACACACAATCTTATCTGTAAGATCACTCAGGTGTGGAAGTTGTGAAGATGAGCTTCCTCTCAAAGATTCTTTGAGTAAAGTGGATAAAGAACAGATAGTGAAGAATTCCTCTAACAAGAATAAAAAGGAGGATTATAAGAAGCGCCACTATCCTTCTGAGGATAAGAAGAAGACTATGATGACCAAGTTTATGAGGAAGAACTTGATCAGAAAGAGCAAAAGCAAGGAAGGCTCAAGAGATGAAGGCCACTTTTGATTCTAAGCAGAAACAAGTGTTTATCTCTGCAGGTTTTGAAGTGGTGAAAACTGAATACATCAACCAAAACTCTTCTACTAAGAGTTCTGGTTCATGTTCAAATTATCTCAGCACTAGAAAGAAGGCTAATCTGTTGTGTACCACTGCTACACAACCTAGACCATCCAACTCCATGAACAGTCCTCAACCCAAAGTGACTGTCTCAGCATCTGTAAAGATGAAGGTCGAGAAGGGATGTGATCAAAGTCAGTCTTGTTCTCAGCAGAAGACTCTTGTGAAGAAGAAAATGGAGTGTGTCATGTGTGAAAGTACTACTTATCTGGCTAAGAATTATCCATACAATCCTAAAGGTACTCTTCACATGATCAAAACAAAGACTTCCAAGAGTTCCAAGAAGTTTCAAGCTTCAGAAGGAAAATCTATTTCTTTTGAAGTTCCAAAACTAAGTGGAAGACAAGTGGAAAATTGCCTTCTGAAGAAAAATTGGTCTCGGAAGGAAGGAATACTTTCGAAGCACTAATGTCTGCTATAGTCGATGATCCGGTCATTAAAACATCTCAAGTCTCAAAAGCTTCTAAAGTGTTGAAGGTCAAGTCTATACTTCCAAAGATGGTGTGGAAGTCAAAGAATGACCAAGTGACTAGAAGTTCTACATCAAGCAGATCTTGCAACTGCTCCATCAACTCTTTCATCTTAGTCGGTGCCAACCGATACGGTGTCTTGGCAATAGGTTGGGCACCCGGTACCAAGTCAATCTGGAATTCAATCTCACGGTCAGGTGGCACTCCTGGTAAGTCTTCTAGGAACACGTCTGGAAAGTCACACACAACTGGTATAGCAGATAGTTGTGGTGTTGGCGTATCGACATCCTTTACATAGGCCAAGTAGGCACTACATCCACGCTCTTGCACTTTCCCGCCACCGCCATTGAGATTACCTTCGGGATCGTCGTGATCCGTTCCCAATAACCGTCACCTTACTCCTGTTAGGCGTTGTCAGTCGAATCATCTTCTTGCGACACACGATGTTCGCCTCCTATCCGCTAACCAATCCATCCAAAGAACCACATCGAAACCACCTAAGATCATCACAAATGGTCTAACATGAAATTTATGACCTTCTAGTTCCACATCATAGTCTTTAATCATCTCAGAAATCATGGTAGACTTACCTATGGCAGTTTCTACATCAAAGGGCGCATCAACACTCCTACTACTAATAGACAGTTTAGAATAGAAAGCAGCATAAATAAAACTTTTACCGGCACCAGAATCAAATAACATGGATGCTAAGTTTGATTTACTAGAAACATACCTGACACCATATCAGGGTCCGTTCTAGCTTCCTCCTGCGTCATCGTAAACGATCTGGCGCTTGCCCTTGGTCCTTCTCCCCTAGGTGTCTTCTTCCCTACACCAGAACTTTCAGCCCTTGACTTCCTGCAGTCTCGGCTCATGTGGCCCTACCCGCTACAATTAAAACACTTCACAGTCTTACACTCCCTCGCCATGTGGCCAGGTTTCCCACATTTGAAGCACACGTTAAATACCAATCTACATTCTCCGGTGTGCTCCTTCCCACACTTGCCACACCTCCTCGACCCTGCACCTGATGTGACCGTACATCGGTCATCCGCCATGCCATCTTGTTAATTGTTTAGGCACCGCCCCGATCAACCCTTTTCCCATTCCAATTCTAATCACCAGCACCCTTCTTATTTGCCTCAGCCACCACCAGCTCTTGCTCATCATACAGTCTTCCTGGCAAATCAACTGCCGGCCTAAACGTGCTTGGTCGGGCAGCAATCATGTGCCTGGGAATATTCGCTGGCAAGCCCTGAATGTATCTTTTCATCTTTTGTGATAAGGGTGTCACTTGGTCTGGCACCACCGTGCCATCTCGTTAAACTTGGTGGTGTACTGCTAATATGTCATCGTCCCCGCTTTCAACTGCAAGAGCTCCCTCCAACCTTATCCATTTCTCTATGAGGATAGAATTCCTCAATCACTAACTTCTTCAGTTCAGACTATAACATCCTCCCAATTGCCCGACTACCCTCGGCTTGGACTGTATTGTCCTACCAGCACAGAGCCGAGTCCATAAAAGAGTGGGCAGCAAACTTCACTTTCTGATCCTCCCAACACTCGTTGATGTTCAGAACAACTTTCTTTTATCTCACCCACAAGTGAGCAGCAGCAGCGGTGCCGTTACCATCAAAAGTAAGGGGCTTGCATCGTTGGTACGCCTTGTAGCTACAGCCTCGTGCCACCTCCGGCACAGGCTCTTCTTCTTCCTCTCCTTCTTCGTCACCAGACAGGATCGTCTCAGTCTCGGGCTATCTCCTTTCATTCATAGGTCTACTTTTTCCTTCCTTTCTCCTTCGTGTACACCTTTAATCACTTTTGTCAGTACAGACGGTAAGATCGTCTGCATGACTTGATGCACCACTTCAACCACAAACTCTTTCACCGAGGCCCTTAAGTTTGCACTCTCATCACCACCCTGCGGATGAGGGGTCTTTGGTTCTTCATGAACCACTTTTTCAACTTTAGGTCTTCCTCTCGTAACCCGTGGTTCAGCACCACGACCTCCACCACACGAAGCCTTTGATGATCTACCGCTAGCCATCCACACATACACTCAAAGATTCAAACACCAACACGGTCATTTAAAGGAACAACTTAGTTTATGTCAAGTATAGTAAGTCGCTAATTACAGTGACCAGTTGTGATTAGCCACTTACTTTACTCTTCGTACCCCAAGTATTACCTATCCTGACTACATTAGTATCTAATTCTTCAAACAACACATGACCACATAACATGTGCACATGATACCGATTAACATTACGAAAATACCTAATGGCACGCAGCTACTCACACTGCAATCCCTTCCCTTTCCATCCTATTTTCAGTTTAAGTTTAGGTTTATTTTGAAAATTTAACCGTGTTGCACCCTGAAAGGATCATACATGCTAACTCAATAGGTGAATTGATGATTGCTCAGCTGGAATCCCACAAGTCCAAGAACCAATGCGGATGAAGATCTGCAAGGAAAATAACAAGTGTTATCTTCCGCATTAGTTAATACGGAAGACAAAACTCTGATGCGGACAAGTGTTTACTCTTCCGCATTGACTAATGCGAAAGACATAATACTAATGCTGAAGAACACGTTACTCTTCCACGTTGACTAATGCGGAAGAATAAGAGAAGATGCGGACAAGACATTGCTCATCCGCATTTACAATGTGGATGACCAACCAAATGCGCATGAGTATTTTTTCATCCGCATTAACCAATGCGGATGATAAACTTACTAATGCGGATGATCAAGAGGAAATGCTGATCAAGATTATCTCATCCGCATTTGTCAATGCGGATGAACAAGCAGAGATGCGGATCAAGACTTAGACTAGTTTCTCATGTAATAGGTCAGGGGTAGTTTAGTCATTTTGTAAAGGCATCTTGTCTGCCTATAAATAGAATAGTTAACCTTGTACTGAGGTGACGGCTGATAGATAGAGAATTTTTTTGTAATTATTCTCTGTAACTTATCAACTTTCATATATCAATACAAACAGCATTTATGAGTATTTTACTTGCTTTGAATGTTCTATGATTGTTTGTTTCCACCACTCAATCATTGACTTGATTATCATATTCGATTCTCAGTAAGAATATCACTCTTACTCAACCCCAGTCAATTGGTATCAGAGCTTTGGCTCTCGATTCTCTTTCAGATCTGCGCACAGACCGAATAGAACTCGATTGATCTGGTAATCAAGTTGCTAGTAGTGGATATCATCATCTCTACTTAGTAAACAGCAAGAATACTCCTATCGAACAGCAAAAAAAGCATTACAAAACTCATTCTGAACCTCAAAAGAATTGCTTGAACAAGTTGCACTCATCAAACATAATCAATCTTAAAATCAACTAAATCTGTACTTACACAAATCAACATGGATTCTAACAGTTACTCTAACTAGGTCATACACCTAAACCCCATGCTTAAACACAAATATGAGTTTAAACAATGGAGAATAAGGTTTAGGAATTATATCACAGGTGTAGATCCTGATTTTTGGATCTTAATATGTAAGGGTCCACATATTCCTTTTACTTATCATAGCTCAAGCTGCACTTTACAAGACTGCAAGAATACCAATTAAAGACTTAACTCTGGATGAAGATGACTATAAGAAAATCAAAATTAATCTCAAAGCATACTCAATTTTGACTCAAGCACTCAAAATGGATGTGCTGAAAAGATTAGAAAAGTATGGAACTGCTAAAGATGTTTGGGATGTACTCAAAATTATGTGTGAAGGCAGCAGTGAGGTTGCTGAAATTAACAAAGACAAGCTTGTCAATCCGTATGAAACCTTCTATCACACCAAAGGAGAATCCATATCAAAACAACTACACAGATTTGTACAGTTGGTAAATGAGTTGGAAATTATGGGTGTTTCTTACAATATTAAAGAACTTAACAAGAAAATGCTTCATAGTCTACCTGAAAGCTTGAAGCAAAATGTCACAAAGCTGAAAAATACTCTTGATCTTGAGAGTACCACTCTAGACATTATGATAGCCAAGATTGAAGCTTTGGAACTTGATGAATGAAGCAGAAACCTGAGTGGACCAAGAGTGATTGAGGCCTACAAATTTCCTTCAGAATCTCATTCTGTTGAAAATGCTTTCATCACAGAGGAAGATGACTTCATCTCATCAAGAGATCAAATGAACAATAATGGGTTCATTGGATCTCCACCATTCAATCACCCTTCAACTTCAGCTCAAGCACCTAAAGTCTCCACTGCTCATCAAACCTCTCCAGAAGACTTAAAATCAGAAGAGCAAAAGGCACTTACAATGCCTTTGTTGCAAGCTTTGAAGCATATATGGGAGGAAGACTCACTTCTGCCTACCTAATTCAAGAAGATTTAGAAGAAATGGATCCTGATGATGTTGAGGAGATGGATCTACAGTGGCAAATGGAAATGATTGTCATGAGAGCAAAGAAATTCTTCAGAAAAGGAAGAAAGTTAAGCCTGAATGAGAGCACAAAACTTGGATATGATAAATCCAAGGTGAAATGCTTCAATGTGGCATGACTGGCCATTTCTCAACAGAGTGCAATGCTCCAAAAGAAACAATATCTAAGGAACTCTCCAGGTCAATCATCATCACAGCCCAATTCAAGCTATCACTCCAACAATCAACAACAGCAGTATCATCATTCTCATGATCAACAAACATACCAGAATCAACCACAGCTGACAAATCAAGCCCATGCAAGCAGTCAGCCTTCTGCGAGTGCCCTTGTGATCAAACAAGATGGGATATGTGACTGGAGTGTGTATCTGAGGAAGTCAAGCCTCAATTCTAGAATCATGCTCTTATGGCTCACATCAATGATAGACCATCTTCAATGCCTACTGAGGTAAAAACTAACCTTTGTAGTGAAAAATGCGTAAATGAATTACACGAGTATAGAGAACACAACCATAACTGGCAGATGAAATGAAAGAAGAAAATGTGAAGTCAGAAATGATGAAGAGAGAACTAAAAAGTTTTG
Source organism: Flaveria trinervia (assembly GCA_025506515.1). Taxonomy (NCBI): domain Eukaryota; kingdom Viridiplantae; phylum Streptophyta; class Magnoliopsida; order Asterales; family Asteraceae; genus Flaveria; species Flaveria trinervia. Next base: position 63,294,330 of record CM046443.1, read on the forward strand.
AAATCAAAATCAAATCTCTCATTCCTGACATAGAAAAATTGCATGGTGAGAAATACAATCTTGCAACTGAAAATGAGCTACTTACTGAAAAGTTAGCTTAAGCTAAAGCTCAACAATCTGTGACTGAAGTGAAACTTGAAGTTTCAAATGTCGTCAGTCAAGCTGCAAGAGATGCTGGATTCATAAAAGGTTCAAAGGACATGTCAAGGATTGGGTATAATTCATGTCCTTCACCATACAATGACAATTACACTATCATGCCTGACTCTGTCCACTCTCTGAATCAATGAACCTAAAACTATGGAACCTAAATCAGTAGTGAAACAAGTGACAAATCCTCAAAACAAACCTGATGTTTATTTTGAAACCAATGAGGATAAAATCAAGTTAGGTCACCCAATCAAAATCAAAGAGTGCTCAAACAAGATAGTGAGTGTCATGAAACCATCAAGCCCTGTAAAGCAATTGTACCTTTTATAAAATTCATACCATCTGTTTTACAAGGCAAAAGAAATATGTCAAGACAGTGAAACTCATTACTGAGAGTAGTTCTGATAATGACATTGTATCTCCACAAAATTCTAGCAAATCAGAAAAGGTTTCACTGAAAAAGAAACAAACTGTAAAACTGAGTTCAACACATAAAACTTCATTAGACCCTCAGTCATCAAGGTTATGGCAGGGAGTTGGGTTTGATATTTGTAACAAAGAACATGTTGACCAGTTTGAGAAAGAAGCGAGAAGTAGGTTGAAGAAACAGAAACAGCCCAGAAAACTAAACAAAAGTACTATTATGAACAATCTACTAAAAGGGCTGATTCTGATTCATCACCTAAAGAAAAGAAAGTGACTCATCAAAAGAAAGTATCAGTTGAGTCACACAAGAAAAATCTGATTCAAGAAACAAAAATGTATTGTGATATTTGTGACATGTTTAATCACAAGACAGTAAATGCTTCTTCAATCAATATTGTTCTATCTATGATATGAACAATCACTCCACCAAAAATTGCTATTTCAACAAGTATTGTTCAATCTGTGACATGAACAATCACCAATACATCTGATTGTTACTTGAATCAGAAGGGGTTGAGAATTCCACAACACAAGCCCATTTCAAAAACATCTACTGTGATGCACTCTGTCAGACCTCATCTTCATAATACTCAATCTAGGACACCTAGATCTACAAATGACAGAAAGAACTTGAAGGATTTGAGGAAGGGTCAAAGAAATCATGTCACAATGAAACACAAACTTGACCTTCCTAAGCAAAAACCAACTTTTGATAATGAAACTCGGGCTAAATTTTTACAAAGAAATAGAGACCAACGATTTCATTATTCATCTGAATCCTCAGCAGATGTCAATGAGATGACTCGACCAATTCATCATCAAAAGTCTACCAGAACACCTCCATCCAAATCACAATTCAGAGGGAAATACCAGGAAGTGACTATTATGAATAGGAATGGAAACCCAAGACCATCACGGCTTGGGTTCCTTATTCTAATTAGTTCGTTCATCCACACAAGTCTAATAGCATATGGTACGTGACAGTGGATGCTCCCGACACATGACTGGAGATCGTTCCCTCCTTCATGATTTCAAGTAGATACAAGGAAATACTGTGGCATTCGGTGGAGATTCAGAAGGTGGTAGAATTAGAGGAGAAGGATCTGTGACAAACGGGATGCTGAGCATTGATAGAGTGAATTACTATGAACAACTGAATTTCAATCTGCTAAGCATGTCTCAGATCTACGACAAAAAATATTCCACTCACTTTACAGACACTCACTCCTACATTCTCAAACCTAGATTTCACATTCCTGAAGAATGGGTTGTCTTAAAGACTCCAAGGAAGAATAATACATATGTCTTAAACCTGTGTTCTGCATCACCTAAGGAAGAAACATGTCTTTTGTCTAAAGCATCATTTGATGAGTCACAGCTTTGGCATAGACGTTTGGGGCACACTAACTTTAAAATATGAACAATTTTGTCAAAGGAAACCATGTCATTGGTCTTCCTAAAAAGAATTCAATTTTATTGATCAATGTTCAGCATGCCTCAATGGAAAACAACACTAATCGTCTCACAAAACCAAGATTGTGAACACTAACAATACTCCATTGAAGTTACTTCACATGGATCTGCTTGGACCAACTCATGTAATGAGTATGAGAAAGAAACAGTATTGTGTAGTGATCATTGATGACTTTTCTCGATTCACATGGGTGTTCTTCCTACTTCATAAAATGATGCATCCCAAATCATTCAAGAATTTATCACTAAAATTGAAAATCCACTTGATCTTAAAGTCAAAATAATAAGATGTGATAATGGTACAGATTTCAAAAATGAATATATGAGTTCCTTTTGTGCAACAAAAGGCATTGCTCATCAATTGAGTACAGCTAGAACTCCTTAACAAAATGGGGTAGCCGAATGGCAAAATAGAACACTGATTGAAGCAGCAAGAACGATGCTGGCCGATGCTAAACTGCCAATCACCTTCTGGGCAGAAGCAGTTAACACATTGTGCTTTGTGCAATATCGAACGCTAATTGTTAAAGAAAGTAACATGACACCTTATGAACTGATCTTTCATAGGAAACCATTTATTGGATTCCTCAAATCATTTGGTTGTCCAGTCTTAATATTAAACACCCGTGATCATTTGGGAAAATTTTCATCTAAGTCTGATGAAGGATTCTTTGTAGGTTATTCTTCTGTCTCAAAGGCTTATAGAGTGTTCAATCCTAGACTGAACATTATTGATGAATCTACAAATTTTCAATTGAAAGAACATTCGTTTCCTAAATCTATAAATGGTCCTGATTGGTTGTTTGATATTGCCACTTTTACTAAATCATTTGACCAATTTCACTTGTCTCATGCAGGAAATATACATTCAGGTGATACTTCATCAACTCTAGAAAGAAGAGATAATTATCCATTGATTCCACCTATATCTGATGAACATATAAATGAAGATGTTCCTCTTCAGGCTAATCCCATCAGACATCTGTCACAAAACCTTAGTGTTTCTTCTGAAGAAGGTCCCAACCTGGTACCATCTCACTCAGATGACTTGTCAAATGAGATTAGAAATCAAAAACAGGCTTCTCATCCAGTAGAAACTCAAGGTACATCAAATGATGCAAGCAACCTTAGTGCTGCTCAAGGTGTAGCAGTTACTGAAACAGAAGTTGACAGGCTTCATAATTCAACAACAATACAAGATGAATGTGCCTCTAACCATAATGAACTGAATGTCTCCAATCTTGATGTAACTATTGTTGGTGACACCATTCCAACCACAAGAATACACAAGAATCATCCAATTGAAACCATTATTGGTGATCTTAATGAGAGGGTGACAAGAAACAAGTTCAGTATTACAAACATCTGTTTGTTCTCATGCTTTCTATGTCAAACAGTACCCAAAAACATCAAAGAGGCACTTCAAAACAATAGTTGGACTAAAGCAATGTACGAAGAATTGCTCCAATTCAAGAAGCAAGAGGTATGGTAGCTGGTAGATCTTCTTGAAGGACAATACCCTATCGGTACCAGATGGATGTATAGGAACAAGACTGATCATAGAGGGATAGTCATCATAAATAAAGCAAGACTAGTGGCATAGGGATACACTTAGGAAGAAGGAATCGACTACGACAAAGTGTTTGCTTCTGTTGCCAGACTAGAAGCAATCAGAATCTTCCTTGCATATTCTGCGTGCATGAAATTTACTGTTTATCAAATGGATGTAAAGTGTGCCTTCCTATATGGAAAGATTGCTAAAGATGTCTATGTGAGTCAATCACCTGGCTTTGAAGATCCAGACTTCCCTCATAGAGTTTACAAGCTTGACAAAGCTTTGTATCGTCTTCATCAAGCACCAAGAAAGTGGTATGAGACTCTATCATCCTTTCTTCTTGAACATGGGTATGAAAGAGGAAAGATTGATTAGACTCTCTTCACAAGAATAAGAGGGAAATACATGATGTTAGTCCAGATCTACGTGGATGACATTATATTTGGCTCAACAAACAAGCAACTCTGCAAAGAATTTGAAGACCTTATGCATTCAAAGTTCTAAATAAGTGCTATAGGGGAACTCACCTTCTTTCTAGGGGTGCAAGTCCAACAAAGAGCAGATAGAATCTTCATCACCAATGAAAATATGTAGAAACCATGTTGAAGAAATTCCACTTTGCTGACTGTCAGTCTATCAGAACTCAAGTGGATACTAAAGTGAAGATTGGACCTAACCCTCAATGCAAATCAGTTGATCAGACTCACTATCAATCAATGATAGTTTCACTTATGTATATAACAGCCAGTAGGCCTGACATTATGTTTGGTGTTTGTGTGTGTGCCAGATATCAAGCTGATCTAGAAGAATCACATGTGAATGCAGTCAAGAGGATATTCAGATATCTGAAGGGCAAGCTAGCTCTTGGATTATGGTATCCAAAGGAAGGAGAATTTAATCTCTATGCCTACACATACAGTGATTATGGAGGATGCAACTTCAACAGATAATCCACTTCTGGTGGTTGTCAATTTCTTAGTCCTAGACTAGTATCCTCACAATGCAAGAAGCAGACAAATGTGTCTGTGTCCACAGCAGAAGCTAAGTATATTGCTGCATTAGCATGTCGCTCTCAAGTTCTCCGGATTCAAAACCATATGCTTGATTATGGTTTTAACATCTTGCATACACCAATTTCTATTGACAACACAACTGCTATCTTTATAACTAATAATCCAGTTCAGCACTCAAAAACAAAAATATTGAGATTAGATAGCATTTTTAAGAGACTGTGCTGAAAAAGGTTTAATCAAATTGATTAAAGTAGCAAATGAAAATCAATTAGCTGATTTGTTTACCAAGGCATTTGAACTGGTAGGTTTGAATTTCTGGTTCAGTCAATTGGCATGATTAACCTTGAGTAAAAACTATGAAAAATATCAAAAACAATTTAAAACATCAGAAAAATCACAAAAAGAAATCAAGTTTTATGAAGAAAAGAATTCTATGGGAAATGATATAATTACAGTCGTTATATCATTCACTGTGCTTAATTTCAAAATATAAAAGACTGAAATGACTTACCAGATATGTTGGTAGGCTCAACCTGGAAGAAAAGATACATGCAGTGATGAATTAAAGACATATTCAATTGTGAAACACTCATCACAAAGTATAGGTATATATTGGCTTATATGAATGCATGTGTGTGTAGTAGCCTAAACACACCAGGTAATGATACTTTATGAATATTTTTCACCACATCATGTTTCATCTTTGTTTTGCTGCGCAAAGACCTGATGAAACTTGCACATAGTGCAGATGTCATGATCCGAAAGATTCCCAATGTGCGACACATCCAAAAATTGGGTGAATCAATAAAGTAATATATTGCAAGTGAATGAACAAAAGAATCCTATCATGGATCACCTTCCAAAGTGAAGTGAAAAGAATCCAAATGTGAATCAATATGAAAAAGGATCAAATTAAAAGAATCCCGATGAGGATTAGTGAAAATGAGATTTCATGACTTAAGTAACCTGGTAAGAAAAGTTGTGAAAAAGTTCTACCATGCATTGTATAAGGAGGGTGATCATTTCATGCTTATGTGTGTGAGGTACACATTGAATAATTAATGACCAAAACATGATAAAAGTCATTTGCATCAAAATATAAACCATGTATGGGTTTAAGAGGACAAACATACCTTCAATCTTCAAGTTCATGATCATGTCCATTTAATCATAAAGGATGCACAAGTGTAATGTAAGACTGATATGATCCCAACAATGAGATCTTTCTCTTCATTATTAATATTAATCAAAATAACTTTCAAAAAGTTTTAAATATTTATAGTTTCTATCCAAATGTGGACCTAAACTTTAGGGGGAGTATTTTAAAATTTTTGAGTACGTCCAAATTTTTGTTTATTAACTTAATTTTGAAAAACAAAACAAAAAGAAATTAGTGGTGTTGTTGCAATAAGTTATACCATTATATCTCAGCTTATGCAGATTCTTAGAAGCATGATAAGGCCAAGATCTGTCAAAATAGGGAAACTTGTATTAATTGTAACATACAAGCCAATCCAAGCAAGAATTGACAACTTCAACAATCAACTTCATAAGAAAAATCATTCAAGGACACCTCTTCATAAGATGACTAATAATTCAATCACATTAACTTTTGATTAAGTTCAAAAGCTAATGCAGGTAAGTGCATTAGTTAATGTGGGTGAAGGTAACCCATGCATGTAACTAATGCACGTAACAATATTTTTTCTCAAGTGCAACTAATGCGGACAACAATTTTACTCTTCCGCATTAGTGTGTGAAGTAAATGTGGAATTACTATAGTTAACAAATGCGTATGAACAGGTCTCTATCGCATTTGCTACAGTGCTGTGTTTACTTGTCAACCGCATTTGATATAGTTGCACAAATGCTGATTGACTTTGTTCTATCGCATTTGCTATTGTGTAAAAATACGGATAGGATAAAACAAGCAACTCAACCGTATTTTTTATTCTTCCGCATTTACTACAACACAAATGCGGACAGCCAAAATTTCAAGTTTAACTTCCGCATTTGCAACAGTACACAAATGCGGATAGAATACAAAATTTCTGCATTTGCAACAGTAATGGAATGCGGACAGTTAGTAAAAAATAACCTTCCGCATTTGCTACAGTCAACAAATGCGGATGACCAAAAGTAGCCAAATACGGACTGTCAATGTCAAAAGTTTGTCTTCCGCATTTGCTACAGTTAACAAATGCGGATGACCAAAAGTCAAACAAATTAACCTTCAGCATTTGCTACAGTGGTGACTGTATTTGCTTGTAAACTTATAAAAATTTTCAAATTGTATTATTTGACTATTTAAAGGAATTCAAACGGGTCATTTAATACTTTTCATATTTGAGAGACTTTATAGTGAGACGAGCGCTAACCTACAGTACACCACCTTCGATCATCATCATCATCATAAACATTCAAAGATTTTGTTGTTTTTCTTCTCAAAACATTCTTGTCATCGATTCAGAACTACAGTTATTTCGAAGATAAGGTATTATTTCAATAGAATTTTGAAACCAAGACTTGAGTTTCGGACTGTAACCTAAATCAAACAATGAACCAGATAATAATGAAGAACTCCAAAATCAAACTTATTAATGTGATGTAATACACATTTTCGACTTCAATAAACATAAATTGATAAGAATTCAACTGATATTGAAAACCTTGAAAATCATGTTTACTGTGAAAAACAAAGCAAAATGAAAAGGAAAAATGTGTAACAAATCAAAGTCACATTATCTATTGAATGGTTCAAACATTTAAATTGTGATTGTTAAAAGACAAATCACCACTTGCCATTACAGAAATTCAACAGAAATAACAAGCGGTCCTCCTTGTCAATTTAAAGTCAAAACTGATAACTAACACACATGTCTCTTGTGCAGATTACATGGCAAATCTTACATGGAGCAAGATCCATAATGTTAGCGGTTATTTAAACCCTGATGTGCCTGAAGCCGAAGGACTTAGAGATATGATAAGATTCTTATCTACCACAAGGGTAGCATATGCCATGACAGTGAGACCAACAATCTACGAGAATCCCATCAGGTCCTTCTGGGACCAGCTGAGGTAGTTGAAGATGGAGTGATAACTCTAATTGGGAGAATCAACAACGAGCTTACTCTGAGAATCACAGAAGAGTCTGTTAGAAGATGTCTATAATTCGGTGATAATGCTAATCATCCTCTTGAATTAGATTATGAAGAAATAACCACATTTTTCTCTGAAATTGGTTATGAAGGGAGTTATGAAGCAAAATAGATAGTCAAAGGATTAGTGGATCTGCCTTGGAGGTTCGTAATTCATATGCTCCAACATTGTCTGTCAAATAGAAAAACAGGATGGAATGACATTCGAGTTCACATCTTTTGCAATATGTGCTCTGTGCACCAACAGACGGTTCAATATCTGCATATGTGTTCAATGGCCTAATCTCTAACATTCAAGAAGGTTTAAGATACAAGTTTCTGATGTATCCCAGATTCATTCAATGTCTAATCAATGAATCATTTCATGACATTGTTAATGAAGGACCTGTGCTTAACATCCCTCACTATGATGCAAGATCTTATAAGTACATCAAGAAGAAGGACCCAAGGAACTTTTACAGTGGTGCCCACTCACCCCTCCTTCCTTGGATGCTTCAACAATTAAACAAGCAGGTCTAGCTCAACTACCTCCACAACCAATATCTCAACCACCTCTACAACCTTCACCACAACTTCACACAACCATCTCCAACACCACAACCTTCACCACAACCATCTCCAACACCATAACCTTCACCACAACCATCTACACAAACAATAGCTCAACCACCTCCACAACCTTCACCACAACCATCTCCAACACCACAACTTCACCACAACCATCTCCAACACCACAACCTTCACCACAACCATCTCCATAAACATTACCACAGCCAACACCACAAACAACCACTCAACCTACACCTATATCATCTCATCATCAATCTCCAATATCAGCACATCAATCACCTATTTCTCCTTACCAACCTTTACCATCATCCAATGATCACCCTGATGAAATAGAAGGATCAACAAGTGCATCTAAATCATCCAAATCATTTTCTGATGAGGAGGATCATCATGATCAAATCCCAGCTATGAAAGAACCTTTTGAGGCTGTTCCTTCAACAGGCCTGATGAAAAGGATGAACTAATCTCTGAGCTCTTACTTAAAGTGGAAAGGATGGAAAGAACCTTAAACAGGAGAGCTGGAATCATCAATGACAGAATCTTGGAACTGGATGAGAAAGAAAGTGAATTGAAAGAACTAAAAGAGAAATATGCAGCTGAAAGAAAAGAAAAAGACAAGGAGATTAAGAATTTAAAAGCTGCACTAAAACATTCTACAGATGAAGTCAGTGGACATATTGAAACACTTGAAATTCAAACAATAGCAATGGAGGAACAAGAAAATATCATAGAAGAACAAGCTAATATCATCTCAAAACTTGAAAAGGAAATTGATAGCTAGAACAAAAGGATATCCGAGCTTGAAATGATGATTAAGAACCAAAGAAATGAAGCAGATGATCTTGATGAGAAAGAAGAACAAGAAAAGGAAGATGTAGATGAAGAAAAAGGAGGTGATGAAAGTCAAACTGAGTTTAAAGATCAAAGTCTAGATATGGTAGTGTATTCTGGAAATACAGATTACTCTAACTATGAAAAAGGTGAATTTGAAGAACTATTCAATGCATTGGATAGTTTTTCATCTGAACAATTCAGCATTGAAGATGACTTTTGGGAATTCATAAACAACCAAAGAACTGAGTCAGAGCCTATTGTTTTTATCCCCAAATCACCAGTTCCTTTGAAAAAAGAATTAACTTTGCAAATTGTCTCTACTATCTCATTATCTGAAGTACAAAAAGAAGAACTCAAAGGAAAGTATGAAAAAGAAAGGAAAGAACAAACTGAAACAGAACAGAAAGAGGAGGAGGAAAGTAAAATGAATGATCAAGAGCCAAGCACACCTGAAAAGGTACCTGAACTAGAAGAACAAGCTGAAACCTCTAGCCCTCAACTTCAAACTTACTCACGAAAGAGGAAATACTTAGCCAAAAGCCAAGGTAAGAGACCAATAGTTGAAGAGGAATGAGTAAAGAAACAAAAAGATGACCCAAGAAGTCTAGCAGCAATTGCTGAATTTTTGGAAGAACATGAGCAGGCACAAGCTCAATTGAAAAAATTGGTTGGTGTAATTGATTTGGAAGAAGGTGAAATTGCTGGTGGATATGAAGTTGAAAAGGATGTTCTCATGGACAGTTCTATTAAAGTAGAACAGGCAGTGGAAGACATGGTAACCAAAACACAAACTGATGACTTGATGATTAAAGACATGTTTCTCATCAATCAAGGCTATGATCTTGATGAAGTGTTTGAAATGACTTATGAGAGCATAAGGGAGGAGGAAGAGAAACTAAAAATGTTGCTTGATCCAATAATTGAAACTGGATATGAGAAAACAATGACAAAGGATACTCCAAAGCATAAAATTCATCTTTGAAGAAATCAACAGGGTATGAAATACCATTACCAAGAAGGGGTCCCCACAAAACTGTCTCAAATGAAGATATCATCTTCATCCCATGAATCATTATTTCCTGATCCTTATAATGTGTGATAATAAGGAATGAAGGAATATCTCTAAGTTAGGGATTCACAAGAAGAAGGATTGCTAACAAGAAGACAAATTCTTTAAGAGTTGCAGCTCTTCAATTGATTAATAAGAAGAAAGAAAAACTCAAGAAGCTGGAAGAAGAATTTTCAAGCACCAAACCAAGAAGTAGAGTGTCAGCTGAAGACATGATGTTGAACGAGAAAGACCAAGAACTACTTGCCTCAGTGCTCCACAAGTACCCTGAATGGTTTGCAGAACCATCTCAATTGAAACTGCAAGAAGGACTGACTACTGCAGAACTAATTAGAGGAGTGTCTACTCCCAAGGGTAAGGCAGATCAAAACATAATAGCCTGGAAGTACGATAGTACATGGAATATTTTCATGGTGAAGAGAATCTCAGGGCTAGTATAATTCTTTACAGAGTACTCAGCTCTTGTAAATGCCCTTGAGATTCATGACTTGAAGGAGCTAGCTCAACTTGAACGGATCAATCATGCAGCTATGTTCAGGGGATATGAATTTGAGAACATACTTAAGATGTTCAGAAGAACAAACAACTTCAATTCGTTAAAGACAATATGCTTGAGAAAAGATAAAACATTTGTCAATCCCCTTGATAAGAAGAAAAAGGTGCAAGCAGGAAATTGTTTTCCTGAGTTGAAGGTAAAGCCAACCGAATCATTGAAGAGGAAAATAGTGTCTGATACTCATTCCTCCACTCCAATCTCAAACATGTACTATGATGAGAAAACCTATGAGTTGGTGATTGAAAGGAAGTGGGGAGGAAAGGAGGGAGCTGACATAAGACTATTCAATGGATATGAAGTAAGATTACTTGATGAATCATACATCCACTACATTTATACCAGGCACTTCAGGGAATTAAACAACAAATTGGGTGAACAAGACATGCACTTCTTTCTGAAATGCATCAAGTTGTTGAAACTGCCATATTATCGAATAAGTGCTAAAAGAGTCAAAAGAAAGAAGAAGAAAACACCACTGCAACTTGGAAATATTGTTAAAATTGAGGTGGATGTGAGGGGGAGCTTACTAATTCATAGAGTTGGTCTTTCTACAATCTCTATTTGGAAACCTATTTCACTGAAAATGTTACCAATGGAAGCCATCTACGACATGAGCAAAATGAAGATCCATGTGCTAAGTAGAGACAGGATGTCAGAAGCAACTGATTTTGTAAACATGATGAAGGCTATCCTGGATCCTACTAAAACTGCATTCATATTACCTCCAGAAGACCCAGCTGCATCATCAAAACATCAATTACCTCCTAGACATTGAGGAAAACTAGGCTGTATAATCCTTAGGGGGAGTATTGTTGCACCTTGAAAGGATCATACATGCCAACTCAATGGGTGAATAGATGATTGCTCAGCTGGAATCCCACAAGTCCAAGAACCAATGCGGATGAAGATCTACAAAGAAAAGAAAAGGTGTTATCTTCCGCATTAGTTAATGCGGAAGACATAACTCTGATGTGGACAAGTGTTTACTCTTCCGCATTGACTAATGTAGAAGACATAATACTAATGCTAAAGAACAAGTTACCTTCCGCATTGACAAATGCGGAAGAAAAAAGACGATGCGGACAAGACTTTGCTCATCCGCATTTGCAAATGCAGATGACCAACCAAATGCGCATGAGTATTGTTCATCCGCATTAACTAATGGGGATAACCAACTTACTAATGCGGATGATCAAGTGGAAATGCTTATCAAGATTATCTCATCCGCATTTTTCAATGCGGATGAACAAGCAGAGATGCGGCTCAAGACTTAGACTAGTTTCTGATGTAATAGGTCAGGGGTAGTTTAGTCATTTTGTAAAGGCATCTTGTCTGCCTATAAATAGAATAGTTATCCTCGTACTGAGGTGACGGCTGATAGATAGAGAATTTTTGTTGTAATTATTCTCTGTAACTTATCAACTTTCATATATCAATGCAAATAGCATTTGTGAGTATTTTACTTGCTTTGAATGTTCTTTGATTTTTTGTTTCTGCCACTCAATCATTGACTTGATTATCATATTCGATTCTCAGTAAGAATATCACTCTTAGTCAACCCCAGTCAAACCATTTCACTTAAACTTTGGCTCTGATACCAACTTGTAAGGCCCTGTTCTCGGGATGCTTACAACTGGTAAATCATTGCACATAAAACGTATGACTTTACATTAACCTTCATAAATATAGCAGCGGAACCTTGAAATAAACTTTTCAATTCATTTCAAATGCTTTTGCAAGTTAATACAATCATTCATTTCAAAACATCGTTCAGTCGCACTACAATGCAAAAACATTATACAAAAGAATGCCATCCCAAAAGAGTTGAGTAGCCGCCCCGTGCTATCCTCAACAACATTAGCTGCCAACTAGAAACACACAAAAGTCAGCATTGTTGAGTGCGTTCTAGTTTTGAAATAAAACATACTTTAGTTTCGCTAAAACCATACTTTACTTTGCATGTGATCACACCTCATACGTACACATAGATAATATCATTATTATCTTGATAATACGTTCATTCATTCCATACATTCATCATTAAATCTTTACTTTCATTTGGACCAATGCCATGTGTTTCACCCCACTGTATGCATAAAGCCGGTACTAGTCGGGAGGTCTTTCATAGACCCCAAACATTGTGCACGAAGCTGACTCCAGTTACATAGGGTGAGCGGAAAGGTCCCATACATATGGTCAATCACAAGAATTTTGCATCGTTTTGGGGTAATTAACCCGCACATATTTGAGCTCAAACCCTTCATTGGGTGTGAACCTCTATACATATGCTTAATCTCACGATTCAAGCCCAGTGTGCATCCTTCAAGGGTAGCTAACCTGCACACAGTTGAGCTAACACCCTTCATTGGGTGTGAACCTCCTTACGTTTGCTTGCAAGCCTTTCATACTTTCATACGTTCATTAAACACATGTATTCATCATTTCATTCCTCTTTATATTATCTTCCACTTTACGTTACGTAATACTTTACATTTCGTTCATTAACATTCAACATAAAGCCACGAGAAAATAATCATACAAAGCAAGGAACATAACATACACAGTCAACATCATCATATCGGGCATCATACGTACATAACACACATGATACATCATCGTCATCCATGCCCAACATAACCTCTACGGCCTCAATAGTCATCTTACATGAACCCCGGGAAGCTTCAACGTCAAAACTTACATCTACACTTTCCCCTGAAAGTCAAAAATAAACTATGTTCCCTCGGGTGCACAAGTCCTACTTAGGCATTGGGCACCCTTCAGTCGCATTGCCTCCCAGGCGACTGAGCACAATGCAGATGACACCAAGTGAATAGGTCCTATACGAATGGACCCAATGCGGATGAACACAATATGGATGAGTCCCATGCGAATTGAACTAGTGTGGATGAACACTTGTGTTAATGAGCACTAATGCGGATGAACACCTTGTGCGAATGAGCACAAATGCGGATGGACTTAGGTGAAGGGACCATCAGTCGCATGATTCCCCATGAGAATGTCCCTCAGTCGTATGACTCACAAGCGAATGGACTCCAGTCATAAGACTCACATGCGAATGAACCTCAGTCACACTCCTTTTGGCCGTATGGCCTCTATTCGCATGCCATTCGGTTGCCTAACCCTAGCTGATGTAGAATGCAGTTCATTCTGAACCCAATCTGCACTCTTCAGCCTCCAAACCCTCTCAAACTTGTTCTAAGCCCAAATCGACCATCCTAAACCTTAGAAACACATACCACAACACCATTCAAGCACACACAAGTGCGCAAACAAACTCCACTCGCATCACACACATACAAATACATACGGGTTCAACAAAACATTTCAAAAACAGGTTTTACTATGTATTCCAGCCCCAAATCAGTTGAAAACATGTAAAAGAAGGGTCCTAGAACTCACACAAACAACACCATCGCGTAGAGGTTCAATCCAACCCGTTACACTTCATCTTTCACACTCGAATCCATGAAAACCAAGCTTGAAACCCTTTTTGTCTCTCTTTTCTTTCTTGGCTGAATTTTGTGAGTGTGGGGGAGGAGAGTTGGCTGCCCTCCCCACTTAATCCCCCACTCTTTCAAGATCTTTCCCGTTTTAGCAAGTTTGGTCCCTCGACTTTGGATTTTATTTCTTTTTCTACTTTCGTCAGCTTCAAAGAAAATATCGTCGTGTTACATCAACAACAGCTCAAGATCCTCCAAGCACTACTATAGGGTCTATTACTATTGCATTACCTTCTGTTTCTCTTATTGAGCCCCAAACAAGCAAGGCTTGGGTTTTCAAATGTAACTAATCATTTTCTTTATGCAGGGATAGCTCAAGACAAACAAGAATGTTTGGATCATTAACAGTGGTTGTTCCAGGTAGATGACAGGCCATAGGTCACTACTCCAGAACTCTAAAAGGATTGATGGATGGCCAGTTGCTTTTGGAGGAGATGAGGTGGTTACATTTCTGGAAGGGGCAAGGTCATAAATGGTAAGCTCAACATTAAAAAGGTAAACTTTGTCAATGAGCTTTGGATTTTATTTCTTTTTCTACTTTCGTCAGCTTCAAGAAAATATCGTCGTGTTACATCAACAACAGCTCAAGATCCTCCAAGCACTACTATAGGGTCTATTACTATTGCATTACCTTCTGTTTCTCTTAGTGAGCCCCAAACAAGCAAGGCTTGGGTTTTCAAATGTAACTAATCATTTTCTTTATGCTGGGATAGCTCAAGACAAACAAGAATGTTTGGATCATTAACAGTGGTTGTTCCAGGTAGATGACATGCAATAGGTCACTACTCTAGAACTCTAAAAGGATTGGTGGATGGCCAGTTGCTTTTGGAGGAGATGAAGGTGGTTACATTTCTGGAAGGGGCAAGGTCATAAATGGTAAGCTCAGCATTAAAAAGGTAAACTTTGTCAAGGAGCTTGGGTAATATCTTCTGAGTGTATCCTAATTTTGTGATCAGAGTCATAACATGCTCTTTACTCAGCATGAATGCATTGTTCTCAAGCCCGGGGCGGTCATTCCTCATGAGCATCTTTTGCTTAGAGCCCCTAGGAAAGGAAACATGTACGAGACGGACTTCCAAGAAACATCTACCTCTGGAGAAGTTTCATGCTTTCTTTTCAAAAGCCAATAGTGATAACTCTTTCCTATGGTAGAAAAGAATGTGCCATGTAAACTTTAAGAACATGAATAAACTTATTAGGAATGATTTGTGTAGATACATGTGTCTCTAGTTTCTGAACTTAATGTAATATGTCTTTATTGTCTTACACATATGTAATTGTACGGGTACTTAATGAAATACAATGTGTGGTTCTACTTATAATGTTGAATATTTCATTGCTTGGTATGCATTAACGCTTATTGAACTAACTATATAGGTTGTGGTTATTTGAATAAATCTAAGTCAATTAATGATTATAAAACATATTCAAACTTAATCATATGAAGTTCTCATGCAATTGGCCCATGCTAATGGACCATACGCATGGGCAACTTCATGCTAATGAACCAGTCATACGAATGAACCAGGAGACTGGATCACTCACGTGATTGAGACATGAGATTGACTCAGTCGCACGACTGAACACTTAGTCTTGCGAATGGATCACCGCATGACTCAATCGCATGACTGAACCATGCTAATGGTCCAGTCGCATGATTGAGAAACCCTAACCTATATGTTAGGATCTGGTATTTGAATGAAACACCAACTGATTAACATGTTAAACCAAACTAAATAGTACGAAATCCTATTTGATTGGTGATCCAATGAGCGAGAACACACGTAGACACAATAATGTATTGAATCGGATGTCAAGAATCGATTAGAAATCGATCTACAGCGTTCTATGAACTTGGAGTATGAACTTAGAGGCTTCTGGACGGCTAGGGTACGTTTGGAGTCAAAGTGGATTGAATGCTTATGTTTTCCATATATTTAGTGGTATTTATAGGTTAGGGTTGCTCATTCGGGCGACTGAACCAATAGCATGGTTCATTCGTGTGATTGAGCCATGTGGTTGATCCATTCGCATGACTGAGTGTTCAGTCGTGCGGCTGAGTTAGTTGCATGAAGTTGTTCAAGCGTATGGACTAGTTAGGCGCATGGACACTCAGCCGCATGACCATTCGGATGCATGACCACTGTTGGGGCGCATGGTCCAGTCGGACGCATGAGAACTTCACTTAACCAACTTTGAATGTATTCATTATTATAACATTATGTATATCAATTCAAACAATCACAAACCTATATAATCAAGTCAATATGCATTAAACCACTCATTAATGAAATATTAAACAAGGCAAATCACAAACAAATATTCTCATTTCATTAAGTACCCAATATTACATAAGTGCAAGATATTCAAGACATATTACTTTGAGATCAGAATCTAGGTACATATATGTATCAACAAACTCCCCCTTGGACCTAGATCTAACTATTGTCTAATATCTTTCATAATTTCCTCAAACTTCTTGTACTTAGCTTCTTTGGTGACTCCTGTATTTATCTTGAAGGCCAAACAAAGTCATATCACTTTCTGGAACTACAAAGCTTGTACAATATCTTGTGAGTCGTAGAACAGTGGCCACTTGTATAATGTATAAACATCATTTGCAGAAAAGTTGGTAAGCCAAATCGGATCAAACACCCTAATGGTTTCCATTTTACCATTTCTGTTCAAGCCTATCACGGCGTCTCCCGTTCTCCAATCGTAGTACCACCATTTGAAGTGTGGAGTGAAGTCCTGTGGCATCTCACGTAGTCGGATCTTTGACATTGTACATGGTGGACTCCACTTCAACACTACTTTTGGTGTGCTAGTTATGGCGTCAACCTCAGATCTTCTAATATACCTTGTTGGTTGTTGAGGTTTGAAGTTGACCCATCTGGTGTGGTACTCCCTCTTTAGAGCTGCTTCACACCAGCCTGACATCTTACGAGGGTCAGCATATAGCAATTTTAATTTTTCTAACTGGTTAAGCTTAAAACCTGGAAGAGTCTTCAGGTCGTGTGGGAACCTGAAGTACTCAATTCCCTTCTCATGTTTACCACGTAAACGTTGAGGTCCTCAAAATGTGCCCATGCTATGATCCTACCTGCCACCTTTTGATGTTTCTTGACCTTATACAGTTTGGTGTAGGCAGTTGACGTTGAAGCGCTGCGTTGGGCTCTTATCTCCTCAAAACATGCTGCCCATTCTGCCTTTTTGATGTTCACTTCAGCATCTGTGGCCTTATCTTTATCCTTTGTGGACTCTTGCTCCATCCTGTCCAGAGTCTTAAAAGTATCACTGACAATAGTGTCTCCCAGATTGGGAATGGCAGTTCCCTCATTGTCAGTGATTGTTGAGCAGTGACATCTTCTATCTCAATCTCATCGACATCCTCAAGCTCATCATCACTCTACATGCACAGTCGGAGTATCTTTCACAATCTCTTCAGCATTCAATGTTAGGACTCTAGAAAGATTAACATGTTGTCTTTATGTGCCTTTTTGATATTGGTAATAGTATAGGGACTATTTTTGTAATTGTTAGTTCCTTTGTGTTTCATTATAAACAGCTTAGACTGTTAGTAAGAGAATTTAAGAGAGAAAACGAACAACTGCTCATTACTTGTAATTGTCTCTACTTGATATTAATGAAACTGTGAATTTGTTAATATCTTGTTTGAATTCGATTACTTTGTATGTGTTTTCTTTGAATTGTGTTCATATATCATCACAGATTAGCTCAATTCATCCTATCATTTGGTATCAGAGCTATTGGTAGCTGTTAATTGAGTAATTTTGAAGTTTATCAAACTTTGAAACTCAAAAAGCTTACTGAATCTATGATTGATAGACAACTCAAATGAAAACTTGTGGATTTCAGATGTGTTTCATCATCAGAAATATGATTTGAACCACAATTAACAGTTGAATTCATCAAATTTGAGTTAATTTGGTGAATTTGTGTTTGTAAAGTTCATTGTTTTTTCGAACTGAAAGTTGCAAATAATTGATTTGTTGTTGATATCAATAGAAATTGATTTCAGAAGAATGATTATTAGCATAAAACTCCTCTATTGAAAAGTTTCAATCAATTTCATCAACTTTTGAAGATTTTCAGAAGATTCAAGTCTGTTATATTCATATGAACATGATGAATGTGACGCATTAGGGTTGAAGTTTGCTGAAAAATTGTCCAAGTGTTAGGCGTTTGACTACTGTTTAGTCGCACCAACACTGTGTGGACGTTTTCAGTTCAGACGTTTGACCACTGTTCGAGAGAGTCCAAAGTACCATTGTTGAGAAGTATTTGAACTGTTTAGACGTTTGACAATTATGAAGGCGCATCAAAACTGTGTAGGCGCATCACAACTATTTAAACGTTTTACTACTGTTCAGACGCATCAATTTTAGGCATTTTGGAAAAATTTTCTAAGGCATTCCCTTAGACAACTCTCAACTTAGACGCATCAACTGTTGAGGCATTTGAATACTGTTCAGGCGTTTTAACCTCGATACTTAGAATTTTTTTAAGAAAATTCTTTGAAAACTTTTTCATCTTTTTAATTGAAAATATAAGAAAAACAACAAAAATATAAGAATGGTGAAATCAAAAGATTCTGAAAATAGAGTTCCAAAACTTAAAAACAGGACTGATTTTAAAAATTGGTCACTTAGGTTGAAACATCACTTAAATTCCATTGACACTGATCTTTGGAAATCCATAGAAAAAGGACCATTCATTCCAATAATCACTGATGGACGTGACAGAGGGTTGGTATACACTAAAGTATACACTAAAGACTCTCAGGATCCCTATCCAAAAGATGGTCTTCAAGGAGATGATTTGAGAAGAGTAAAAAATGATGTCAGAGCATACTCCTTGATGTGTAAAGACTATCTTTGGATGTTCTTGCAAGGCTTGATGGATATCAAACTGGATATACCATGTATAAATCCTTAAAGACTATATGTGAAGGAGGAAAGGAGATTCAAAATCTCAAGAAACAAAAGTTGAAAAGGCAATTGGAACTGTTTCAACATTTATCTGGAGAAACTATAAACCAGATGATGAACAGATTTGTTCAACTTACTACTGAGATGTCTACAGCTGATATTAAGCCTGATCTTGAAGATCTAAATCTTAGACTACTTAATGGTTTACCATCATCATGGAAACAAATAGTATCCTTACTAAAGCATACTGAGAAGTTCCCAATGGATTTAGATCTACTTATTGCCAAGATTGAGTCAGTAGAAATTGATGAAAGCTCAAGGAACAATGATAGAGTAGCATCAATGTCTCAGTATCAGTTTGTTGTTTCTCCAGCAAACACAGTTGAAAATTCTTTCATGGCAAAAAGTGAGAAAGTTAAAGAAGAAGGAGATTTATTTGTCGGAGCAGGATTTTTCACTGACTCATCAATTACTATTGCCCGTGCTTACACAACACAATCTCATTCTCATTCTCCTCCTAAATCTTAGTCTCAAACATCAAATGTTCAATCAGAGACTTCTTCATCTAACTCTGCTAAATCTAGCAAAGTTAATGATGTGATAAACATCCTATTAGAGGATGAAGAATCAAAAACGCATTTACTGCATTTATGGCTAGTTTTCAAGCATATCAAGGTAGCCATTTAACTCAGTTAGATCTTGTTTTGTAGGATTTATTTGAAATGGATCCTGAAGATGTGGAAGAAATGGAATTAAATTGGCAAATGGTGATGATTGCTTACAGGACACAAAAACACTCATATGTCAACGGGAAGTACAAGCCAAGTGCTAACAAGACTGTTGGATTTGACAAGTCAAAATCTAGGTGTTTTAACTGTAACAGCTATGGCCATTTCTCAAGAGAATGCAAAGCTCCAAGAGATAATGGAGGAAGTGCTCAATCAAGCAATCAAAGGTTTCAACAAGCTCAAAAGACTTATCAAAAGCCTTATCAAAGTCTTCATATGCCTGAGCTTAAAGATGAAACAAAATCATCTGATAAAACCAAGAAAGCTCTTGTAGTCAATATTAAAGATGGTTATGATTAGAGTGCATATGTTGAAAAATTTACTAATGATTTAACCTCTAGTTTATCTCTTATTGCAGACATTCACGAAGAAGATTGGTTAGAAAACAATGATCCAAAGGTGGAAGGTGAAAATGATGAAGATGACTATGATTGGAGTGACAAATCAAATCCTAAGGAGGATAATGATGAAGTAGCTGTAATGGCATAGTCTGATCAACAAAAGGTTGACACTTCATCTTTAAAATTTGAAGCCTCATCTCCAAAATTTCCTGAAATACCATCTGAAGTGAGAGAAAAGCTATGCACAAAATCGTGCTTTGAACATGTTGAATACTATAGAACATACTCATATAATATGTGAGAAACTCAAACAAGAAGAATCAATGCATAACAAATTGAAAGCTGATCATAAAACAGCAGACCAAAAGATTATCTCTCTTCCAATTTCATGGAACAAAACTCTAAAAGAATTAGAAAATGTTTCTAAACAATTGGAAGAGATGACTAAAAATCTTGAACAGGAGAAGATAGCACATGCTGCTACTCAAATGGATCTTGCTAAAGTTAAGAGTTCAAAAGTGATTGTAGAAAACTTGTAAGTGAGAGGAAATATAAACAGAAAGCAGGATTAGGTTTCACTCATGAACCTATGCCTGAATCTATCACAAACACTTTACCAGAGAACTTCAATACACATAATCATTCTCCTGAGAACAAAGCTAAATTTAAAGCTTTTCAGGTCAAAAACAAGAATTATGAAGAAGAAAAGGAAAATATAAAAGTCTTTGTTGAAAATGATCAAGAAAATATTAAAAATGGTCATCCAATCAAAATAAAATCATATGAACCTAAACAATCAAAACAAAACACTTCTCATCAAATTAATTCTGTTTTAGAAGAAGTGAAACTTCAAAGCAAAGACAAACAATAGGTAGGAACATCCGAAGATTCAAACACTACTAATCTTAAACAATTTCAATCTGAAAAGGAATCTTCTTCTCATGATGTTCAATCTGAAAGTAAACCAAGTTCTTCTAAGTCAAAGAATCAAAGGAGAAGAAAGAAATCATCAAAAATCAAATCTAACAAAACAAGAGTTCAGAAAAGTTTATCAAAGCAACAAATCAAACAACAAAACTCAAACCGATAAAATTTGTGTCAGCAGGTTTGTTAAATATGAATTCTCTTCAAAACAACAAGGTGAATTATATGAACAAATATCACTCTGATTGAAATCAAGTTTACATTCTAAGACTTCCGCTATAGGAAAAATATTTGTTCATAAGAAATTTGAGAAGGAAGATCATGTTAAACAGATGAAAAACAATATGACACAACATCCAAATGTAAAACATGAAAAACAACAGTTTAACTTTTTGACACCAAAATATAAAAATGAATCAAACAAAGTGTCAATGTTAAAAGTTAACAAACAGTTGTTTAAAACTCCACAAAAGTACTGTGAAATATGTGATATGAAAAATCACAATACTGCTGAGTGCTATTTCAACAAGTACTGTCACATATGTGACATGAGAAATCATTCTACAGCAGATTGTTATTTTAACACATACTGTACTTATTGTAACGAGAAGACACATAATACTACAAATTATTATTTTAGAATGAGATCACCTAAAAGAGAAATTTCAAACTCAAACTTGAGCAAAGGTTATGTTAATCCTCAATTTATGAGAAATCAAACTGATGAATTTCAAAGATTAACTAATCAACCTTCTTTAGGTTTGAGATCTTTCCAAAAGAAAAATTATGTGAGATCTAAAAATGTGCAAGAACAATTCATACCAAGATCTGCAAAAATGACTAATAAAAATGCTAGTCATCAATTTGTGTCAAAAATTGATAAATCAAAAGGTATGAATGCTTTCAAAAATAACTCAAACAATTTCCAAAAAAAGATTGGTAAATTCATCAAGAATAAACCTGATTTGAGTAATCTTCATTATAAACAATTTACCGTTGTTGATAAATTTGGAAAACCCAAGACCATCTCGGCTTGGGTGGATATATCAACTTAATTTTCTTGTTGTGCAGGTACGCCCAAGAAGACCACTCAATATATGGTATGTGGATAGTGGGTGTAGCCGGCATATGATAGGCAATCCTGCCTTGTTACAAGACTTTAAGTTAAAAGATGGAACACATGTCGCCTTTGGTGGTGATGCTGGTGGAAAAATAACCGGAGAAGGAAGAGTATCAAATAGGATAATAAGCTTTGACAAAGTCAACTTTTGCTCACAGTTGAACTTTAATCTTTTAATTGTATCCCAAATTTGTGATAAATCATATTATGTTCTTTTCGATGATTCATTCTGTTATGTTTTGAAGCCAGGTTTTCAGATAAGCAAAGAGTGGGTAATTGTTATAGCTGAAAGGGATAGAGATGTATACAAACTAGATATGTCTCAAGTTGATCCTTCAACCGAAACAACTTGCCTAATTGCTAAAGCATCAAATGATGAAAGCCATCTTTGGCATAGACGTCTCGGACATTCAAATTTCAAGAATATGAACAAGCTTGTATCTGGAAATCATGTTATTGGACTTCCATCTAAGAAGTTTGCAACAACTGATCACTGCTTAGCATGTTTAAAGGGAAAACACCACAAAGCGTCTTATAAGACCAAACTCATAAACTCAACTACCAAACCTCTTCAATTGTTACATATGGAAATTTTTGGACCAACAAATGTCAAGAGTATTGGACGAAAATCATATTGTTTAGCTATCATTGATGACTATACAAGATTTTCATGGGTTTTCTTTTGTATGCTAAATCTAAAACGGCTGAATTACTAAAAGATTTATCATTAAAGTTGAAAATCAATTAGAAAATAAAGTGAAAATAATAAGAAGTGATAATGGAACGGAATTCAAAAATGCTAACATTGAAATGTTTTGTGCTCGGAAAGGGATAGCTCATCATTTCAGTGCTCCCAGAACTCCTCAACAAAATGGAGTTGCTAAAAGGAAGAACAAAACATTGATTGAAGCTGCTCGTTCTATGTTAGCTGATGCAAAGACTCCTATAACTTTTTGGGATGAAGCTATATCAACTGTGTGTTTTGTTCAGAACAGAACCTTAATTGTGAAAGATAAAATGAAAACTTCTTATGAGTTAATGTTTGGTAGGAAACCAAACATAAATTTTCTAAAATCATTTGGTAGTCATGTTATGATTCTTAATTCAAATGATTCTAGCTCAGACTACCCATTTTTATCATTTGTCAAGGATTCATCAATATGATTCAATGACAATGATCATGCTAATTCAGCTTCAAATCATTCAGTCTCAATTGATGAGGAAGGATCACAACCTTTTCCTAATGATGGTAATAATTTCGTGCAACCTGAGTCTGGAACATCATCCATCTCTGGTGATGTAGTTAATACTGGTAACTTTGATACTTTATTAACTCACCAACTCAAGTTCCAAATTTCAATCCACATTCTTCTAATTTGTTATATGAGCTTTCCAACTTAAACCAAACAAATCTGGATGTTAATATTCAATGTGATGAGATTCCAACATCTTGTATTCACAAGAATCATCCAATTTCTCAGATTATAGGTCCATTGAATGAGAGAACAACAAGGAGTAAATCAGAACAAGCAAACTTGTGCTTATACTCTTGTTTTCTGTCTCAAATTGTTCCTAAAAATGATACTGAATCATTAAAGGACAATGGTTGGATAGAAGCTATGCAACAAGAATTACTTCAATTTCACAAACAAGAAGTGTGGAATTTAGTGGATTTACCTGAAGGAGAAAATGATATAGGCATGAAATGGTTGTTTAGAAATAAGACTGATGATCGTGGTATAGTAATAAGGAACAAAGCAAGACTTGTTGCACAAGGATATACACATGAAGAAGGAATATATTATGATGAGGTGTTTGCACCAGTTGCAAGACTTGAATCCATTCAAGTTTTTCTGGCTTATGCGTCATTCATGAAATTTAAGGTGTATCAAATGGATGTAAAGGGTGCATTTTTATATGGTCCTATCACTGACGATGTGTTTGTGAAGCAACCTCCGGGCTTTGAGGATGTAGAATTTCCACATCGAGTGTATAAGCTGAGTAAAGCTTTGTATGGACTTCATCAATCCCCTAGAATTTGGTATGAGACATTATGACAACACTTAATCCAACATGGATACACAAGAGGAAAAATGGAACCAACTTTATTCATAAAGAAGGGTAATGATGATCTCTTATGTGTACAAGTGTATGTTGATGATATCATATTTGGTTTACAAGTCCAAAGTTGTGCAATGAATTTGAAGAAATCATGAAATCTTGATTCCAAATGAGTTCTATGGGAGAGATTAACTTCTTTCTTGGACTTCAAGTCAAGCAAACCACGATGGAATTTTCATGAATCAAGAGAAGTTTGTTGACAAACTCTTGAAGAAATTTAAGTTGCAAGACTGTCAGTCCATACGAACTCCAGCAGATGTTAACACCAAGATTGAACCTGATCCAAAAGGAAAATCTATTGATCAAACGTTATACAGATCAATGATTGGTTCTTTGACGTATCTTACTCCATCTAGACTAGACATTATGTATGTTGTTTGTGTTTGTGCCAGGTATCAATCAGACCCGAAAGAATCACATTTAATTGATTTCAAAAGAATATTCAGGTATCTCAAAGGTAAACCAACCTTAGGGCTTTGGTATCCTTACCAGGGTAACTTTGAATTACATGGATATACAGATAATGATTATGGTGGTTGTTGTCAAGATAGAAAATCTACTTCGGGTGGATGTTAATTTCTCGGTCCCATATTAATCTCATGGCAATGTAAGAAAAAAACAAATGTCTCTGTTTCAACAGCAAAAGCTTAGTACATTACTGCATCAGCAGGATGTTCTCAAATCCTCTTGTTGCAAAATCAACTACTGGGTTATGGGTTTAATTTTCTTAAAACACCTATTTACATTGATAACACTGCAGCTATGTTCATTACAGCTAATCCTGTTCAACATTCAAAAACAAAACATATCGAAATTCGATATCATTTTCTCACAGATAACTCTGAAAAGGGGTTGATCATTTTGATTCAAATTGCAATAGAAAAACAGTTAGCAGATCTATTTACTAAATCCTTCCTACCAGGACGGTTGAGTACTTAGTAGAATCAATTGGTCTTATTAATCATATGTGAACTCCCTAAATCAACAGACGATCATAAGTGATACTCTCAATGTTAATTGCCTATTTTTTTCTTTTGTATGTGTGCGTGTTTCTTTTTCTTAGAAAAATCAAATACAAAAGCATATACAACAAAATCCAAAAAATAGTTTTTTTCTATTTGTCAGTTCTAAAGGATTTATTCCGCCCAAGATACATATTAAATTGATGTGGCTAGTGTGATATGATCCAAGTCGGGTCATACCCAATAACAAGCCAAAAAAACACAAATAAATATTTATTTGTTGATAAGATCATACAAATAAATATAGACACCAATTTAGAAAATAGGTTTTCTAAGTCACTGCTTTTGTAAATGAACAACATTATGTGGATAATTTGTTCATGAGATTTTATTTATTTCATTATTTAAGTTAGTTAAACAATGAAAAATAAAAGAGTGTTAGTGTTATAAAATTAAAAGGCTTTTAATTTTATAAAACAAGACGGCAAGAATGTAACTTTTTATAAAATTAAATGGGAGGGAAACCCATTTTGATGGGTATTTTCGGCCCCCCCTTGGGCTTGGTGTCAGCACCCATTTTTGTCTTGTAAATTGCAAGACTTGAAGTCTTTCACTCTTCCATCAAAATACTCTCTCTCTCCTACATGAAAAAGCTCCCTTTTCTCTCTAATCTCTCTCTCTAAATTCGAATTTTGGGCTGATTATTAGAGGAACTCTTGGCTGAAAAATCAGTTTTGTGAGCTGAAAATTCAGCCTTCGTTGTGTAGATTCGGATCTACAAGAAGAAATGGAAGTTGGTGTTCTACAACCTAGCAAGTGGGTGTAAGGAAGCGCTTGTGGGTGAGGGCTCCTACATTGTAGTCTTGGCTTTCAAACATCATCATCTAGCCCTCCAAATCCACAGTTCTAAAGGTAGTTTATGTGGTGATATATGTTTTTGATAGTATGCTCTTCCATATAAATAGATCCTTGTCTTGGGTTTTGTCTTAATAAGTGTATATGATACATAAACTCACGTTTTTGATATAAACTCTGCTGCGTTTTAAAGCTAAAATGGTTAATATGACTTTGGTAAGAAACTACAAAACTCAACAAGTTCTTTGTTTTTTTTGAAAAGAATTTGGTTTTGCAATATGTGAGAAATGATAGTACATTAGTGAGATCAGTTGCATATTTCACTCATTAATAAAGTCTGACATGACCAGATATGATGTGCAGACACTATCATGCTATTATACTGAAACTGTAAATTCTTGTGATTAAACTAAATATGTATTCATCTAAGTACTTTTGAGATGTTTTGACTTATCAGATTGACTGTTTGTTGAGTAACAACACTCACACCTGATGGTGATGTAATTAATCATGAGATATGTTACAAGTATCATTTCACTTCTTTGTTATGAGTCATCATAGACCTAAAGTGCTGAGAAATCCTTTGTTGTAAGTCATTACAGACCTGGTATTCTCTTTGATACAAAAGATGCAATGTGCACAATCTATTCAAATGGATAGTTAGAGATAATAAAATGGTTACCCATGATATTCTTTATTCATTTAAGTAACATGAGATCTGATTACACATATGTTTCAGGTAATAAGTTGAGTATGTGTTCTTGCTTGCATGTCATGATGACAGTTGAGCTCTCTAAATATAACCTAATCAATCCAATTGAAAAAGTAAGTGAGCTGATATTATGTCAAAAATGCTCATTGTCTGTCCTTAGATCTTGTGTCTCATTTGCTGTGATATCGACATGGAACACACTTGATCAGGATTTATTCACTGTCTATAACTATCCACAAATTTTGTATTTTAATGTGCTGATCTTCATTGTTATGATCTCACTGCAGACATTAATTCTTGTAGATATTAGATTTTGATTCTGCTTTTATTTTGATTTTATGCATGTTTTATGTGTGTGAAGGCAATGTCATAATAAGTTGTGTGATCTTATTATGCTACCTTAGAAAACTTATAAGTTGTTTCAACTTAAAAGTTTAAAGGGGGTAATAAATGAAAACGTTTTTCTCTGGAAAATGAAAATCAAAGAAAGTTGAATTGAAAGGATGATGCTATATGTTCAAAGTTTAGGTGAGTGTCATCATGAAATTTTGAAAATCATGATATGAACCTATATAAATTTGCCAGTGGAAATGTTTCTCTCAGAGTTGAGAAATAGAGATTTGATTATGTTTTGAGATTAAAATGAAGGGAAAGAAAAGAAAGAAAAATTTCAAAGTTAAACATCAAGTGAAAGAAATTTGAATTTGTTGAAAACTAATTTTGAGTGTGGAAAATATAAAAAGTTCAAATTTGAGGGACTAAAATGAAAATTTTGGATAATTCAAATTTATACTTCTAATGTTTAAAAATTAGTATAAAATATTACTAATATGTTTAAACAGTATGCAGGTGAAGAAGAGTGAAAAACATCAAGTGTAAGACTCATGAAAGTCATCTCAGTCAACTCATGCACCTAAATAGTCGTCATATGTCTAAATAGGAGCATGGTGAACATTCAGGAATTTATACAAGTGTTTGGGCATTTTTCATATTCCCATGCGCCTAAACAGTTGCAATAAGCATAAAGTTCAACCAAGTGTTTGGGTGTAAACGCCTAAATAGTGAATGAGTTTGATTTTATACAAGTGTTAGACGTTTTGAATGTCATGCGTGTACAAAGTGGTTGAAAGACAAAGTGTTAGACGTTTCAGGAACTTCAGACGACTG
Organism: Flaveria trinervia; assembly: GCA_025506515.1. Lineage (NCBI taxonomy): Eukaryota > Viridiplantae > Streptophyta > Magnoliopsida > Asterales > Asteraceae > Flaveria > Flaveria trinervia. The sequence goes on from CM046443.1 coordinate 63,322,597, forward strand.
AAAAGTGCTAAAGCGCCTAAATAGTGCTTATGCGTCTGTACAGTGCTCATGTGACTGAACAGTTCTCATGCATCTAAGTCCATACGACCATACAGTGTTCATGCGTCTTATTAATTTGTGAATTTTAGGATTTCATACGCACACATACTGCTAAGGCGTCTAAATTTCACTTAATATAAATAGAACACTTACACTTGTTTCTCATTTACACTCAAAAACTTCCTCTGAAAAACAAAGTCTCTGAACTATCGACACTCGGTTTTCCTCAATCAAGCAGATAATTAGTGTTTAAGACAAATTGCTGTTGAATGTTAGATAGTATTTGAGTTAGAAAATGTATGTTTGTGATTCAAATCAGTGAATTTTCAGTAACTCTTCATGATTCTCATAAACGTTCGCCTGCTATTTGGGCGTTCAAACCCTATGACAATCAAAGTTAAACAAATAAAATCTTAACATCATATAAAATTGATCATAGATTGTTGATGTATATCAAATTCCGTGTGATTTGATATATTGATTGTGTATTAACATAACAATGATGTTGAATAGAAAATCCTCGGTCAAATTTCTTCGAAGGAAGAAGAAGAAGATGAATAGACATAAAAAATTTTTTTAAATAAAAATAATATTTTTAATAAAAAGTAGAAAAACTCAGAAATCAAAATGAATAAATGTTAAATTCAAAATAAATAATTCAAGTATGCCACAAAATTAAATTCACAAGTAAAACAAAATATAAAGCACAATTCAAAGTTGAATTTAATTTCAAAACATAAATTCTTCAATCTTTCAATGTTCTAATATTTTCATTTTATTTTGCAGATGGCATTGTTAAAGTTCGAACCGAAACATAATGTTGCTGTATTTCTAGATGAAGAAAATAGAGAAGCAGTAGGTTATGAAGAAATGATACGATTTTGTTTGAGAACTAAATATTTTTATGCAATGTGTGCACGGCCAATGACTATAAAAGATTGATCATGAAATTCTGGAGAACTGCTGAAGTTGAAAGAAATGAAGAAGGAAACAAAGTTGTAAGAACATTCATTACTTCTGACAGAATGCTTGAAGTCTCAGAACAAGCAATCAGAATTGCTCTTAAACTTGGAGAAAATGACCCTGAAGACTTATCTGAGTATACATTCAATGAATGTAGAGAAGTGTTTATGCAAATGGGTCATCCAGATCATTTCCCAAAGAAACAATTTTTCCGAGCAAGAGTGTACAAGCATTGGAAATTATTATATTATATCTTTCAACAATGCATGTCTAAACGTAGTGCTGGTTGGGACTCATTCCCTGTAGACATTGCATCTCCAATTATTGCCTTAGCCACAAATAGAAGATTTAACATGGCTAAATGGATATTGAATGGTTTCATTTTCAATCTTGAAAGAGGAAGGAGACATAAATACTTAATGTATCCTAGATATCTTCAAATGCTTATAAATGAAGAAAATCCAGATCTTTATGTTGAAAGAGTTGAAGTTGAAAAATTACAATCGGAGCATATGTCTGAATCTATATATAAAAGACTATCAATTATCACTGGTGCTCAAAACATTCCTCTATTTGAGTATATGAGGAATGTATCTAATGATGAAGTTGATATAAACCAACAACACTTCCATTTATGAGAAGATGAACCAATAGATCCTAATGATCTCATTGAGGATGTTGTTGAAGTTATGATTGATGATGATAATGAACATAATGATGATGAAGATTCAGAAAGCTCATCAACAGATGAAGATAATGATGATAATGATGGTGCAGTTGAGGCACATCAAGAATCAATTGAAGAAGTGAATGAAGATGAACATGTGAATGAAGTTCAATTCATAGCCGAAGAAACTGTTGCTAATAATAGTCTTGATAACACTGTTAATGAAGTTCAAGAAGATGAACCTGATGTTGGAGTACATGAAGAAGGTTCACAAAATCAAACATTTGATTTTGATTTTATGCATGACATGTTATATGAACCAGTATTTCAAGCTAAGCAAAATGAAGAGTTTGAAGAAATTGTTGTAAGTACAACTCAAAATACTTCTGTACAAACAGAAGAAATGGTGGATGTTGATGAGGTAGAAAAGTTGAAAGAAGAGAATGTAGTTAAAGAAAAGAAAATTGAAGAATTAAAGGCTGAAAATGAAAAACTAAAACAAATGAATATATCTCTTCAATGAGAGATTAAAAGGCTAGAAAGTGAAAATGCAAAGCTAAAAGAAGAAAATGTTGAGGAAGATGAAAAAATTGTGATGTATGCAAAAGATAAAGAAGATGTGATAAAGAATTTTGAGGTGATGATAAAAGATTATGATATTCTTGAACAAAAATTCAAGAAACTGACAGAGGAAAATGAAAAATTGAAAGAAGAGTTGTTAAAGTCAAAAGAAGTACAAAAGGCCATAGCACCTGAACAAATGATTAGTGTTGAAATGAATGTTGTTGAAGAAAATCCTGTAATGGATAAAGGAAAAAAGAAAACATGATGATATTGAAGATTCAAGTTTATCTGAGTCAGTTCCAAAAGTTCAAAGAATTGAAGAAAATGTTGAAAAACAAACCACTCATGAACAAATTGAGGCTTTGATAGATGTTGAAGAAATGTACAATGATGATTGGTGTGATGAAGTTTTGAATGATGAAGATATTGATGAAGCACAATTTGTAGCTATTTCTCTTCACAAGAACAATTTCAAGATCAAGAAGAAGTACCACAAGATTTTAAAGAAAGATATAATTATCTTGTGAGGATGAAGTATACAGAGTATTTTTGGATGGACTGATAGTTTCTCAGATCAATGATGAATATGAGAAGTGTATTGCCGCAAAGTCAGTTGCTCCAATTGATCCAAATGAAATTGTGATAGAGCATGGTGAATTGATCAGAGAAAAAGAAAGTATTAATGTAGAAGAATTACCAAGCTCAGAGCTTCACCATCCTGATGCGGATAGTATGAGTATTCGAGCTTTAAGATCATGGTTGCAAGCTAGAAACTATCCATGGAGAAAATTGAAAAGACTACAATCTGTATCATTAAGAAATCTTGTCAGAAGCTTTCAAGAGATAGAAAAACAAAAGAAGAAGATGACTATTCTTGATACAAACAATCCTCAATATTTGGAGATCACAAAAAGAACAAGAATGCTAAAACCTCAAGATATCAAACAAATGGCAAGAAAGTCACATGCTTATGACAGTAGGAAAGAACTGATTAAAATGTTTTCAAGTACAGAAATGCAAGCTTACAAAACATCATCTGAGCAAATTCAGATTTTTGATAATGCTAGATCCATAGGTGATTTAGTGAGGAACGTATTATAGAAAGGACAATCAGTTGCTGAATTGTTGAATGCTATGTGTTAGGATCAGTGATCTATGTTTGATTGATTAGAGAGTATAGCAGCAGAATTCTAACAATGAATTAGCCAATCACAAGAACGAAATGATATTCAATGATGAACAAAGACGGTTACAGAAAGAGAGAATTCTGCAAATATATTTCATTCAATATTCGCTTTCGTGGTAACAGAATGTCACAATTACAATTAGGTCGACACCTCTTATATAAGAGATGTGACGTCTGCTGATGTCACTTCATAGTGACATCTAACAGAATTATTCCAACTGAAACACAACTACTGAAGATGTCAAAACAGCTCACATCTTCTTACAAAAATACTAAGTGTTATCAGTTACTATAACTACTGAAAAACATAAAACTACTGAAACTACAACGACTGAAGAACAAGCTCTTCAGTCGTTTTACAAAACTACTGAAAGTAAAAACATAAAACTACTGATATCACAACTACTGAAGAAGTACTCTTCAGCTGTTATGACAAACTACTGAAACTTCAGTACTGGTCTTCAGACTTGAACTTCAGATGTTTCATCAGCCGATGACTTCAGTAGATATCATCAGCTGATGTCTTCAGTCTTTGTCTTCAGACTTTGTACACTAGTTGTTGATCTTCAGCACTTGTAGACTCTTCAGCTGTTGTACTTCAGTACTTTGGACTTCAGCTTCAGCACTTGTGTTCTTCAGCTGTTGAACTTCAGCACTTGATCTTCAGCTGTTGGAGTTTTCAGCACTTGTCGAACTGCTGATGAAGCTTTCAGCAGTTTTTGTGATATCATGTGGGACTTAGAGGTTTTCTAATCTTGGCTCATTGGTCTTTTGGTCCAACAAACTCCCCCTGAACCAATGCAGCAAAAACTCTAATTTATTTATTTTCCCACTTATTGTTGGCAAAAGATTGGTCTTTTTCCTTCTTGATCAGTAGAGAAGATGACCCATATAAGCTCCGGCCTGGGAAGAAATCTCAGATATTTGTTTAGCAAGATATGAATGGGAACTCTGTTTTGGGGAACTAGACACAGAGTTGTTATCCCATTCATGAGATCTACTTCCCGTGTATAAGCCTGTAGGATTCTCTGGTGTATGCTCTGAGAAACATGATTTGTTCTTCCATGGTCAGGTTCTCGGCTTCACCATCAAACAATCCTTCTCGCCCATACAGCTCTGAGATGTACTTGGCCTGTTACCATTTTGAGCTCAACTGTTGTAATCTGTCTGTATGCAAACTCATCAGGATGAGTCCCTTCAAGTAACAGACTAAGCTCATTTTGTTTGAAGTTATCAAGCCTCTTGTAGACTAACCATAGACTAACCCCTTTTTAATAATTCTGTTCTCTAACATCTTTTGGGGTGGTTGTTTAGTCTCATAGGCCTTCTTGAAGTCTTCGACAATCTCCCAGGGTGATACTACAAGGGCCACTGTGATCTCTTCATCTACGATCCTTTTGACTTGGCCCTTGTATCTCGAAGGAATGTCTTTCTTTACAATCCTGTGAGCCACCCTAGGATCAGGCCATACTCTCACCTTTTCCTTCTGATATTGAAATGTGTTGGCAAGAGTGTACAACCTCAGAGCTTCTTTCTTCATACTAAATTGATGACGAAGCAGCGTAAGTTTTGTCAATGCTTTTTAGCATTTCATCATCATGAAGCTTTTGCTGCTGTTCTTCTTCAATCTTTACTCTCACAGCTTCCATCTGTGAGGTGGGAGTGATGGGCATGGGTTTGGCTTTCGCTAATGTTAGAACTGCAGACAGAGGCAGCCTATCTTCTTCCACATCATCTTCTTCTTCTTCTTCTTCTTCTTCTATCCTCAGCACCCTTCTCCTCCTTCTAGGTGCATCACTGGATGATGGTTGGGTGGTAAAGGAATTGGTTTTGAAGATTGAGGATGTTTGGATTTGGGCTTTGAGATTGGTTTGGAGATTTGAGGGGTAGGCTGTTTTTGAGTGGGTGGAAGGAAGGTTGTTCAAGCATTTTGGTTGTGAGTTTGGCCTTTGTAAGTCTTGCCATTTCAAATCTTTTTCCAGCCCCAGCCTCATCAAGTGCTTCAATGATAATCCCCTTATGAAATTGCTCAGACAGACAGATTCTGGTGGCTATAGCCAGAATACTGTCTCTGGTCCATGAACGAATCTCCATCAAAGATCTTCCTAAGTATTTGGCAATGAAACGAATCATGATCTCCAATCTCTCTTTTTCCAGTACATCATACCCAGCCCATCTGGTTTGAATCTCCTCCACTTCCAACTTCCTGATCTCACTATCTAATGTGGCTGTATCAAAACCTTGCTTGAAGAGTTGCTCAATGATTTTGTCCATGGATCGCTGTGTGTGTCATCTACATCTTTTACCAGCTCTTCCAAGGATTTTTCTTCAGCAGTAGGTTGATCACATACTTTTCTTTCTTTTGTAAGTGATCAGTTGTTGTTGCTTTTCTTTTTCCAACTCCTGGGCTTTCTCTTGTGCCTTCTCATCCTCAGTTCTTTTCCTCTTCTTTTCTTTCACTGCAGTATCTCCCCCTTTTTGGATGCATTGGTGGTGGGGTTTGTACCGCAGAAAGTTTCTTTTGCACAGCATCATCAATAAGTGGTTGTAGAGTTGAGGAAATCCTCTCATCAAGGGCTTTAGTAACATTTCATTGATGATGGGAGTGATGAGAGGTAGGGATTGTTGGAATACAGCAACCATCTGCTCTGGGGTTCTGTCCCGGAGAGATAGTGCCAAAAGCAGAAGCTGGAGGCTCAGGAAGTGGAGGGTAAAGTGTTTGGGGAACCTTCAACTGAAGGTGCCATCTGTGGTTTGGTGGAGGCAGATGGTCTTTTGTTCCTTAGAAGTTTTGGCAAGCAGCTCTTTGAGTCTGCTCACCTCCTCCTCCAAGATGTTGTTTTGGGCGATTACATCGTAAAAGAAGCCCAGGTCATCATCAGTAGATACTGAATCACCTGACCTCCTGATAAGATCAGGATGAACATGCACTGAGTGTAGCTCAGTTGTAGCATGTGCCCCTTTGTCTTGGAACTGGGGACTTCCTGCCTCAGGACTATGTTCGTCATCAGCATTGCCTCTGGTAAGGTCTTAGTAATGGTACCAACTACAACCTGATCATATGCTGACGCAGGAGAAGTGGCAGCCTCACCAGAAGTTCCAATCTCCATTGCTACACTAGGAGAAGGAACATTGTAACCCCTATGCTGTGGGTTCTCAGCTGCACTTTGGTCCTCCCCCTTAAGGGTAGAAGTGTTCCAGTAGTAATTGGTATCTGGGGAGGGGGTGAGAGTGCAACTGAGTCAGCACTTGTGCAACAAGCAATGTAGGACTTTGGGGGGCGGTTGCATGGGGAATGGGGTAAAGCAGTGTGCACCTGGGGAGGATGGTGCTCTTCAATGGCAATCTCCTCAAGTGAGGAAGATCCCAGATGTGTGGGTACCCCTTGTGTGGTTGCTGCAGGCTCCTTTTGAGAGGAATCCTGAGCGGCTATGGCTGGAAGAGTCCTTATATCCACTAGGGGTTATAACCAGTGGATATAGCCTGCGTTTGTGTTGCAGGGGCATCCTCAGGGGACTCATTTCCCTGAGTAGCCTTTTTGGTTTTCTTTTTAGTGGGTTTGGTGGGGACTTTTGATTTGGAGTGGTGGTTGGGGTTTCCAGCTGCGTGGGTTTGCGCAGCTTGGCAGCTAGTTGAGTGATTGGTCAGAGTTGTGCCGGGAGTATACTTCAGGCAAAACAGCCATAGCAGGGACTCCCAGGCCAACAAGTCCCTCAGCTTGAAGCTGGTTTGTAATTATGGCCATTATGAACCGCGGATATAATATCCAATGGTTAGCAGTTTGTTTTTGTGCCATATCCTTGAGCTTTGAAAATAGTATTTCTGAAAAATTTAAAGGTTGTTGCTCAAGAATGGATACATTACCTGCTGCCACTTTGTAGACATTTGATCCCAAGACGAGTCTTAGGAGCCAAACAGACATTTACCATGTGAAAGATTAGACGTTCAGCATCATGGAAATGTTTCTTCAGTATGGTGGGCACTAAGGTTTCCCTGATATCCATGGTGGGCAAAGGATAATCAATTGTGCCCTTTGGATATCCAGCAGGAGAAGTGGCATCATCCAGGTGTAGAGTTTGACGAAGTATAGCGGAGTGATGACCACTTCGTGGTTGTTGATGATCGACCGGAAAGACGCTGTGTTGTTCTCCCCAGTGGTGAGGGTGACGTTCATCCAAAACTGTTAAGGATTCGGCATGAAGGATTGGATTGAGAAGAAAGGCCGTTTTGTAGGGTGACTGGATCATAAGATCAATAGCATTATCGAACATAGCCCAGAATGGCGATTTGGTGAGGTAAGCTACACAGTTGTGTCGCGGTTTGAGTTGCATGGACGCCATTTAGGAGAGAGAAGTTTTGGAGAGATGAACATTAGGTTTGAAGAAGATGAAGCTCTGAATGATTAGGTCAGGGATATTTATAGGGTACGGGTTAGAAAACGACTGAAGGATTGGTGTTAGTCATCAGTAGTTTTAAACGACTGTTGACATGGTATTACCCTTTCAGACGTTGAAACAGCTGAAGTCTGGTTTAGGCATCAGTAGTTAGAAAACTGCTGAAAGCCATGTTTTGACTTTAGATGATGAAACAACGGAGGACTTGGTGTTTGTCATCAGTAGTTGTGAAAACTACTGAAGACAGTGGTTTTGTCATCAGTTGTTGTAAACAGCTGAAGACTTGGTGTTAGTCATCAGTAGTTATAAAACTACTGAAGACATGGTTTTGCTTCAGTGTTTAGAATGAAAAAGCAGTTGTAGAAACAACTGAAGAAAGTTCTCTTTAGTAGTTTTCGTCAATTCATAGCCTTCAGCTGTTTCATACTGTCCTTAACACTTACTCATCAGACTTTGCATCTGCTTTTAGGTGTTTCATAGGACGTCAGTACTTATCTGTTTGTACTGATTTCAGTAGTTGTAACTACATCAGTAGTTTGGAACAGATAAAGTACTTCAGTACTTGTGAGGCATTTAGCCGTCAGTAGTTATAAAAATACTAAAGGTGAAAGGACTCATCAGTACTTATATGTGACATGGTTACCAATGATCACCAGTAATTATTACTGAAATCATCAGTAGTTGTCACTTATTCTAGCTGCAGCATACCAAGCCTTAACACAAGGTTTTGGAAAGTAGAACTATCCAAGGCTTAGTAAAAATATCTGCAAGCTCATCAGCACTAGGCACAAACTTAGGATCAATCAGACCTTTTTCAAAGCAATCCTGAATAAAATGATGTATGATCTCTATATGTTTGGTCCTAGAGTGCTGGACTGGATTTTTGACAATACACAAAGCTGGAGCACTATCCATTAATAATGGAGTCTTAGTCTCTTAATGCCATAATCCAGAAGTTGGTTCTGAAGCCAGAGTACCTGAGAAGTACAACTTGCAGCAGCAATGTACTCGGCCTCAGCAGTTGAGATCAGCAACAGATGTTTGTTTCTTACTTGCCAAGAAATCAAACGGTTGCCTAGGAATTGACAACCACCAGAAGTTGACTTTCTGGTTAACTTGCACCCTGCATAGTCACTATCTCAAAAAGCAACTAATTTGCAAGAGTGTCCAGTGGAATACCATAAACCCAGAGATTGTGTACTTTGCAAATATCTAAAGATTCTCTTGACTGCAATCAAATGAGACTCTTTAGGAGCAGCCTGAAATCTAGCACAAACACATGTAGCAAACATAATATGGTCTAGAAGCTGTAAATACATCAAGGACCCAATCATACATCTGTAAAGTGTTTCATCAATAGCTTTACCTTTCTGAGCAGCATCCAGTGTGTGGTGTGCACATGGGAGTAGACAGGGCTTACAGTTTTGTAAATCCAACTTATTCAAAAGATCTTTGTATATTTTGACTGATGAATAAAGGTTCCATCAGCTTTTTGTTTAATTTGCAAGCCTAGAAAGAACTGTAATTCTCCCATTGCACTCATTTCAAACCTCTTTTTCATTGATGTTGTAAAATCATCACACAACTGGGGATCAGAGGATGCAAAAATGATATCATCAACATAAATCTGAACAACTAGCTTATGCTGATCCACCTTCTTAATAAATAAAGTTTTTATCAATGGAGCCTCTGGTGAAATTATTCTTAAGAAGAAAAGTAGAAAGTGTCTCATACCAGGCTCTAGGAGCTTGTTTCAACCCATAAAGAGCCTTATCAAGTTTATACACACATTCAGGATGTTTATTATCCTCAAAGCCTGGTGGTTGACACACATAAACTTCTTCCTTTATTTTACCATATAAAAATGCACTTTTGACATCCATTGAAAAACTTTAAGATTGTGGAATGCAGCATAGGCTAAAAACAATCTGATTGCCTCTAGTCTGGCTACAGGGGCAAAGGTTTCATCATAGTCAATACCTTCTTCTTGTGAAAACCCCTGTAACAACCAGTCTAGCCTTGTTCTTAACAATAAGCCCATTTTCATCAGTTTTATTCCTAAACACCCAATTTAGTGCCTATTGCACACTTACCTGGGGAAGAGGAACCAGTTCCCACACTGCTGTTTCTTGAACTGAAGTAGCTCAAGCTGCATAGCTTCAACCCATCCATTGTCTCTCAAAGCAACATGGTAGTTCTTTGGCTCTAGCTGACGATGAAGAGAGCATAGAAGCAGAAGTTAGACAATTGATTTCTTGTTGAAACACCAGCATTGATATACCAATAATCTGAGACATTGGGTGATTCTTAGTTCTTGATAACAATGAGATCTGTGCAAGTGTTTGTAGGACCTTCAGCAGCAGCAGATGTTGATGCAGACTCTTGAAACCAAGAATTAGATGGTAGCTCAAAAGATGTAAAGGAAACAGAGATCTCATCAGCTTTGTTGTGGATGGAACTGCTGAAGCTACAGGAACATCAAATTTAGCAGACACAGGCAGTTGGTCGCTAAACTGAATAGGTGAGTATTGATATTATCAGCATCATCATCAATACCACCAGGGAAGACATGCTGCAGAAGATGATTTATCCACATGATCTGCAACAGCTGGAGGTTGATAAGGAACATATTGCAGTATGTCCAAATCAAACAACTCCACAGGTTTTGTGGAATCTTGTCCAAAGGAGAGTCATTAACTTCACATGCAAAGTCTCTTCAACTATCTTTGTTCTACAGTTGAAGACTCTGTATGCCTTGCAAGTAGATGAATAACCAACAAAATACCCTGCATCCACCTTAGGATCAAATTTATGGAGTTGATCCTTTGTGTGAGATAAAACAGGGACACCCAAATGCTTTGAAAAATGAAATTAGAGAGCCAAGTGATGGAGAACTTCATATGGAGTTTCATCAACCTCTAATTTACTAAGACTCTATTCTGCACATAGCAAGCTGGGTAACAGCTTCAGCCCAAAAGGTCAGTGGCAAACCAGAGTCAGCCAACTGGACCTTGCAGCTTCAATTAGGGTCCTGTTCTTTCTCTCACTCTCCATTTTGTTCTGGAGTCCTTGGTATGCTAACTGCCTTTTGATTCCCTTTGAAAGATAGAATCATCAATGTATGGTTTCTGAATTCAGTTCCATTATCACTCCTAATACACTTGACTGGAAGGGAATACTGCTTCTCAATATACAACACAAAGTGAATAATCTTCTGAGCAACCTCATCCTTTGAATTTAGAAAGAAAGTCCATACAAATCTGGAGTAATCATCCACAATTACCAGACGTATTTCTTCTTTGCCATGCTCATCACTCTCCACAGGACGAAATAGATCCATATGCAGTATTGCAAGCAGGCAGTGGACTTAGGCTCTTCAATAGGGGAATGAGACTTTGTGTTGTTTTCCTTTTAAACAAGCAGTGCAGGTTTCATCACAGTGGAACTCCTTTATTGGTAAGCCTCTGACTAAACTATTGTGGATTAGCTGGTTCATGTTTTTGAAATTAACATGACCAAGCCTTCTGTGCCACAGTTAGATTCTTGAGTAGAGGCTTTGGAAAATAGGCAAGGATTGCCTCTGAGATCTATTTTCTTGGAAAGATATAAGGCATACACTCTTCCTGTCCTGTTGGCTCTCAGGAGAGTGTGATCATCCAACACTTATCAATCAAATGCAGAACTTTGATGACAGAATCCTACAGTTCTGACTGGTGAAAAGAGCAACATGGCCTTTATCACACATTTGACTGACCTCAAGAGATTGTACTTGAGATTTTCCACATGATTAACATCATCAAACTTTATTTCTCCATTGGAGACAAGCCATTTCCAATGATGTAACCCCTAGCATCATTGCGCAAAGAAACAAAGCCCTTCTTTCCTTGAGAGTAGTCATGAAGAGAGAGTTGTTCCCAGTCATGTGCATAGACCCCCCACTGTCTACATACCATATGCTACTTTGGCATGTTGGAGAACCCTGCAATAATAAACAATCAGTTAGTTTTGGAGACCCAAACCTTTTTGGTTTGGGCCTGGTCTCATCAACTCATCAATAGAAACTAACAGGTAACTAACAGAACATAACATGAGAACAACACCTGATGAAGAAGATGGTGAAGAAGAGGAATCCTTTGGCTTGGACCTCCTTTTCTGTGGTTTCAACATAGGAGCATCTAATTGGTTAACTCTACCCATAGATGTTGAACATCATAACCAGTTGTGTCTGATTTTGTGATAAAGCTTTCAGCTCATCAGAAACTTGCAAGTGGAGTTTGATAAGTTCCTATGTTGCACCTTCTTCTTCTGAGCAATCTCAGCTGTCACCTGTTTAACACCCTTCCTTTTTGGTTTTCTTTGTGGACTTAAGGGTTACAGGATTTGATGTTGCTGATACAAATGTGGTCTCAAACTCAGTTTTCATTTGCCCATTTTCTCTTTATTTCTTCTTTATGTTTGAGTTTGGAACCTCTTTTGTACTAGCAATCATCTGTAAGATGATTGAACAAACCACATACATCACATGGTTTCTTCTTCATCTTTAGTTGATCATCTACTAAAGAGGGTGAAGCAACTGAAGACTTGCTCTTCAGTACTTTGGAAGCATTGTTTGCTTTCTTGACTACCTCTTTAGTAGTCTTCAAACTCTTTCTACTGATAGTTTTTTCTTCTTTTCAGTACTGGCAGGAGTTGGAGTTTGAACTTCAGGTGTTAAATCCTGCTCTCTAGTCCTTTCAGGACTTTCATAATTAACTCCTGAGTTGATCACTCATTGATCATGTGAGTGTCAGCATTGGAACCATCAACATCAGCTGATAGTTTCTGAGAGGGCTTGATGCTGACTTCTACTTCAGATTGTGTTGTATCAAAAGTAGAATCACATGATGAGATGGATTGGTTATTACTCTCACCATCAGATTCTACTCTGCTCTTGGAGTAAAATCTGTAGGTGGAGCAGTGTGATTGTAAGCAATGCCAAACTTCACATTGGAAGCAGATTGCTTACTAAGAATTTCAAAACCTTTGCATGATTGTACCCATCTATCACACTCTACTTGGGTGACTACAGGGTTTCTTTGAGATCTTTATACTTCTCTAGAAGTATCTCTTCCCTACCTTATCATCATTTTTGGCATTTAAGTTTGTAAATCTCATCATTCTTATCATAAAGCACAGACTCAAATTCAGCTTTGCTTTTGGAAATTATTTGTTCTAGCTCAATGTTCTTGTTGGTTAAAGCTACATTTGCTTCTCTGATAGATGCAAATGCCTATGCATGTTTCAGAACATAATTTGGCTTTTGCCTCAGAGGATACCTGTGATACCTTTGGTGTAGAGGCATTAGTGGATGAAGTATCAGCAGAATCCAAAGCCATAAGAGCTAGATTTCCAAAGGGACTTTCACCACCATGTTGACCAGCACCTGAGAACAGTTGTTCATGACCAGACAAGTCTTCTGGTAAACTGCTCCAGTCAACAACTCCTGGGGTGAAGAAGCTGTGTTGTTGAGGTTGAGTTTGTTGATGAGATTGGGAAGGTTGTGTTCAGGCAATGCTTGTGGTTGTTTGCAATTGGAGCTTGAACAGATTTGGTTGAGGCATATAATAGCAGGGATAAGGATATGACATTTGTCCCTGGGGAACAAAGTATAGGAGATCTAGGATGTGAATGATGAGCAGAACCAGCAGGATGTTGCCCTCTGTTTGTGGACTAGTACTAGGAAAAGTCACAAAGGGTGCAGAAGAGTTAGATCCAGTTGATCTACACTCTCTTGCAAAGTGTCTCAGCCTTTGGCATTTGTGACACCTCAACTTACTCTTGTCAAAACCAACTTTGGTTTTGCCAGAGAGTCCAGGAAATTTCCTGCAGTTCTCTTATAGAACTTCTGAGATCTGATATTAATCAATGCCATTGGCTCAAAATATCCATCTCTTCTAGATCATCATGAGCTATTCCTTTCAGATCATCCATAATGAAGCATAAATTGTCATCTTACTGCTAGAATGACTCTCAATACCAACAATGCATGATGAGAACTATTTGTAGAGAAATCATATACTCATCATAATTGCTTTCAGATGCAGCATATTCTGACTCATGACCAACCAAGGCAGTATTCCCTGGTACAAAGTCATCAGTGAGCTTTCCTGACGAGGACAGTTTCCTCTTCTGCTCTATCTCTCTTTCGATGTAAGCAGTTCCCATGAAGTGGGTGAGAGATAGCTATCCAGATTTGCACTGGAGCGTAGGACAATAGTGTATGTGTCCCATCTCTCAAGCAGTGATCTGAGGAACCTGTTATTCATCTGGCTATTGTGTATTCCTGTTTCACCATTTTCAACACAGAGATCAAGCAGAAAAAACGCTCAAACTGGTGAGTCAGTGTCTCACCCTTCTATGAGAGAATGTCTCATATTGTTGGGCAAGGATTTCTTTGTTGTTTACTAAGACCTCATCTGTGCCACCGAATTATTCCTTCAGGCATTCCAGAGATCATGAGCAGTTTCATGATGCATAAGCCCTGAATAGATTTCATTAGGCAGTGCCATGGCCAGAATTCCATGGGCTTTAGCATCAATCTCAAACAGTTTCCGATCTTCATCAGAGTATTGTTCCTTCTTCTTCGGAACCATTTGATTGGTTCCGGATTGTTCCCATAGGATTATGTGGTCCATGTACCACAGATGTCCAACAACCTGAACTGTTAACACACAGGTGATCAAGCATTCTTCGTTGCCATATGTTCTACTCGGTCCTAACAGCATCGGAGGCTTGGTTGAGGAACCGGTATTGTGAGGATCATTAGAAGGAGTACTGATCTCAGATTCAATCAAATTCGATTAAGCTAAAACAGATTTAGAACAAAACACAACAAACAATTGAACCAGAGAGATCTCAAAATAATGAACGAAAGCGACAGAAATTCAAAATCTATAACCAGTTCTTGCGAATATGCTAATTCAATCAACATAGATATCAATTAGCAGTTCAATGATCAATTGTTAGATCGATCAATGATTAACCTGCTCTGATACCATTGTTAGGATCAGTGATCTATCTTTGATTGATTAGAGAGTATAGCAGCGGAATTCTAACAATGAATTAGCCAATCACAAGAACGAAACGATATTCAATGAAGAACAAAGACGGTTATAGAAAGAGAGAATTCTGCAAATATATTTCATTCAATATTCGCTTTCGTGGTAATAGAATGTCACAATTACAATTAGGTCGACACCTCTTATATAAGAGATGTGACGCCTGCTGATGTCACTTGATAGTGACATCTAACAGAATTATTCCAACTGAAACACAACTACTGAAGATGTCAAAACAGCTGACATCTTCTTACAAAAATACTAAGTGTTATCAGTTACTATAACTACTGAAAAACATAAAACTACTGAAACTACAATGACTGAAGAACAAGCTCTTCAGTCGTTTTACAAAACTACTGAAAGTAAAAACATAAAACTACTGATATCACAACTACTGAAGAAGTACTCTTCAGCTGTTGTGACAAACTACTGAAACTTCAGTACTTGGTCTTCAGACTTGAACTTCAGATGTTTCATCAGCCGATGACTTCAGTAGATATCATCAGCTGATGTCTTCAGTCTTTGTCTTCAGACTTTGTACACCAGTTGTTGATCTTCAGCACTTGTAGACTCTTCAGCTGTTGTACTTCAGTACTTTGGACTTCAGCTTCAGCACTTGTGTTCTTCAGCTGTTGAACTTCAGCACTTGATCTTCAGCTGTTGGAGTTTTCAGCACTTGTCGAACTGCTGATGAGCTTTCAGCAGTTGTTGTGATATCATGTGGGACTTAGAGGTTTTCTGATCTTGGCTCATTGGTTCTTTTGGTCCAACACTATGATTGCTCCAGATTTTACAAATCAAGTAAAAACAATTGCATGGAAGTATGATGAGATTTTTGATGCTTTTTTAATCAAAAGAGTAAATGCAATCTGTCATGTATATCACTTTTACTCTAGCATAATTAAGCTTCCTATGCAAGATTTGAAGGAGTTGAATAGATTACCTTTGATCAATCAAACAAATTCCAAACGTGGTAAAATGATGGTAGAATTACTGAGAAAAGGTATGGATCGATCAAGTAAATTTCTTCAAACTAGATGTGATCAAGAAGATAAAGAGTACTTTGCTACTGTAAAGAAAAACAAAAGGATCAAAGGAGTGCAATCTGAAGATGAACACTTTATGATTGAATTCTATGATAAATACTTTGAAAAGGTAACAACTCCTGGTTTGAAACTGACTGAAGGTAATCAAAAATCCAAACCAATTCTCATGTGGTTTTATAACACTAAGACGTTTGAACTTAAATTGG
Organism: Flaveria trinervia; assembly: GCA_025506515.1. Taxonomy (NCBI): domain Eukaryota; kingdom Viridiplantae; phylum Streptophyta; class Magnoliopsida; order Asterales; family Asteraceae; genus Flaveria; species Flaveria trinervia. The sequence continues at coordinate 63,338,759 of CM046443.1, forward strand.
TTTGAAATCTTGAATAGTGGGATGAAGACATGATTACTCTTTTTGGTGGTTTTGAACTCAAACTATTACATCCAAGTTATATTTCATTTTTTTGTACAAAGTTTGAGAAAGTATCTCCTGATGTTGCAGAGAAAGACAAGAAATATTTCATTTCTATAATCAATATGATGAGTGCAGCTATGGAAAGAATATCATTGAGAAAAGCTCTTGCTTATGCAAACATTGTGAAGAAAGATATCAAGGATATTGAATTTATGAGAACTCAAGGAAAGGTATCTTAGAAGTATACTCAAAGGAAAGTCCAAACCCTATTGAGTTATATGCAAACATTAACATTACTTGCTTATCAGAAGACATGTTGGAAAGAATGAACAAGATGGAGATAAAGACAAATGAAGCTAAACAAGAACAAGGCATTCTTGCAAGAAAATTCAAGTCTGCTATTGTAAATGCTTTGAAAGAACAAGAGATGTACAAAAAGAGCCAATTTTCAATATAAAAGAAGAACCAGAAGACTTCTTCGAGTGAAAAAGATTGAAGATAGAAGATAGAAGATGGAGGCTGAAGATAAAGTTGAAGGAGATGAAGAAAGAAGAAAAGATTAAGATTTTGAAGACCGAAGACCATGTAAATCTTAGGGGAGTATTGTTAGGACTCTAGAAAGATTAACATGTTGTCCTTATGTGTCTTTTTGATATTTGCAATAGTATAGGGACTATTTTTGTAATTGTTAGTTCCTTTGTGTTTCATTATGAACAGCTTAGACTGTTAGTTAGTAAGAGAGTTTAAGAGAGAAAACGAACTACTGCTCATCACTTGTAATTGTCTTTGCTTGATATTAATGAAACTGTGAATTTGTTAATATCTTGTTTGAATTCGATTACTTTGTACGTGTTTTCTTTGAATTGTGTTCATACATCATGACAGATTAGCTCAATTGATCCTATCATTCAGCTTGAACATTTCAGCTAGTTGCTCGTGAGTGAGATTGTGAATGATTTATCCTTCTTCAGGAGTATACATTACCGATCTCCTGACAATACCCTGCACATCAAGAATCAATGTAAGTTGAGTCTTGACCTGTTGGAAGAGAGCAATATCATATTCATCTATTTGAAAGTTTGGATGTGCTTGATTTAGATATTTAACACAGCAATCATTCATTAGTATCAAGACAGAATTACCACAATTAAATATATAAACATTATGTACAGAAGTTTAATACATGATTCAATTACAAAAGTTTTCAAATACATAAACATCTGATAATTCCTTTTGTCATGAGCTTTAGTCTTTTTAGCTTGAGCTTGATATGTACTTAACACAATCTTCAATCTGTTTCTCAAAAGATTCTTGATCGGGTTGAAATTATCATATTGCCAAGGCATCAGGAACTTAGTTTCAACTTCACGGTCATCACCTCTTCTAGAATCTTTAGTACTTCTTCAGCAAGCTTTTGGCTCTGTTGTGAATCAATTTGTTGTTCATAAGCCTGAGAGATATTCTACTGTAATCAATAAGCATAGATAGCTTGGACCCTAAATGACATAACCGTGTTAGTTTCTTGAGAGTCTTCGTCATCCATACCACCGCCCATTTGCATAGCATTATTCCCATCTCTGTCCAAAACACATCTTCTTCCACTCCATCAACAAGAAGAGGATCATCTAAAAGCACGTGGACAGATGGTTTAACATCAGTGCTAAGTATGCATTCTGGATTTGATCATACATCTCATCAATTCCTGCTCCCCATGACACTATACACTTATGGATGTCCTGAGCTAAGCACTTGAACAGGAGACTCAAGTTTCTCTTGTTGAACACACCTACGTTGATGTCGCTAGTGTACCTCATCCTCAGACTAGCATCTAGATGTGCACATACATTGTGCTTGTTGTTCACTGTCTAGCATTCAGCCATAGTGTTGCAACACAATACACATATAAGTTAGAATCGATGTACATGGATGACACTTGGATTTTAATGAACTAGATTCATTTAGTACAATGGTGCGAATGGACAATGCGACTGAGGGCTAGTCGTGCGATTGGGCTCAGTCGTACGATTGACCTTGGGACCGAACTTAGTCGTATACTGTACCATGCGATTGGAACAGTCATGCGACAGAACCCATAAGCATGGTTCATACGTGCGATTTAGTTATTCGCCTAACTCAATCGTGCGACTGGAGTTCATGAGCATGTCCATTCGTATACCTCACTGTTAAACACAGAAGATTTTACTCTTTATCAAGACATGACATTTTACTTTGTGTTTACACTCTTTTTGACCGCAGAGACTCGAATTAGCACTTAGAATCATTTAGGCCAACATGTGTGACCACTGAAGTGTGCTATACTCATGAGGGATCTCGGTTATGCATTTTTGTGATGTCAACACTTAAAAACCTGCATTTAAGACCTTTATATTTACTGAGCTTGGTTGAAGTGTACGTGTAGACGGGTAGAGTAATGGTTAGAATCACAAACACCTTGCTACAACAATGAAACTCTATTTTGCAGAGTATCACTGCTCTCGTGCGACTTCAAAGACGATTGGGAGTGGTGAGTGGTTACGTCCGACTCCCCCTCTATTTATACTGCGATTTCTTTTAGTCGTGCGACTGAGCCCAGTTACATAGTTTTTTCGTGTGACTTAAGATCAGTCGTGCGACTAAGCCCAGTTACATAGTTGTTTCGTGCGACTTAAGATCAGTCGTGAGACTAGCACAGTCGGTCGCCTTCAGTCGAGCGACTGGAGGTCGGTCGTGCGACTGTGTCATTCGGTCACCTTCATTCATGCGGTTCACCCATTTTAGGTGTCCAATCGTGTGATTTGAGTCGTACATATGGTCCAATTGCACGTATGGCCCATACGTGTGGGCTAACCATGTGATTGGGCACATTCGTATACTTCAATCATACGACTGGTCCATGCTCATGGTCCAGTCGTGCGAATGAGTCATACTCATGGTTTTTAACTTTATGCCCATTTTACATTTTACACCCTTTTAACTTTTGAATAAACGTTATGTGCATTTGATCATCTCAGACATGATCATTTTACCTAGAGAAAACCTTCGATCACCTTAGACGTGATCCTTATAAAAAACACTTTGTCACCACAGACATGACTCATTTTTGTTTGAAAGCACGTGTGGTCACCTCAGACGTGACCTTTTAGATGATAAGGTCCCTTATCAACTTCCATGACATAGTCCGATACTAACATACTGAATTTGACAAACTTTCTACAGAAATAAAAGAAATAATACTGAAAACTTAAAACCTAAGACATGTTTTTGTGTTTTATGAGGGTTAACTCCTAAGATGTAATTCTAAGGAATAATTTTTCTGAGAGAGCAGCCTCAATCATTTAAACCATACATGGACCAATTCAAGTTGGAATCATACAGGATATTCAATCATTCAGGACAAGTTATTTAAAAAAACTTTGATGCTCTATTCTTGTTTTTCATGTGGAGTCAGTTAGCAAATCTAGGAAATCATGCTAGTACTCTTGGGTCCCCACACTGATTTGAACTTTCAAGAATTGTAGCCACAATGACTGTCAGTATACTGGTCCTCTTAAATTCATACACAGACTTTCAACACAGATCGGTGATAGTTTAAGGTTTGTTTATTTCAACAAGAATTTGTGGATCCCACACTTATATGGTAATGAGCATTCCTCAAGAGATTTTTGAGCGGTCTCAAGGTAGTGTTCCAGAAGAGATTATTCTTAGAACACTTAAAGAGAAGCCAATCCTCAGGTCAGTGCCACCGCATAGCAGAGAGGCGGCAAACAACAATGAGTATTAGAATATATAGATTATGCTTATCCTCAGGTCAGTGCCACCGCACAGTAGAGAGGCACATAACCTATCTTCTTGTTTAAGCAATTTCATTCTTTTTGCATAGATCTCACCAACAACATAGGTTATCAGTTTGATTGCATTAGCATTTTTATGTGCTTTTGCTCATGCTTTGGTCTTACGCACACATTTGTGGCGCTTATTTTGCTTGTCACCCCTTATTGGAATCTTTTGATTGTGTTAACCAGGGATAAGGTGTTACCCACAGTGATAGGATCAAATAAATTAATATGTGATGATTTGTAAACACAATTCAATGAAATTTACACAAAGTAATCACATCAAAACAAGATATCAATAAAATTCAAGTTTTCATTAATATCAAGCTAAGACAATTACAAGTACGAAAGCAAATTCGAATATCTTGTGTATTCGTTACTATCTACCTGCAAATCTAAGCTATTTATACAGAAAACAAAAAGTAAAGGAACTAAAAATTACACAAATAGTCCCTATACTATTACAAACTACCAAAAGACAAATAAAGACAACATGTTAATCTTTCTTAGAGCACTTAATAATACTCCCCCTAAGATTGACATGATCTTCAGTCTTCAAACACTTCAAGCTTTGACTGCTAACTTTATCTTCAATTCTATCTTCACCTTGACTTCATCATTCAAATAATCTTTTGATTCTTCTTTGACTTTGAACACTGGCTTTAGTTTGTACATATCTAACTCTTTCAAAGCTTTTGATATTGCAGACCTGAATTTACTTGCAAGAATGCCTTGTTCGGGTTTAGCTTCATTTGTTTTAATCTCCATCTTGTCCATTCTCTCCAATGTGTCTTTTAAAAGACATGAAATATCAATATTAGCATATAACTCAATAGGCTTGTTACTTTCCTTTGATTACACTTCTAATACCCCTTTCCTTGATATTCTCATGAATTCAATATCTTTAATATCTTTCTTGACAATGTTGGCATACGCAAGAGCTTTTCTCAAAGATATTCTTTCCATGGCAGCATTAATCACATAATAATAGAAATGAAATATTTCTTATCTTGCTCAGCCACTTCAGGAGATACTTTCTCAAATTTTGTACTGACAAAAATGAAATATAACTTGGATGAAACAGTATTAGTTCAAAAACTCCAAATAAAGTAATCATGTCCTCATCCCATCTTTCTAGATTTCGGACTAACTTCAGCTCAAATGTCTCAGTGTTATAAAACCATATGAGAATTAGCTTTGAGTTTTGATTACCATCAATCACTTTCAGTCCAAGAGTTGTAACTTTTTCAAAATATTTATCACAAAATTCTATTAAAGAATGTTCTTCTTCTCAATGGACTCCGTTAAGCTTCTTGTTTTTCTTCATAGTAGCAAAGTACTCTTTGTCCTCTTGATCACATCTTGTGTTAAGAAAATTACTCGATCTATCCATTCTCTTCTTAATAATTCTACAAACATCTTCCCACGATTTGAATCAGAAGGATTGATCAGAGATATTCTATTTAGCCGAAGTTTTATGATACTGGAGTAAAAATGATAAACATCATATACAACATTTACTCTCTTTATCAAAAATGCATCAAACACTTCATCATACTTCCATGCAATGATCTTTACTTGGTTGGTAAAATCTGGAGCAATCATAGCATTCAACAGTTCAGCAACTGATTGTCCTTTTTGCAATATGTTTCTTACCAAGTCTCCGGTTGTTCTTGAACTATCAAGATATACCTTTGTTCAGTTGATGCTTTATAAGTCTATCTTTCTGGATCAGAAACATTTCTATCAATTCTTTTCTATGAGCATGAGCATCATCAAATCTTGACATTTGTTTTATCTCCTGAGGCTTTAACATTCTTGTTCTTTTTGTTATTTCAAGATACTGAGGGTTATGTGTATCAAGCACTATCATTTTCTTCATTTGTTTCTTAGTTTCTTGAAAGCTCTGACAAGATTTCTTAGAGATACAGATTGTAATCTCTTCGGCTTCCTCCAAGGGTAATTTCTATATTGTAACCATGATCTAAGAGCTGGAATACTCATATCATCTGGATCAGGATGGTGCAACTCAGAACTAGACAATTCTTCTACATTTATTACCTCTTTTTCTCTTGTCCATTCACCATGCTCAACAACAATCTCATTTGGATCTATTGAAGCAACTGACTCTGCATAGATACATTTCTCGTATTCATCATTAATCTGAGAAACAGTCGTCCATCCAATATACTTGATTGTATTTCATGTTCACAAGATAATTATATTTTTCTTCAAAGTCTTGTGGTACTTCATCTTGTTCTTGAATATGTTCTTGTGAAGAGAAATGTGACACAAATTCAGCTTCATCATATCTTCATTATCTTGAACTTCATCATACCAATCATCATTGTATATTTCTTCAATATCATCTAAAGCATCAATCTGTTCTTGAACATTTTGCTCTTCAATGGATTCTTCAGTTCTTTGAAGCTTAGAAGAGGATTCAGTTTGACTAATATCTTCTAATTCATTCACTTTCCTTTTGCCTTTTCTTTGCTCAAGATTTTCTTCACCTGCATGTCTGATCACATGTACTGGTGATATAGATTTCTGAGCTTCTCTTCCCTTTAGTAATTCAGCTTTGAGATTTTCATTTTCTTAAGATACTTTCTTGAATTTCTCCTCATGACTATCATAATCTTTAATCATTACTTCAAAGTTCTTTATCACGTCTTCTTTATCTTTGGCAAAACTAACAATCTTTTCATCTTTTAATGCATTTTCTTCAGACAACTTTAAATTTTCATCTTTGAGCTTTTGAATTTCTTTTTCACAAGATCTGATTATCTCTTTCATTCTTTCATTTTCCACTTTCAACTCTTCAATCTCTTTTTCTTTGCTTAAATTTTCTTCTTTCAATTTTTCAATCTCATCAATGTCAACTATTTCCTCTGTTTGTATAGACACATTGTGTGACATACTAATAGGGATTTCTTCTGCTCCTTCATTTGTATCAATTTCAAATGCTGGATTGAATAAAATATCATTTATAAATCAGACTCAAATGTTTGATTTTGAGAATTTCTTTCTTGTACATCTTCCTCAACATTTTCTTCAATCATAGGTTGTGTCTCATTTACAGTATCTTTTGCATTTCTTTCTTCATTTCCTTCTTGATTTGCTTCAGTGGCATCATCATTTCCATCATCATCATCATCATCACTTTCTTCACTTGATGAAATTTTAGACACATCATCATCACTTCCTTCATCAACTTCTACATCTTCAATTAGATCATTTGGATCTATTGGCTCTTCTTCAGTTAGATGGAAGTGTGGCTGAGTAATATCAACTTCATCCATTGATACATTCCTGATATAATCAAAAACTAGAATGTTTGAGCACTAGTGATCATTGCCAGTCTTTTATAAACATCTCTGACATGTTTTGCAACTGAATATTTTCACCAATAACTTCTTCAGCATACAGATCTGGATTTGCATCATTAATAAGAAGTTGAAGAAATCTTGGGTACATCAAATACTTATGCCTTACTCCTCTTTCAGATTAAAAATGAATCCATTCATTATCCACTTAGCCATATTAAATCTTCTGTTTGTGGATAAGGCTATAATTAGAGATGCAATGTCTACAGGGAATGAATCCTAACGCGTACTTCTTTTTGACATGCAATGTTGAAAGATATAGCATAAACGCTTCCAATGCTTGAATACACGAGCTCTAAAAAATTTCTTCTTAGGGAAATGATCTGGATGACCCATCTGTATAAAAACTTCTCTACATTCATTAAATGTATATTCTGATAAATCTTGAGGATCATTATCACCCAGTCTTAGAGCTTGTGTAATTGATTCTTTAGAAACTTCAAGCATTCTTTCTGATGTAATGAAGGCTCTTAAAACTTTGTTTCCTTGATCATCTCTTTCAATTTGAGCAGTTCTCCAGAATTTCTTAATCATTCTTCTATTTATCATGGGCCTTGCACACATAGCATACAAATATTTTGTTCTGAGTACAAATGTGATAATATCTTCATATCCAGTAGCTTCTCTATTTTCATCATCTAAAAATGCAGCTACATTATGCTTTGGCTCAAATTTTAAATCTGCCATCTGCAAAACACAACAAAAGTATTATGAGAACATTGAATATTGATTAATGAAATTTATTTCTACATATGACTTTTGATTTTGACTTTTTAATTTGACCTTTTATTTTTAACTTTTGAATTCAGATTTGAAGTTGTAAAACATTTATCTTTATTCATTTTGAATTTATTATCTAACAATCAATTTTTAATTAATTTTTTTTCAAAATGACTGTGTGTTCATCTTCTTCTTCTTCGACAATGAAAATCGTCTGAGTTCATCATCAACAAATCTTTTTCACTATAGATTAAAAATAATACATCAACAAACTCGCAAATCTGTTCTTATCAATAATCCAGTGTCAATTTTTTATATGATACTCATTTGATCAGATTAAGCTGGGTTATATTGGTTCGAACGCCCAAATAGCATTCAAACGACTATAGTAATGCACTGATTTAACCCAAAATTTATATATTTGAATCACAAACTTACGTTTATATATTCAAATACATGTATACTCAAATGATTTGATTCGATTTGAGATGAAATACGGATGTGATGATGCTCGACAGTCGCAGTTCGAGGGTTTTGTTCTGATATTTTGAAGTGTAAATGAGAAATACACATAAGTGTTCAATTTATATAAGTGAAATTTTTAGGCGTACGAGCCCTGTTTGGACGTATGGTCCCTGTTTGGGCGTATGAAAACCTAGAATTCACTTATTTTGTTAGATGCATGAGCACTGTTGTGCGTTTTAAGTCAGACGCATGGGAACTGTTCAGACGCATAAGCACTGTTCAGTCGCATGGACTTTGTGAAATGTCTACACTTGAAATTTTGAAACTATTTAGATGCATGAGACATGACAAACTTCTAACACCTTGTAATTTTCATAGATGTATTACAACTGTTTAGACGCATGGGAATGAATCAACGTCCAACACTTTGTATAATCCTGAGAATTTCATCATGCTCCTGTTGAGGCGCATGTGCATTGTTTAGGTGCATGAGTTGACTTTCATGATTTAAACACTTGTGATTTCCAATTTATTCACTTACACACTTTTTACCATTTAGATCCTCAAATTTTGAACTTTTTGCATATTGCACTTTCAATTTATAAAATTTTATTTTCTTTTTCTTTTTAAATTTCTTTTGTCCCTTCATTTTAGTCCAACATAAAATCAAATATCAAACACATTCTATTTTCAGTTTGAAATCATTTATTTGCAAAGATTATGTAGATTCATATTGTAATTTTCAAACGCATTCTATTTTCAGTCTACGCAAATACTTTGAACATAAAGCATCATCCTTTCAATTCAACATTTCAAATTTTGATTATGATTATTGAATATTTTCTGAGAACACTCTTTCATTTATTACTCCCCCTAAACTTTTAAGTTTGAAAAACTTATAAGTTTGTTATGAAAGAGAATAAGATCACACAGCACATTGAGACATTGCCTTCACACACAAGACATGCTTAAAAGAAAAATGAATATAGAATCAAAATCTAAAATAATCACAGAATAAATGTCTACAGAGAGATCATATCAATGAAGATCAGCACATTAAAATAAAATAAATTTGGAGAGTCATAGACAATGAAAAAATCCTTATCAAGTGTGTTCCAGGTCTGTGATATCACAGCAAAGGAGACACAAGATTAAGGACATACAATGAGTGTTTTTGACACAATTATCAACTCATTTACTTTTCAATTCTTGGATTGATTAGTGTTAATTTAGATATGACATGATGTAAAGCATATAGAGACTAAGAGAATTCAACTATCGTCATGAAATGTAAGAAAGAATACATGCTCAACTTATTACCTGAAACATAGATATCACTAGAGTTCATGTTACTAAGTTTATAGAGGATGATCATGGATAACCATTTGATCAGCTCTGACTATTCATTTGAATAGGTTGTGCACATTGGCATCTTTTTGCATCAAAAAGAGAATCCAGGTCTGTAATGACTTACAATAGAGGATATCTCAGTACTTCAGGTCTGTGATGACTTATAACAGAGAAGTGAAATGATGCTTTGTAACAGATCTCATGATTTCACATAGTTTCAACAGGTGTGAGAGATGGATCTTAACAAGCATTCATTCTGATAAGCTAAAACAACTCAAAAGTACTCAGATGATACACACAAGCATGTATGTTTAGTTTGATCACACGAATTTACTTTTTCAGCATAATAGTTAGATATTGTCTACACATCAATCTGATCATGTCTAGACTTTATAAATAAGTGAAGTATGCAACTGATCTCACTAATGTACTATAATTTCTCACATGTTGCAAAACATAATCCTTTCTAAAAAAAACTCTACTTTTATATTTTTGATACATATTTTTGTATTTGATTTTGCTATGAAAAACATAAAATCACACACACACAAAATATAAACAGGCAAGTAACAATGAGAGTATCACTTATTATGATCTTTTGATTTAGGGAGATCACATATGATTTATAAGACCAATTGATTCTACTAAATACTCAAACCGTCCTGGTAGGAAGGCTTTACTAAATAGATCTGCCAATATCTCTAAGAAAACGATATCGAATTTTGATATGTTTTGTTTTTGAGTGTTGAACAGGATTAGCTGTTATGAACATAGCAGCTGTGTTATCAATGTAAATTGGTGTTTTAAGAAAGTTGAATCCATAATCTAGTAATTGATTTTGCAACCAAAGGATTTGAGAACATCCTGCTGATGCAGCAATGTACTTAGCTTCTACAGTTGAAACAGAGACATTTGTTTGTTTCTTACATTGCCATGAGACTAATCTGGGACCAAGAAATTGACACCCACCCGAAGTAGATTTTCTATCTTGACAACATCCACCATAATCACTATCTGTATATCCATATAGTTCAAAGTTACCCTCGTAGGGATACCAAAGCCCTAAGGCTCGTTTACCTTTGAGATACCTGAATATCCTTTTGACAGCAATTAAGTGAGATTCTTTCGGGTCTGATTGATACCTGACACATACACGAACAGCATAGATAATGTCTGGTCTAGATGCAGTAAGATACATATCTGTATAACGTTTGGTCAATAGATTTTCCTTCTTGGATCAGGTTCAATCTTGGTGTTAACATATGCTGGAGTTCGTATGGACCGACAGTCTTGCAACTTAAATTTCTTTAAGAGCTTGTCAACAAACTTTTCTTGATTGATAAAGATTCCATTTGTAGTTTGCTTGACTTGAAGTCCAAGAAAGAAGTTAATCTCTCCCATAGAACTCATTTGGAATCGAGATTTCATGATTTCTTGAAATTCATTGCACAATTTTGGACAGGTAGAACCAAATATGATGTCATCAACATACACTTGTATACATAAAAGATCATTATTATCCTTCTTTATGAATAAAGTAGGATCAATTTTCCCTCGTGTGTATCCATGTTGGATTAAGTGTTGTGATAACGTCTCATACCAAATTCTAGGGGCTTGATGAAGTCCATATAAAGCTTTACTCAGTTTATATACTCGATGTGGAAATTATGCATCCTCAAAGCCTGGAGGTTGCTTCACAAACACATCGTCAGTGATTGGACCATATAGAAATGCACCCTTTACATCCATTTGATACACCTTGAATTTCATGAATGAAGCATAAGCCAGAAAAACACGAATTGATTCAAGTCTTGCAACTGGTGCAAACACTTCATCATAATCTATACCTTCTTCCTGTGTGTATCCTTGTGCAACAAGTCTCGCTTTATTCCTTATTACAACACCACGATCATCAGTCTTATTTCTAAATAACCATTTCGTGCCAATTGCATTTTCTCCTTCAGGTAGATCCACCAAATTCCACACTTCTTGTTTGCGGAATTGAAGTAATTCTTCTTGCATGGCTTCTATCCAACTATTGTCCTTTAATGTTTCGGTAACATTTTTAAGAACATTTGAGAAAGAAAACAAGAGTATAAGAATACGTTAGCTTGTTCTGATTTACTCTTTGTTGTTCTCTCATTCAATGAACCAATAATCTGAGAAATTGGATGATTCTTATGAATGCGAGAGGTAGTAATCTTATCACATTTAACATTAACATCCAGATTTGTTTGATTCATGTTGGAAAACTCATGTATCAAAGTAGAAGAATGTGGATTGAAGTTTAGAACTTGAGTAGGTGAATTGACGAAGTAATCAAAGTTACCTGTATCAACTACATCACCTGCAATGGATGATGTTCCACACTCAGGTATCCCAAACTCATTACCATCATTAGGAATATTTTGTGATTCTTCCTGATAAATTGACTCTGAATGATCTGAAACTGTATTTTCATGGTTTTGTATTGTTGAATCCTTGACAAATGACAAAATGGGTAGTCTGAGCTTGAGTCATCTTGGTCATCAGAATCTGAATCTTCACTGAAAGATCTAAGATCTCCTCTTGACTTATTCTTATTGTAGAATTAAGACAATTTGGTTGATCAAATAAATTAGATTGAAAAGAGTTTGATAATGAATCTAAGTCAAATAACCATGCAGGACCATTTGAAACTGATGGAAAAGAACTTTCCAGAAATTTAACGTTGAATGTTTCAAGGATTACATTTGTCATAGAGATTGTAGACTCGATAGGCTTTTGAAACTGATGAATCCAACGAAAAATCCATTATCAGATTTTGCTTCAAATTTTCCTAATTGATCACTTGAATTAAGAATCATAACAGGACAACCAAATGATTTTAAAAAGTTTATGTTCGGTTTTCTGCCAAACATTAACTCATATGGAGTTCTTAGTTTATCTTTGATGATTAAGATTGATTCTGAACGAAACACGCAGTTGATATTGCTTCATCCCAAAAAGTGATAGGGATTTTTGCATCAGCTAACATAGAGAGCAGCTTCAATCAGTGTTCTATTCTTCCTTCCGCAACTCCATTTTGTTGAGGAGTTCTGGGAGCACTGAACTGATGAGCTATCCCTTTCTGTGCACAAAACATTTCAATGTTAGCATTTTGAATCTGTTCCATTTTCACTTCTTATTATTTCCACTTTGTTGTCTAATTGATTTTCAACTTTAATGATAAATTCTTTTAGAAAATCAGTTGTTCAGATTTGGCATAAAGAAAGAAAACCCTTGAAAATCTTGTCAAGTCATCAATGATAACTAAACAATAGATTTTCGTCCAATACTCTTGACGTTTGTCGGTCCAAAAGGTCCATATGTAACATCTACAGAGGTTTGGATGTTGATTTTCTAGGCTTGACTTATAAGACGCTCTGTGTTGCTTTCCCTTAAAACATGCTGAGCAGTGATCATTTGTTGCAAACTTCTGGATGGAAGTCAATGACATGATTTCCTGCTACAAGCTTGTTCATGTTTTTGAAGTTTGAATGACCGAGACGTCTATGCCAAGCTGGCTTTCATCATTTGATGCCTTTGCAATTACATGTTGTTTCAGTTGAAGGATCAACTTGAGAATATCCAATTTGTATACTATCCAATTTGAATGATACCAGTGATCACAAGTTGAACGTATCAGAATATAAAGGGAATATTGAGGCAAGCACAATTGATCAGAATACAGAAGCACAGAAAGCGAAGACAAACATAGACAAACGATACACAAAGCATACGATCAAGATCACAACAACACAAATAAAGAATAACAACACGAATTAGACAAATTGTAGCAAGCCACGATATTGTGAGCATTAAGATCGCATACAGTTATAGGGAGAGAATATGAATTTCTGATTTCTAGGAATGTTTATAGATGTAGAATATTTCTAATCGAATCAATCATCATTCCATTCAATTACTCATTTCACTCAATGATTACAATAGGTTGTCACTCCTTATATAGAGTGCAACAGTCACTGCTGTTATCACGGAAAGTGACAACTGGCAGATCAATACAGAAATAACTAATTCTTAACAAACTACTGAAATGTTCACAACTACTGAGAACATATCAGCAAGTTAAGTACAAAATATAAAACTACTGAAACTACAACGACTGAAGAACAAGCTCTTCAGTCGTTTTACAAAACTACTGAAACATAGAAAATAAAACTACTGATATCACAACTACTGAAGAAGTACTCTTCAGCAGTTGTGACAAACTACTGAGGCTTCAGTACTTGATCTTCAGACTTTGACCTTCAGGTGTTTCATCAGCTGATGACTTCAGTATATCATCAGCTGATGTCTTCAGTCTTTGTCTTCAGACTTTGTACATCAGTTGTTGATCTTCAGCACTTGTGAACTCTTCAGCTGTTGTTCTTCAGTACTTTGGTCTTTCAGCTTCAGCACTTGTGTTCTTCAGTGTTGTACTTCAGCACTTTGGTTCTTCAGCTGTTAAGGTCTTCAGCACTTGATCTTCAGCTGTTGAAGTCTTCAGCACTTGTCAAACTACTGATGAGGCTTTCAGCAGTTGTTGTGATACCGTGTGGGACTTAGAGATTTTCTGATCTTGGCTCATTGGTTCTTTTGGTCCAACAAACTCCCCCTGAACCAATGCAGCCAAAACCTCTAACTTATTTATACTCCCACTTATTGATGGCCAAAGTTGGTCTTTTTCCTTCTTGATCAGTAGAGAAGATGACCCATGTATGCTCCGGCCTGGAAGAAATCTCAAATATTTGTTTGGCAGAGTATGAATGGGAACTCTGTTTTGGGGAACTGGACACAGAGTTGTTATCCCATTCATGATTTACTTCCCCATAATGAGTCTGTATGACTCACGAACATAGGCCTCAAGGAGAACAATTTGTTCCTCTTGAGAGAGTTCTTCAGCTCCTCCTTCGAAGAAGAACTCTGGACCATAGTACTCTGATAAGTACTTCATGGTCCTGCCATTTTTCAGCTCCACCGTAGTTACCTCCCTATATACAAATTCATCAGGATGGTTGCCTTCAAGGAGTAACTGGAGCTCATTCTTTTGGATGTCTTCAAGCTTTTTATATAACAACCCCTTCTTAATCATCTTGTTTTCTAGTAAGGCTTGAGGTGTCTTCTTTGCTTGGTGAGCTTTCTTGAATTCATCAATGATTTCCCAAGGTGAGACTACAACAGCCAACATGATGGTAGATTCTATTGTTTTTCGTACTTGCCGTTGTATCTGTGTGGGATAGTTCTTTTATGGATTCTAGAACTCACCCTGGGGTCTGGCCATACTCTCACTCTCTCCTTCTGATACTGAAAGGTGTGCCTGAGAGTGTACAGCCTTTGAGCATGCCCTTTCATGGCTTGAATAGATGATGACTGAGGAAATTCCTTGTCAACCATCTTCAACAGTTGCTCATCGTGCTGTTTCTGCTGTTCTTCTTCTTCTATCTTGACTCTGACCATTTCCCTTTGAGAGTCAGGTGTGATCATGGATTGACTTCGGGGTTTTGGTAGCTTCAGAACAGCAGAGAGTGGCAGACTATCATCTTCATCCTCTCTTCTTCTTCTTCTTCCATCCTCAGCACCCTTCTCCTCCTTCGGGGTACATCACTGGATGATGGTTGGGTTGGTGAAGGGATTGGTTTTGAAGAAAGAGGATGTTTGGATTTTGGCTTAGAGGTTGGTTGGGAGATTTGAGGGATAGGATCTGTTTGAGTGGGTGGAAGGGAAGGTTGATCTAGCATCCTTGTAGTTAATTTCGCCTTTGTGAGTTTAGCCATCTCTAACCTTTTGCCAGCCCCAGCCTCATCAAGGGCTTCCACAATAATCCCTTTGTTGAATTGCTCAGACAGACAGATTCTGGTGGCTATAGCCAGAATGCTGTCCCTGGACCATGCGCGGATCTCCATTAATGATCTTCCCAAGTATTTTGCAATAAAGCGGATCATTATTTCCAACCTCTCTTTCTCAAGAGCATCATACCCTGCCCATCGGGTTTGTATCTCTTGTACTTCTAACCTTCTGATCTCACTATCCAGTGTGGCTGTGTCAAACCCCTGCCTGAATAGTTGTTCATATTTTATCCATGGAGCGGCTGTGTGTGGTGTCAGCTTCTTTGACCAGCTCCTCCAAGGATTTGTCTTCAGCAGTGTGATCATCAGCACTTCTCTTTCGCTTGTACGTGAGCAGAGGTTGCTTTTCTTTTTCCTCCTCTTCCTTTTCCTCAGATCTTTTCCTCTTCTTTCTTTCACTGCAGTACTCTCCCCCTTTTTGGTTGCATTGGAGGAAGGGGTTGGTACCGCAGAAAGAGTCTTTTGGACAGCAGCATCAACCAGGGCTGTAATGTTGAGGAAAGCCTCTCATCAAGGCTTTGATCACTATATCAGTGATTATGGGGGTGATGAGAGGGAGGGAATTTTGGAGTACAGCACCTATTTGCTCAGGAGGGTTCTGTTCCTGAGAAGTAGGGCCTGAAGCAGAGGCAGGTGGTTGATTTTGGGGTGGCTCTGTTTTGGGAAACCTTCAAGGGAAGGTGCCATCTGTGGGTGTATGATGGTGGCAGATGGACTTGCATCCTGAGACATCTTGGCCAGCAGCTCTTTGAGTCTGCTAACCTCATCCTCTAGAATGGTATTTTGAGCAACTACATCATAGAAGAAGCTCAGGTCATCATCAGTTGATACTGAATCACCTGACCTCCTGCTTAGAGCAGGATTTACATGCACTGGGTGTAGACCAGTTGGTGCATGTGCCCCTTGTGCTTGGTACTGGGGACTTCCAGCCTCAGGACAATGTCCATCATCAGCTGTTGCCTCTAGGGAGGTCTTAGCAATGTTACCAGCCTCACTCTGGTCATGTGCTGAGTCAGAGGAGGTGGCAGCCTCACTAGATATTCTAAGCTCCTTGTCTACACCAGGAGATAGAATTGGGAAACCCCTGTGCTGTGGTTCTCAGGTGCACTGTGTTCTCCCCCTCAATTGTAGAGGAATTCCCAGTAGTAAGTGGTTTCTGGGGAGGGGGTGAGGAGTGCAATTGAGTCAGCACTTGTGCAACTATTAAAGTTGGGCTGTGAGGGGTGGTTGTTTGGGGTAAGGGGTTAGAAGCAGTGTGCACCTGGGGTGGATGGTGCTCTTCAATGGCAATCTCCTCAAGTGAGTGAGATCCCAGATAAGTAGGTGCCCCTTGGGTTGCTGCAGGCTCCTGTTGAGAGGAAGCCTGAGCGGCTGTGGCTGGAAGAGTCATAGTATCCACTAGGGGGTTAGGACTAGTGGATATATCCTGCGTTTGTGGTGCAGGAGCATCCTCAGGGGACTCAATTCCCTGAGTAGCCATTTTGGGTTTCTTTTTGGTGGGTTTGTGGGGACATTGGATTTGGAGGTGGTGGCTGTGGGTTCCAGCTGCGTGGGTTTTCGCAGCTTGGCAGCCAGTTTGAGTGTCCGGTCAGAGTTGTGCCGGAGTATACTTCTGGCAAACAGCCGTAGCAGGGACTCCCAAGCCAACAAGTCCCTCAGCATTAAGCTGGTCTATAATAATGGCCATTATGAACCGTGGATAGAGTATCCAACGGTTGGCAGTTAGTTTCTGAGCCATATCTTTGAGCTCTGAAAATATTAATTCTGAAAAATTCAGTGGTTGTTGCTCAAGGATAGAATACATTACCTGCTGCCATTTGGTGGACATTTGATCCCAAGACGATGTCTTAGGGGCCAAACATACATTGACCATATGAAAATCAGGCGCTCAGCGTCATTAAAGTGTTTCTTCATGATGGTGGTGGCACTGAGATCACCTTGATATCCATGCTGAGCAAATGATAGATCTATGGTGCTCTTCGGATATCCAGCAGGAGAGGTAGCATCACTCAGTTGAAGAATTTTACGGATTGTTGCAGGAGTAATCACTACTTCTTTGTTGTTGACGACTGACCGGAGGGATCGTGTGTTGCTCTCCTCAGTTGTAACAGTAACGTTTATCCAAAATTGGTTCAAGGATTCGGCATGTAAACGGGGTTCAGAAGGAATGCCTTGTTGTATGGGGACTGAACCATAAGATCGATAGCAGCATCGAACTTAGTCCAGATCGGCGATTTTGTGAGGTAGGCAACACAGTTGTGTCGCGGTTTAATTTGCATAGACGCCATGGAAGTTTTGGAGAGGAACGTTAGGTTTGAAGAAGATGAAGCATGGAGAGCTCAGGTTAAGGTATTTATAGGGTACGGGTGAGGAAACGACTGAAGGATGTGGTGTTAGTCATCAGTAGTTTTAAACGACCGTTGACATGGTATTATCCTTTCAGACGTTGAAACAGCTGAAGTCGTGGTGTTAGGCATCAGTAGTTTAGAAAACTACTGAAGACCGTGGTTTTGACTTCAGATGATTGAAACAACTGAGGACATGGTGTTTGTCATCAGTAGTTATGAAACTACTGAAGACAGTGGTTTTGTCATCAGCTGTTGTAAACACTGAAGACTTGGTATTGGTCATCAGTAGTTATAAAACTGCTGAAGACGTGGTTTTGCTTCAGTTGTTTAAAATGAAACAGCAGTTGTACAAACGACTGAAGAGAAAGTTCTCTTCAGCTGTTTTCGTCAATTCTTAGCTTTTCAGCTGTTTCAAACTATCCTCAACACATTCATCAGTCTTTATGGCTGATTTCAGTTGTTTCATAGGACATCAGTACTTATCTGTTTTTACTGATTGCAGTAGTTATGACTGCATCAGTAGTTGTAACTACTTCAGTAGTTTAGAGCAGATGAAGTACTTCAGTACTTGTGAGACTTTAGCCTTCAGTAGTTATAAAAACTACTGAGGTTAAAAGAGCTCATCAGTACTTATATGTGACAGGCACTCATGATCATCAGTATGAATTACTGAGATCATCAGTAGTTGTCACCTATTCTAGCTGCAGCATACCAAGCCTTAACACCAGGTTTTGGAAAGTTGAACTATCCAAAGGCTTAGTAAAAATGTCTGCAAGCTCATCAGCACTAGGCACAAACTTAGGATCAATCAGACCTTTTTCAAAAAATCCCTTATAAAATGATGTCTGATCTCTATATGTTTGGTCCTAGAGTGCTGGACTGGATTTTTGACAATGCAAAGAGCTGAAGCACTATCCATTAACAATGGAGTCTTAGTCTCTGTAATGCCATAATCCAAAAGTTGGTTTTGAAGCCAGAGTACCTGAGATGTACAGCTTGCAGCAGCAATGTACTCTGCTTCCGCAGTGGATGTAGCAACTGAGGTCTGTTTCTTGCTCTGCCAAGAAATCAAGCAGTTGCCTAGGAATTGACATCCACCAGAAGTTGATTTCCTGGTCAACTTACACACCTGCATAGTCACTGTCAGAAAAAGCAACTAATTTACCAGAATGTCTGGTAGAATACCATAAACCTAGAGATGGAGTGCCTTGCAGATATCTAAAGATCCTCTTGACTGCAATCAGATGAGACTCTTTAGGTGCAGCCTGAAATCTAGCACAAACACATGTAGCAAACATAATATCTGGTCTAGAAGCTGTTAAATACATCAAGGACCCAATCATACATCTGTAAAGTGTTTCATCAACCACTTTACCTTTCTGATCTGAGTCCAGTTGTGTGGTGCTGCTCATGGGAGTAGAACAGGGCTTACAGTTTTGTAAATCAAACTTTTGCAAAAGATCTTTTGTATATTTGGATTGATGAATAAAGATTCCATCAGCCTTTTGTTTGATTTGCAACCCCAGAAAGAACTGTAATTCTCCCATGGCACTCATTTCAAACTTCTGTTGCATCAACTTTGTAAAGGCATCACACAACTTTGGATCAAAGGATGCAAAAGATATCATCTACATAAATTTGAACAAGTAGATTATGCTGCCCAGCTTTCTTAATAAATAAAGTCTTGTCTATGGAGCCTCTAGTGAAATTGTTTTCCAGAAGAAAGTTTGATAATGTCTCATACCAGGCTCTGGGAGCTTGTTTTAACCCATAAAGAGCTTTATCAAGCTTATACACCCAATTAGGATGTTTATTGTCCTCAAAGCCTGGAGGTTGACATACATAAACCTCTTCTTTAACTTTTCCATACAAAAATGCACTTTTGACATCCATTTGAAAGACTTTAAGTTTTTGATAAGCAGCATAAGCTAAAAACAATCGAATTGCTTCCAGTCTGGCTACAGGGGCAAAGGTTTCATCATAATCAATACTTCTCTTCTTGTGCAAACCCCTGAACAACCAGTCTGGCCTTGTTCTTAACAATAAGCCCATTTTCATCAGTTTTGTTCCTAAACACCCATTTAGTGCCTATTGCACACTTACCTAGAGGTAGAGGAACCAGTTCCCACACTTGCTGTTTCTTGAACTGAAGAAGCTCAAGCTGCATGGCATCAACCCATCCATTGTCCTTTAAAGCAATGTGATAATTCTTTGGCTCTTGCTGACTGATGAAGAGAGCATAGAAGCAGAAATTTGACAATTGACTTCTTGTTGATACTCCAGCAGTGATATCACCAATGATTTGAGACATAGGGTGATTCTTCAGATCTTGATACACAATGAGATCTGTGCAAGTGTTTGTAGCCGGTTCAGCAGCAACAAATGGTGATGGTGAATCATTTCCTTGAAACCAATCAGTGGATGGTAATTCAAAGGAAGTTGAATTCGAAGAAATCTCATCAGCATTTGTTGTGGATGGTGCTACTGGCGCTACAGGAACATCAGGTCTAGTTGAGTCAGGCAGCTGATCACTAAACCTAAAGAGGTGAGTACTGCAATCATCATCATCATCAGCAGTACCACCAGGTGGTGAACTGTTGACAGGAGCAACAGCAGGAGTTTGATAGGGAACATATTGCAGTATGTCCAATCAAATAACTCCACAGGACTTTGTGGAATCTTGTCCTTTGGAGATTCATTAAACTTAACATGTAGAGTTTCTTCAACCATCTTTGTTCTGCAGTTGAAGACTCTGTATGCCTTGCAAGTAGATGAATAACCAACAAGTATCCTGCATCCACCTTAGGATCAAATTTGTGGAGTTGATCCTTTGTGTTGAGAATAAACAGGACACCCAAATGCTTTGAAAAATGAAATCAGAGGAGCCAAATGATGGAGAACTTCATATGGAGTCTTCATCAACCTCTGATTTACTAAAACTCTATTTTGCACATAACAAGCTGTGTTGACAGCTTCGGCCCAGAAGGTCAATGGCAAACCTGAGTCAGCCAGCATGGACCTGGCAGCTTCAATGAGGGTCCTGTTCTTTCTCTCCACTACTCCATTTTGTTCTGGAGTCCTTGGAATGCTGAACTGCCTTTTGATTCCCTTTGAAAGATAGAAGTCATCAAGTGTATGATTTCTGAACTCAGTTCCATTATCACTCCTAATACACTTGACTGGAAGGGAATACTGCTTCTCAATGTACAGCACAAAGTGAATAATCTTCTGAGCAGCCTCATCCTTTGAATGTAGAAAGAAAGTCCATGCAAATCTGGAGTAATCATCCACAATTAGCAGACAGTATTTCTTCTTTGCCATGCTCATTACTCTCACAGGACCAAATAGATCCATATGCAGTAATTGCAAGCAGGCAGTGGACTTGGACACTTCAATAGGAGGAAATGAGACCTTGTGCTGTTTTCCTTTTAAACAAGCAGTGCATTTTCATCACAGTGGAACTCCTTTATTGGTAAGCCTCTGACTAAACTATTGTGGCTAAGCTGATTCATGTTTTTGAGATTGACATGACCAAGCCTCCTGTGCCAGTTCAGATTCTTGAAAAGAGGCTTTGGAAAATAGGCAAGGATTGCCTTTGAGATCTATCTTCTTAGAGAGATCTAAGGCATACACTCTTCCTGTCCTGTTGGCTTTCAGGAGAGTGTGATCATCCAACACCTTGTCAATCAAGTGCAAAACTTTGGATGACAGAATCCTACAGTTTTGACTTGTGAAAAGGGCAACATGGCCTTTATCACACATTTGACTGACACTCAAGAGATTGTACTTGAGATTCTCCACATGATTACATCATCAAATTTGATTTCTCCATTGGAGACAAAGCCCTTACCGATGATGTAACCCCTAGCATCATTGCCAAAAGAGACAAATCCCTTCTTTCCTTGAGAGTAGTCATGAAGAAGAGAGATGTTCCCAGTCATGTGCATAGATCCCCCACTGTCTACATACCAGATGCTACTTTGGCATGTTGAAGAACCCTGCAATAATAAACAATCAGTTAGTTTTAGAGACCCAAACCTTTGGTTTTTGGGCCTGGTCTCATCAATAGATGGTAAACTAACATGTTTATTTGTAACAACAGCCTGAGAAGAGGAAGATGGTGTAGAAGAGGAGTCCTTTGGCTTAGACCTCCTTTTCTGTGGTTTCAACATAGGAGAATCTAGTTGGTTAACTCTACCCAACAGATGTTGTACCATCATCACCAGTTGTGTCTGTTTTTGTGATAAAGCTTTCAGCTCATCAGACACATTGCTAGTGGAGTTAGATAAGGTCCTATTGCACCTTCTTCTTTTGAGCACCCTCAGCTGTCACCTGTTTAACTCCTTCCTTTTTGAATTGCTTTAAGGACTTAAGGGTTACAGGATTTGATGTTGCTGATACAAATGTGGTCTCAAACTCATTTTCATTTTTACCATTTTCTCATTAATTTCTTCTTTTTGTTTGAGTTTGGAACCTCTTTTGTACCAACAATCATCTGTAAGATGATTGAACAAACCACATATTTCACATGGTTTCTTCTTCATCTTAGGTTGATCATCAACTAAAGATGGTGAAGCAACAGAAGACTTGTTCTTCAATGCTTTGGAAGCATTGGTTGCTTTCTTGACATCCTCTTTAGTAGCCTTCAAACTCTTTCTACTGCCAGTTTTCTTCTCTTCAGTGCTGACAGCAGTTGAAGTTTGAACTTCAGGTGTTAAATCCTGCTCTCCAGTCCTTTCAGGACCTTCAGGATTAACTCCTGAGTTGATCAACTTATTGATCATGTGAATGTCAGCATTTGGACCATCAACATCAGCTGATAGGTTCAAGGAGACTTGATGCTGACTGCTACTTCTGATTGTGCTGTATCAGAAGGTAGATCACATGATTTGATGGATTGGTTATCACTCTCACCATCAGATTCTACCTCTGCTCTCGGGGTAAAATCTGTAGGTGGAGCAGTGTGATTATAGCCAATGCCAAACTTCACATTTGAAGCAGATTGCTTACTAAGAAGCATTTCAAAACCTTTGCATGATTGTACCCATCTATCACACTCGACCTGGGTAACTGCAAGGGTTTCTTTGAGATCTTTGTACTTCTCTAGAAGTACATCTTCTCTAGCCTTATCATCAATTATTTTGCAATTCAGTTTAAACCTCATCATTTTTATCTTTGAGCACAAACTCAAACTCAGCTTTGTTTTTGGAAATTATTTGTTCTAGCTCATGTTCTTATTAATTAAAGCTACATTTGCTTCTCTAATGGAAGCAAATGCTGCTATGCATTGTTCAGAACATAATTTGGCTTTTGCCTCAGAGGATACCTGTGATACCTGAGGTGTAGAGGCATTGGAAGATGAAGTATCAGCAGACTCCAAAGCCATAAGAGCTAGATTCCCAAAGGGACTGTCACCACCATGTTGACCAGCACCTGAGAACAGTTGATCATGACCAGACAAGTCATCTGGTAAACTGCTCCAGTCAACAACTCCTGGGGTGAAGAAGCTGTGTTGTTGAGATGAAGGTTGTTGATGAGATAGGGAAGGCTGAGGTTCTGGTAATGCATGAGGTTGTGGTGTCATAGGAACTTGAACTTGATTTGACTGTGGCATGTAATAACCAGGGTACTGATATGGCATTTGACCCTGAGGAACAAAATGCCGGAGATTGTTGTTGAGGATGATGACTAGATGTGACAGGATGTTGCCCTCTGTGTTGTTGACTATTGCCAGGAAAAGTCACAAAGGGTGCAGTAGAGTTAGATCCAGTTGATCTACACTCTCTTGCAAAGTGTCCAAGCCTTTGGCATTTGTGACACCTCAACTTGCTCTTGTCAAAACCAACTTTGGTTTTGCCAGAGAGTCCTGGGAATTTTCTTCCAGTTCTTTTGTAGAACTTCTGAGATCTGATATTTATCAAGGCCATTTGGCTCAAAATATCCATCTCTTCTAAGTCATCATCAGCAATCCCCTTGAGATCATCCATAATGAAACATAAATTGTCATTATTACATCCAGTGAACTGACCATCAACACTTACAAATGCAGAATTAGAAGTGCTCGAAGAGAATTAATATGCTCATCATACTGGCATTCAGATGAAGCATATTCTGACTCATGACCCACCAAGGCAGTGTTGCCTTGTATAAAGTCTTCAGTGAGCTTTCCAGATGAAGACAGCTTTCTCTTCTGTTCTATCTCTCTCTCAAAAGTGAGCAATTTCCCATGGAGTTGGGTGAGAGATAGTTTGTCCAAACTTGCACTGGAGCGTAGGACAATAGTATATGTGTCCCATCTCTCAGGCAGTGATCTCAGAAATCTGTTATTCATCTGAATATTGGTGTATTCAAGTTTGACCATTTTTAGTTCAGAGATCAAACAAGAAAACCGCTCATATTGTTGAGTCAGTGTCTCGCCCTTTCTATGAGAGAATGTCTCATATTGTTGGGCAAGAATTTCTCTATTATTTGCCAAGACCTCATCTGTTCCTCCAAATTGTTCTTTCAAAGCAATCCAGAGGTCATGGGCAGTTTCATGATGCATTAGCCCAGAATAGATTTCATTGGGCAAAGCCATGGCCAGAATTCCATGGGCTTTTGCATCAATCTCAAGCAACTTCTTATCCTCATCTGAATATTGCTCCCTCCTCTTCGGAACCATTTGATTGGTTTCCGGTTATTCACCATAGGCTTGTGTGGACCATGTACCACTGATGTCCAACACCCTGCGCTGTTAACAGACAGGTGATGGAGCATACGTCTTTGCCATATGTTATACTCATTCCTAACCAGCATAGGAGGCTTGGTTGAGGAACCAGTATTGTGAGGATCATTGGAGGGAGTGGTCATTTTCAGTTCAAAAACAGTTTAGTTCAAGTTTTAAAAGTTTTAGACAAACCACAACAAACTCAATGAGAACCAAGAAAAGATCTCAGGATGAATGAGCAGAAATACAGAAAATTCAATCTCTATAACCGTTTCTTGCAAAAACAAAAGCTAATTCAATCAAACTTGGATCTTGAATAGCAGTTTCAATGATCAATTATAGATCGATCAATGATTAACCTGCTCTGATACCATTTGACAGGATCAGTGATCACAAGTTTGACGTATCAGAATATAAAGCAGCGGAATACAAACACGAATTAGACAAATTGTAGCAACCAACGATATTTGTGAGCATTAAGATCGCATACAGTTATAGGGAGAGATATGAATTTCTGATTTCTAGGAATGTTTATAGATGTAGAATATTTCTAATCGAATCAATCAATCATTCCATTCAATTACTCATTTCACTCAATGATTACAATAGGTTGTCACTCCTTATATAGAGTGCAACAGTCACTCTGCTGTTATCACGGAAAGTGACAACTGGCAGATCAAATACAGAAATAACTAATTCTTAACAAACTACTGAAATGTTCACAACTACTGAGAACATATCAGCAAGTTAAGTACAAAATATAAAACTACTGAAACTACAACGACTGAAGAACAAGCTCTTCAGTCGTTTTACAAAACTACTGAAACATAGAATAAAACTACTGATATCACAACTACTGAAGAAGTACTCTTCAGCAGTTGTGACAAACTACTGAGGCTTCAGTACTTGATCTTCAGACTTTGACCTTCAGGTGTTTCATCAGCTGATGACTTCAGTAGATATCATCAGCTGATGTCTTCAGTCTTTGTCTTCAGACTTTGTACATCAGTTGTTGATCTTCAGCACTTGTGAACTCTTCAGCTGTTGTTCTTCAGTACTTTGGTCTTTCAGCTTCAGCACTTGTGTTCTTCGGCTGTTGTACTTCAGCACTTTGGTTCTTCAGATGTTAAGGTCTTCAGCACTTGATCTTCAGCTGTTGAAGTCTTCAGCACTTGTCAAACTACTCATGAGGCTTTCAGCAGTTGTTGTGATACCGTGTGGGACTTAGAGATTTTTCTGATCTTGGCTCATTGGTTCTTTTGGTCCAACAACTTGAGACATATCCAATTTGTATACATATCTGTCTCTCTCAGCTGTAACAATCACCAATCTTTGCTTATCTTGAAACCTAGCTTCAAAACATAACAGAATGAATTATCAAACAAAACAGAATAAGATTGTCACATATTTGAGATACGCTTAAAAGATTAAAGTTCAACTGTGAACAAAAGTTGACTTTATCAAAGCTTATTATCCCATTGGATACTGTTCCTTCTCCGGTTATTTTTCCTCCCGCATCACCACCAAAGGCGACATGAGTTCCATCTTTTGACTTAAACTCTTGTAACAAGGCAGTTGCCTGTCATGTGCTGACTACACCCACTATCCACATACCATGTATTGATTGGTCTTTTTGGGCGTACCTGCACTACAAGAAAGTTAAGTTGAAATATCTACCCAAGCCGAAATGGAGTTGGGCTTTCCAAATTTATCAACAATTGTAAATTTTTTATAATGGAGATTATTCAAATCAGGTTTATTTTTGATGAATTTACCAATTTTATTTTGAAACTTGTTTGATTATTTTTGTGAACATTCATACCATTTGATTGATCATCTTTTGAAATGTATTGATGACTAACAATTTTATTATTCATCCTTACAGGTCTGGGTATGAAGTGTTCTTGCATGTTATGTTTTGAGCTCGTATAATTGTTCTTAGGAAAAGATCTCAAACCTACATTAGGTTGATTAATGTCTCTTTGCAATTCATTAGTTTGATTTCTCAAATACTGTGGATTAGCAAATCCTTTGCTCATGTTTGGTTTTGCAAAGTTTCTAGTGGGAGATCTATTTCTAAAGTAACAATTTGCAGTGTTGTGAGTCTTTTCATCACAATAAGTACAATATTTGTTATAATAACAATCTGCTGTCAAATGATTTCTCATGTCACATATGTGACAGTACTTGTTAAAGTAGCACTCAGCAGTATTGTGATTATTCATATCACAAATTTCACAGTACTTTTATGCAGTTAAAATAACTTTTTGTTAACTTTTGACAATGACATAATGTTTGATTTCGGTGTCAAATAGTTAAACTGTTGTCTTTCATTTTTCACAGTTTGATTTTGTGTCAGATTATTGTTCATTTGTTTAACATGAACTTCCTTGTTGAATATATTAGGAACAAATCTTTTTGCTACAGCGAAAGTCTTTGAATCTGAAGTAGATTTCAGATCAGAGTTTGATTTGCTCATAATATTTGCTTTATTATTTGGAAGAGAATTCATATTTAACATACCTGCTGACACAAATTTAATTGGTTTTAGTTTTGATGTTTGATTTGTTGCTTTAATCAAATTTTCTGAACTTTTGTTTTCTTCACATGTTGCTTTTGCAGATTTCTTTCTTCTTCTTTTGTTCTTTGATTTAGAAGAACTTGGTTTATTTTCAAATTGAACATCATCAGAAGAAGATTCCTTTTCTGATTGTAATTGTTTGATATTGATGGTATTTGAATCTTCTGATGTTCCTATCTGTTGTTTATCCTTGTTTTGAACTCTCACTTCTTCTATTACATTATGAATTTGAGGAGAAGAGATATTTTGTTTTGGTTGTTTTGGGTCATATGATTTTATCTTGATTGGATGACCATTTTTGATTTTTTTCTTGATCTTTTTCAACAAACACTTGAACATTTTCTTTTTCTTCTTCTGCATTCTTGTTTTTGATCTGGAAGGCTTTAAGCTTTGCTTTATTTTCAGGTGAATGATCATGAGTATTGAAATTTTCTGGAAGTGTGTTTGTGATAGATTCAGGCATAGGTTCATGAGTGAAACCTAACCCTGCTTTTTGTTTATCTTTCCTTTCACTGATTAGTTTTTCTACTATCATTTTTGAACTCTTTACTTTTTCCAGATCACTTGAGTAGCAGCATGTGCTATTTTCTCTTGTTCAACATTCTTGGTCATCTCTTCTAGTTGTTTTGTAACAATTTCTAAATCTTTGATTGTTTTGTTCCATGAAGTTTGAAGAGATAATCTTTTGATCTGCAGTTTTATGATCAGATTTAAGTTGGTTATGCATAGATTCCTCTTGTTTTAGCTTTTCATAGATTTCTAATGAATAGTTTCTGTAGTGTTCAATATGTTCATAGCATGATTTGGTGCAAAGCTTTTCTCTTACTTCTTCTGATGGTATTTCAGGAAACTTTGGAACTGTGGTTTCAGAAGTTGAAGTAGAAGAGTTAACCTTTGGTTGATCAGACTGAACCATTAGAGCTACTTCCTCTCTATCCTCTTTAGGATCAGACTTGTCACTCCAATCATAGTCATCTTCCTCTTTATCACTTTTCAGTTTTGCGTCATTGTTTTCTGCCAATCTTCTTCTTGAATTTCTGCAATAAGAGATAAACTTGATGTTAATTCATTTGTAAATTGATATGCATATGCACTCCAATCATATCCATCTTTTATGCTGACTACTAGTGCTTTCTTTGTTTCATCAGATAATTTGGTTTCATCTTTGAGCTCTGGCATAGGAAGAATTGATAAGGCTTTTGAAAAGTCTTGTGAGCTTGTTGAAACCTTTGATTATTTGAGCTTGATTGAGCACTTCTCCATTATTCCTTAGAGCTTTGGATTCTCTTGAGAAATGTCCATAACTGTTGCAGTTAAAACATCTAGCTTTTGACTTGTCAATCCAACAGTCTTGTTTGCACTAGGCTTGTATTTCTTGTTGACATAAGAATGTTTTTGAGTCCTGTAGGCAATCATCACCATCTGCCAGTTCAGGTCCATCTCTTCAACATCTTCAGATTCATTTCAAATAAATCCTGCAAAACAAAATCTAGTTGAGTTAAATGGCTACCTTGATATGCTTGAAAGTTGGCCATAAATGCAGTAAATGCAATTTTGGACGCTTCGTCCTCTAATAGGATGTTAATCACATCTTTAACTTTGCTAGATTTAGCAGAGTTAGATGATGAAGAAGTCTCTGTCTGAATATTTTATGATTGGGACTGTGGTTTAGGAGGAGATTGAGAATGAGACTGAGTTGTATATGCAGGTGCACTGGTAAATGATGAGTAGTGAAAAATCCTGCTCTAACAAACAGATCTCCTTCTTCTTCAGAACTTTTCTCACTCTTTGCCATGAATGCCTTTTCTATGGTGGTTGCAGGAGAAGCAACAAACTGATATTGAGATTTGATGCTGCTCTATCATTGTTCCTTGAGCTTTCATCAATCTCCACTGATTCTATTTTTGCAATAAGAAGATCTAGATCCATTGGAACCTCTCAGTATGCTTTAGTAGAGTTACAGTTTGTTTCCATGATGATGGTAAAGCATTGAGTAGTCTGAGATTTAAATCTTCAAGATCAGGTTTGATACCAGCTGTTGACATCTCAGTATGAGTTGAACAAATCTGTTCATCATTTGATTTATCGTCGCTCTAGACAAATGTTGAAACAATTCTAATTGTCTTTTCAGCTTTTGTTACTTTAGATTTTGAATCTCCTTACCTCCTTCACAAATGATTTTCAATGCTTTATATAGTGTATATCCAGTTTGATATGCATCAACCCTTGTAAGAACTTCCAAAGGCAGTCCTTTACACATCAATGAATAGGCTTTAATATCATTTTTAACTCTTTTCAGATCATCTCCTTGAAGATCATCTTATGGATAAGGTTCCGGAGAATCTTTAGTATACACAAATCCTCTGTCTGGTCCATCAGTTGTTATAGGAATGTATGGTCCTTTTTCTATAGATTTCCACATATCAGTGTCAATGGAATTAAAGTGTTGTTTTAGTCTAAGAGACCAACTTTTGAAATCAGCTCTATTTTAAGTTTTGGAACTCTATTTTCAGAATCTTCTGATTTTACCATTCTTATATTTTTGTTGTTTTCTTATATTTTAAATTTTTAAAAAATATCAAAGATTTTCTATGAAAAAAATTCAAAGTATCAAGGTTAAAACGTCTGAACAGTATTCAAACTCCTCAACAGTTGATGCGTCTAAGTTGAGAAACGCCTAAGGGAATCCCTTTAGAAAATTTTCCAAAACGTCTAAGTATTAATGCGTCTGGATGGTTTAAAGCGCCTAAACAGTTGTCAAACGCCTGAATAGTTGTCAAACGCCTAAACAGTTGTCAAGCGTCTAAACAGTTATCAAACGTCTAAACAGTTGTCAAACGTCTAAACACTTATCAAGCGCCTAACAATTATCAACTCAACAAAGGTGATACGTTTGAGATTCTTCTCTTCAACAGTACTAAAACGACTAACTAAGAACGTCTACATAGTGTTAATGCATCTAACACTTAGACAAATTCAGTCAATCTCAGCTCATGCGATACATTCATCATCTTCAAATGAATGTAACAATCTCAAATCTTCTGAATTCTTCAAATGTTGATGAATTGATTGAAACTTTTCAATTAAACGAGTTTTATGCCCATAAACATTCTTCTTAATATCAATTTCTTTAATTTTAACAACAAATCACTCAATTTTGAGATTTTCAGTTCGAAACTTCAAACCATTTTCGAACAACAAATTCAACAAATTGACTTGAATTTGATGAATTGATATGCTAATTGTGATTCAAATCATGTTTCTGATGATGAAACACAACTGAAATTCGTAAATTTTCAATTCAATTGTATCTTAATCACAGATTCAGTGAGATTTTTAGGTTTTCAAGTTCGATGAACTTAAAAAGAAAATCAATCACTAAGAACTTACCAACAGCTCTGATAACATTTGATAGGATCAAATGAATAAATCTGTGATGATTTGTAAACACAATTCAATGAAATTCACATAAAGTAATCAAATCAAAACAAGATATCAATAAAATTCAAGTTTTCATTAATATCAAGCTAAGACAATAACAAGTATGAAAGCAGATTCGAATATCTTGTGTATTCGTTACTATCTACCTGCAAATCTAAGCTATTTATACTGAAAAAAAAAGTAAAGAAACTAAAAAATTACACAAATAGTCCCTATACTATTACAAACTATCAAAAGACAAATAAAGACAACATGTTAATCTTTCTTAGAGCACTTAACACACAGCTAGTCAAACATTTTTAGTTAATCTTGTGATCACGAAAAAGGTCTAGTCATCTAATGTGTTGAATCTACCGACATATCATCTGTGGTCTAGCAACCTCTAGGTCTACTTAGTTTGTGTTACCTTAGTAGTATCTAGCTTATCTATCATATTTCCTTTTATATTGCTCAGACTACACAGATTTATACTTGAGCTTTGCATCTTTTTCAATTTGGATTTTAAAGTCCCAAATGGTTTGTACCTGTGTACTATCATATTCCAAAGATTGAATCAGTATCACACATACAGTCTTATTTTTATGAGCTTGCCTCTCCTTCTCCCACGTTTTTTTATTATTACTGCCTAAACCTATTCTCCCCCTAAAATTATAAAACCATTACAGATTTGTGTTTTAGGATTTTAATAGGAAAGGAAATAAGCCAATTGGAATTAAACTACATAACATTAAGCAAATAGAATAAAATAATAGAAAATTAAAAAAATTTAACAAATAAAAGGAACTAGACACGACGCAACGGACTATACATGGTCATCTTGAGAATGACCTCACTTTTATGTTTAACTCTATTGACCTCTAACAAATATAAAAAATGTGGTTTGTCAAATGCCTTTGTATAGAGGTCAGTGCATTGAAAATATGTATTTATTTTTACCACATCGATTAAGTTCTTTTCAAAACAGTCACGTATGAAGTGATATTTAATACCGATGTGTTTGGTCTTAGGATGTTGGACCGGGTTTTTAGTGACTACAATTGCAGTAGAGTTATGAACAAAGATAGGAGTAGAAGGGACGTTCAAACCTTAATCCCGCATTTTCTATTGAATTCATATGATTTGAGAATAGCAGCTTGTAGCAGCAACGTATTTGGATTCACACATTGACAATGCAACCGAGGTCTGCTTCTTACACTACTAGGTTACTATCTTCTCCCAAAGAACTAACACCCTACTGATATAGACTTGTAGTTCATCTTCCAGCCGTCGTAATTCGAGTCACTATACGTTGTAATTTCAAAGTCATCATCATGAGGATACCACAACCCAAGTGTGGGTGTACCCTTCACATAACGAAAAATCCGTTTGACCCCAATCCGATGGTTCACTTTAGGTTTTGCCTGATATCGTGAACATAGTCATGTAGCATACATGATATCAGATCGAGAGGCAGTGAGATACATGAGAGATCCAATCATCCCTCGGTACATAGTGGCATCTACCAGATCACCATTCTCGTCGGGTGCTATATCATGGTTCGTAGCAAGTGGAGTTCCCGCTGTAGAAGCATTCTCCATGTCAAACCGACTGAGAATATCACCTACATACTTGGTCTGATGTAGGAAGATCCCATTTGGTGTCTAATCCACCTGTAACCCGAGAAAGAACTTCATCTCTCCCATTTCACTCATCTCAAACTCTGTCTTCATTACTACTTCAAACTCTTTGCATAGTTCTTCGTTCTTGGAACCGAAGATTATGTCATCGACATAGATTTGCACCAGCAGTCAATCTCCATCCTTTTGTTTGATAAACAATGTACAATCAATGACTCCCTTACGAAATCCGTGTTTCATAAGATGAGTCGAGAGTTTCTCATACCAGGCCCTCGGAGCTTGATGAAGCCCGTATAGTGCCTTGTCGAGTTTGTAAACTCTATCCCGATGATATGGATCCTCAAATCCCTCGAGTTGAGTGATATACACTGTCTCTTGATTCTCACCATGAAGGAATGCACTCTTCACATATAGTTGATTAACTTTGATTTTCATATAAGATCCATAGGCAAGGAAGATGCGGATTGCTTCTATCCATGCTATTGGTGCAAACACTTCATTGTAGTCGATACCCTCAACTTGTCGAAAACCCTAAACAACAAGCCGAGCTTTGTTTCTAATGATCACTCCCTGATCATCTCTCTTGCATTTCAAGACCCATTTGGTGCTAATGACTTTAGCACCTTTAGGTCTATCCGCTAGAGTTCATACACCTAACTTCTTAAATTGAAGAAGTTCTTCTTGCATGGAAGTCATCCAAGCTTCATCATTTAGTGCTTCACTAACATACTTGGCTCAAATTGAGATACAAAGTAGCGGTAGGCACTATCGTGAAGGTATCCCTTTTCCATCACAGAGGCATAATAAGCTGAGTACAACTGATTCCTAGTGTGAACCCCTGATCTCACATCTCTTATAACATTATCTAAAGGATGATAGACATTAAGACGTGAGCCGGGAGTTATTGAATCAACTACCTCAGAATCAAGATTGTGAACATTTGGTTCTGGATCTGAGGCAATAGGAGTCTGAGGTTCCGAATGCTCAGATGCATCACTAGCAGATGCTTGCAGACTTGTGGTAGTCGGAACCTATACGTCGTGGTTGTTCTAATCATTTTCCACATTTCCTTCATCAGAGGAAGAGTCACTCACATCAAATGCTCCCCTTGAGTTGGTAGATGATTGAGTTTGAGAACTGGATGTTGTTGAATCTTGAGACGGGGTGTTCAAGACATCATCCATCATCTTGTTTGCCAACTCGTCTTCTGAAGCGGATAGAGGTATGTTGAAGGACTTGAATAGTCCATCATAGTCGATGAAGTAAAGCAAGCCCTTTCCAAGCAGGTGGTGTGATGTATCTCTGAACATCAACATTACACCATACCTCTACTTGACCCGTTGAGTTGTTGTAAACTCTCTTGTTCGGTATGTTGTACCCTAGAAAAATCCCTTCATCAACCTTCTTACTAAATTTTCCCTCTAACTCTTCTTCAGCAGGGTGCACGGAGCGCCAAACGGCTCGAGATACTCTAAGTTAGGTTTACGTCATTGTAGTAACTCGTAGCATGTTTTTCCATGGCATTTGACTATTAGAACTCGATTGAGCGTATAACATGCATTTGCAACTGCCTTATTCCAGAATTGAATAGGCAGTTGCGAGTCTGCTAGCATAGTCCATGCGGTTTCTATCAAGCTGTGATTCTTCCGTTTAACAACCCCGTTCATCTGAGGAGTGTAGGAAGAGGTGAATTGATGCATAATTCCCTTTTCTATGCAATAGGCCTCCATCCACTGATTCTTGAACTTGGTTCCGTTGTCTTAGCGTACCTATCATACCTTCAGCTTGTGTTGGGATTCCAGTGTAGTTACCAATTCCTTGAGGATTCAAATATTTCTAATTTGGATTTTAGAAACATCACCCAAGAAAATCTTGAGTAGTCATCAGTAACTAAATAGCAATACAAGTCGCCTGCGATGCTTCTTGTACTGACTAGACCAAATAGATCCATCTGAAGAAGTTCAAGAGAAAGTTCTATCAAATGAACTTTCTTTTCCTTATGAGACTTCTTCGTCTTTTTGCCCTTTTGCACGCAACACAGAAATCCGGGAGTTGGAAGTTTTTGACGTTTACTCCCCTCACTAGATCATTCTGGACCAAGTTATTCATCTTCCTCGGAATTATGTGTCCCATTCTCCTATGCCAGGAGATGGAGTCCTTCTCAGTAGCTTTGGACAAGAAGCACTGAACTTCATGATCCGTTGTGGAGGCCTTAAAGAGATCCAAAACATAAAGATCATTATATCTTGGAGCTTACATTAGGATTTGGTCCTTCGAGATCACGTAGTCCTTCTTTAGAACGTAGCACTTCTTGTTGTCAAAGACTACTTTGAATCCTTGATCACATATTTGAGAAACTAAAAGCAAGTTATTTTGTAGTTGTTGGACGTAGTTTACCTTATCAAACTTAACTTTCTCATTTCCCACTTCCCCTTGGGCTGTGATGTACCCACCTTTGTTTCCAGCAAACGAAACATGCCCTCCTCTGATTTGTCTGACGTTTGATAAGAGAGGTCTGTTCCCTGTCATGTGACTGGATGCTCCACTATCTACAATCCATGTGTTAGTCTTGGCACTATAGTGAACACCCTGCACATTCAATGAAAACATTAGTTTATGTTAGGAACCCAAGCCTTCACTGGCTTGGGTTTCCCCGAGGCATCACACATCATAAACTCAACCCATGACCATTTGAGGTTGTGGGAAGCCCAGATTTCAGTTTGTTCTGATTTTCAAATGCTAAGGTAAACTTTTCTTTCCATAGTCCAGCTTCGTGTAAGGTCTGTTTGTGCTAAACAGACGACTGGCTGAGGGGTTGAACTTTGAGTTCACTCTCTTTTAGGAGGCATCACTGAGTTCCTCTTAAAAGATCTAGTTTTTGTTACAGCAAGTTCAAATTTCCTCCTTGGTGTTTGATAATAAGGACAATGAGACGCTATGTGACCATACTCTCCACAATTATAGCAGGATCTGCTCTCAACTTTACGGTTTATATGTTTTGGTGGAGATGTAGATGTCACACGGTCAACCTTACTATGTTAAATTGAGACACTTCTTTATTAGATGTATGATAAGCTTTTACAAACTTAATTGCTTTAACTGGTTTTACATCTTGTGTTTCTTGTTTAACTTGACTTTGACATGATGCTCGTGATTGTTTAGGTTTTATAGTCCTTTTGGGTTCTCATTTTACTTTGTTTGGCCCTGACTTTAAATAACCTTTTCAAACTCAATTCTAGCTTTACACAAGGCATCTTTCCTTTTGCCTTTGAAGTGGCCTCCTTTTGTTTAGTATTCATTGGATTTACTTACAGAATTTGGATCATTAACAAGAGGAGTTGACACCACATGATCCTTGATGGGGTTGTTGTTAATTAGTTTACTTTTGGTGTTCATCAAGGATTCAGGCGGTTGTGGAACCACTTTGTATCCCAATCCCTCCCCATTGTTTCTCTCTCTCACTAAGTGTTGGACAATGTGAGATGAGCTAGTCCAACTGTGCAGTTTTTGTTTTAAATAGTTGACTACTACTTCTAAAACTGGTTTTTGCTTCTTAGTATCTACTAGGTAGTTTAGATAGTACCTAATGTCATTTGCTTGGTTAAAGAAAACTACCTCTGTTCCCCTAAGTTGTTTATTCAGTAGGTATATCTTTTCCTTATAACTATGCTTGTTTTGTTTTAAGACTCTATTAGCTTCAGTGCACAGTTCCAAATCCTTTATTAAGCTATCATTATGATCTAATAACCTAGCAAATTTCAAATTTGTACTTTCTCTAAATTTATTGCAATCTAAACAAGCATGATTATTAAACAACTGGTCAGTAGTACTTACCTGAGATATTCAAGAAGAATCAGCCATGAGTGCAGAATCTATTGTCTCTGGTTCTGGTGATTCTGACATTGATGGAGATTTTCCTTCTTCAGGCAGGTGGTTGACCACATTTGCAGTGTCTTCAGAATTTTACATCACGAGCTCTACTGCTATATCTCCCTCACTAGTAGAATCATCATTAATGTCTCCATATTAGCTACGTTGGACTCTCCCAGTGAGACGAACCGGAAGCTCTAGTCCTGTCCTTCATCCTCATTAGCAGTCAAGGCTTTAGGGTCCTTGCTTGATGAAGTAGAACTGCTAGATGTGGCCTTGTCCTGGCGATTAAAGGACGTGAAGGGATTGCCATTCCCAGTCTTCTTTGTCTTCACGGACTCCCTCTTGAAGTGTCCCTTCTCACCACAGTTGAAACAAGTTACCTTTGACTTGTCGAAGCCAAAGGTTGTATCTTTGGTAGCAACCAAGTTCTGTCTGGTCTTTTTGACAAACTTTTTAGCTCGTCGGACAGCACTTGCCAAAGCCCACATTATGTCCATACATTCCAACTCTATTCCGTCCACCTGTTCATAATCCTCATCTGCCAGGTGACAATTTCCTATCTTTCCAGCAACTAGTCCATCATAGGATTGGAAAAAGCAGCTAAGAGGTCCATGTGCTCTTTGGCCACCTCAACAGTCACATCACCGAAGTTATCAGTTTTCAGTTTTGCTGCACTGGCTTCAGGTATAATATACTGGATGCCAGATGACCCTCACGTTTCAGACCCTGAAGTTGACGGTTGTGCTGGAATTACTGCACTTGAGACGAACGCAGTTTGCAGTGGTGCTCCTGATGTCTTGGCTGGAGGAGTTGCATTGTAGAGTGTAGGATTCTAATCGTAATTGGCCTTTTGGGCTCTGTACTTCATCCTAAGCTCCTCTTCTTGTAGTTTGAGAATGAAGTCATTTATTGTTGGATTCTATATGCCCAAGACACATAGAACATTGATGCGGTTAGTATGTCATGATCCAAGTCGGGTTATACCCAATAACAAGCTTTGCAATCACCGATAATTATTCAATTGATGATATGATCATGCAATTGAATAGTAACACCAAATTTAAAAAAATGGGGTTTCTAAATAAGTTGCATGTGAGATGGAACAACTTATTAGGATACTTTTATTCAAGAATATTACTTAGTGTTATTTAAGTTAGTTAGGTAACATTAAGTAATAAAAAAGTGTATAAGTTATACAATAAAAGGTTAATTGTATAAACTTACAAGGGACTAATACATAAAATTGGTTATAATGTTTTGGGGGGAACTTTGGTCTAGGGACCAATTTTCGGCCACCCCACCCTCACCAATGAGGGGTTTTTCTTTCTTGAAAACATATGAACCTCAATATCTAGTCCAACACTCCATCATCTCAAAAAAC
Source organism: Flaveria trinervia (assembly GCA_025506515.1). Taxonomy (NCBI): domain Eukaryota; kingdom Viridiplantae; phylum Streptophyta; class Magnoliopsida; order Asterales; family Asteraceae; genus Flaveria; species Flaveria trinervia. Next base: position 63,376,368 of record CM046443.1, read on the forward strand.
ACACACATGCAATCGAAAATTCACAGCTGACTTCTCTCTCTCAAAAGCTCTCGGTTTTCAGCAAGTTTTTAGAGGATTTGGAGTTACTTGGTGTTCATCTCCCTAACAAGAAGAGGTGTTTGCATATTAGCTTGGGGTATACAAGCTTGAAGGGTCCTTTCTTTGGAGCCTTGGCCGAATTTTTAGCATCAAACATCTCCTTCTTGATCGACATTGAGCTGCTGAAAGGTAGTTGTTCACAGCTCCATGTAGTTGTGATTTTATGTTCATTTACATATTCATAGCTTGCTTATTCCATATGTGATCCTTTGTTTTGGGTTTGTTTCTTTCATATATATATGTCACCATAAAACATGAAATTTCAGCTTTATAATCATGTTTTAAAATACATATATCCGCTGCGTTTTCTGAAAGTTTAAGAGGTTAAACTCGGTTTTAATCTTCCAACAAACCCTACAATGGCATCAAGAGCCGGTTAGGTGGATAGCTTGCTTGTTCTTGTCCTTATAATTGTTTTTTATGGGACTTTATAACCCATTTAAGGGCTGCTATATTCTGTTTTGTTGAATCCCCAACTTTGAAGGTTATATTAGACATGCTTGTGATTAAACCTTGAAAGATATATATGTTGATATGTTGTGTTGTTTGGACAATGTTTGAAACCCGAAATTTCCGTTTATGTTGGCTGAAATTTCATGGGTTTTGAGGGGATTCATTGTTATTTTTTGGATGATATGATGAATGTTTATATTGGGGCATAACCTAGCCTTTGGCCTTGTGTTGTATGGATGATTGCAATGGTTGTATTTATTTATTCAATGGGGTTGTATATATTCATTCATTTGTGCTTTGTTTAAAATGTAATTTATTTATTATTGGGTTGTAATAAATAGATTAGGTGCATTTTCATTTTACTAGATATCTTGTATTAGGACTTTATATCTTGTAATGTGAAGACGTATGGATTGGAAGCACAAAGGAGAAACATGGAGCATTTTGGATGCGGTTTCAAGTGGGAGGCTTTTGGAAGCTTTCTATGTGTTTTGTTATGACCCTTAGGAATGCCTTTGGACCACACTTGTGATGGCAAACAAGTGTGGACCACTTTAGATGATATGGTTATGCACATATGCTATGTTGTTTTGTTTATATTATTGTGGTTGATAGCATGTATGTGATATTTGCTTTAACAACCTTCCTATGAACTTAACAATCTTATTAATTGGTTCTTAATCATTAAAAGGTAATTAAAACATTTAATGATTCAAGATTAAAATGGGTTTTAATCAAAGGACCATAGGTATCTTGTATTTGAAAGCATGCAAGTACAAGTACATAGAGTTTCTAAACTAGAATTATGAAATCTCTAAATATTTTCAAACAATATTTCCAACAAGTTTAACACCATCCTTTTGCACACACTTGAGTCATTTGGAAACTCTTAATGGGATAAAGGTCACCTAACCATTTATAGGGAACTTGTGACTTAAGGTGGGGATACCACATTTGTGGGATAAACGTCACCTAACCACTTATGTTGGTAAACTCACATGTGTGTGCAAGTAGGGTAACTTGATTTGTAAACCATGTTAAATGGATCACCTACAATATGGTTTCCAAATGGAGTTGATGGGATTAACATGCCGACTTTACATTTGATGTTTAAAGTCGATCCCGTACCTCTAGAAGTTGCAAATGGTTGCAACCGTCAATCGTTGACCACCTATTAATTTAAATCGTAGGATAAAGGTCACCTAACCACAATTTAAATGTAATGTTGGGTTCTAGATTTTAATATAAAAATGACCTTAATAGGTATTAGTTATTTAAAATAGCAATATCGAAAATACTAAAATAGATCTTTGTTAATTTTGTAGATGGCCACCATAATGATAATCATCATAATTCATCCGCGTTCGCCCAATCATTACGAGCGATTCTCCAAAAGGAACGTCTAAATCATAACAATTTCATTGATTGGTATGGAAACTTGAGAATTTTTCTCAAGCAAGAGAGACGATCATATATTTTAGACTACCCTATACCCGATCAACCTGCTGAGGATGATGAGGAGGCCTATAACGATTGGCTTAAGTACACTGAGGACTCCGTCCAAGTGTATTGTCTCATGCTGGCGAGCATGACTCCGGATCTCCAAAAGGAGTATGAACATCATCGAGCTTACGACATGATATCCCAGCTGAAGGAAATGTTCCAACAGCAAGCGAGGGTTGAGCGCTTCGAAACGGGTCGAGCACTCCATGCATGTCGTATGGATGACAACCAATCTGTTTCATCTTATGTACTTAAGATGAAAAGCCACATTGACCACCTCGAAAGGCTTAATTGTCCTATCTCGAAGGAATTGGCCATGGATTTGATCCTCAATGGCCTTACCAAGAAGTTCGAGACATCGTGTTGAATTACAACATGAATGCTTGGGACAAAAGCATTGGTGAGCTTCACTCAATGCTCAAAACGACGGAGGCGGCCATGGGTAAAAGGGTTTAACCGTTCTCACCATCATGAAGGTGGGAACAGGAAAAGGCCCCGTCCCACACCCAAGGCAAAGGTTGCCAAGGGCAAGGGACCCGTATGGGGAAAAGGGAAAGGAGTGGTAAGGGTGCCACCCAAACCACAGGAGAAGAAGCAAAAGGTTGCTACTAATGACCCATGCTTCAAGTGTGGGGAGATTGGACATTGGGCAAGAAACTGTCCTGTCCATCTCCAAGAGTTAAAAGCAAGAGGGATGCTGGGCAAACATCGGGTACAATATACATGATCCATATTGATTTAAACATGATATCCTCTAACAAATGGTATTAGATACCGGTTGTGGAACTCACATTTGCAATTTGTTATAGGGGTTCAAAGAAGTAGTGACTTCAAGAAAGGGGATGTTAGCCTCTACATGGGCAATGGGGCTAAAGTTCAAGTTGCAGCCTGTGGTGACTACATCTTGGAACTTCCAAATGTTTGGAAGTATTTTGAATAATGTTTTGTATGCTCCTAGTTTGACTAGGAATATTATTTCTGTAGCCCTATTAAAACAATTTGGATATGTATTATCATTTATTGAAAAGGATATTCATGTTTCCTTAAATGATATGTTCTATTTTAAAGCTATTCCCATTAATGGTATTTATGAATTGGTTCATGAAAATACCTTAAATAGGTCATTGTACCAAACTAGCACCAAGAAACTCAAGTTGGATTTGAGTGATACCAATCTTTGGCATTGTCGTCTTGGTCATATAAACAAGAAAAGAATACTAACACTACAAAAGAATGGTCTCTTAAAAACAAGTGAATGTGATTCATTTGATGTGTGTGAGTCTTGTTTACAAGGTAAAATGACCAAGGCACCCTTTAGTGGAAGAATGGGACACATTAATCCACGGAAGATGAATCACTTGATCCAAAATGATCTACTGAGAGGATTTAACGTCAAAAACATCGAACATCTAGATTTCTGTGTTGCGTGCAAGAAGGGCAAACAGACGAAGAAGTCTCATAAGGACAAGAAAGTTCATTCCATGAAACTACCTCTTGAACTTCTTCACATTGCTCTGTTTGGTCCGGTCAGTACAAGAAGCATCGCAGGCGACTTGTACTGCTATGTAGTTTCTGATTGCTACTCAAGATTCACTTGGGTGATGTTTTTGAAATCCAAATCAGAAACATTTGAGTCATTCAAGGAATTAGAAACTACTCTGGAGTCCCTATACAAGTTGAAGGTACGTCAAGTGCGCTCAGACAACGGAACCGAGTTCAAGAATCAATGGATGGAGGCTTACTGCAAGGAAAAGGGAATTGTGCATAAGTTTAGTTCTGCCTACACTCCTCAGATGAACGGCGTTCCTGAAAGGAAGAATCGCAGCATGATAGAGACATCACGGACGATGCTAACAGACTCAAAACTGCCTATCCAATTGTGGAATGAAGCAGTTGCAAATGCGTGTTATACACTAAATTGAGTTCTGGTAGTTAAACGCCATGGCAAGACGTGTTACGAGTTACTACAAGGACGTAAACCCAATCTAGAGTATCTCGAGCCGTTTGGCGCACCATGCACCCTACCGAAGAAGACTCAGGAGGGAAAATTCAGCGAGAAGTGTGTTGTAATGTTGATGTTCAGAGATACACCATACCGAAAAAGAGGGTTTACAACAACTCAACGGGTCAGGTAGAAGTGTGTTGTAATGTTGATGTTGAGAGATACACCACACCACCTGCTGGAAAAGGACCCGCCTTCTTTTTCGACTATGATGGAGTCTTCAAGTCCTTCAACATACCACTCTCCACTTCTGATGATGAGTTAGCAACAGAGATGATGTATGATTTTCTAAACACACCATCTCAGGAATCTACATCATCCGACTTACAAGGTGATTCATCTACCAACTCAGGGGGAGCACTTGAAGATAGTGACTCTTCCTCTGATGAAGAAGCTGTGGAGACTGATAGTCCACAAGCATACTGATGCCTCTGAGTCTTCGAAACCTCAAACCCCTACTCCCTCAGATACTGAACCAAATGTTCATAATCTTGATTCTGAGGTAGTTGTTCCAAACACTCCTGGATCACGTCTAAATGTCTATCATCCTTTGGATAATGTCATTGGGGATGTAAGATCAGGGGTTCAGACCAGAAATCAGTTGTATGCAGCTGATTATGCCTCAGTGATGGAAAAGGGTTACCTTCATGATGGTGCATATCCTTGCTTTGTGTCTCAGTTTGTGCCAAAGTATGCTAGTGAAGCACTAAATGATGAGGCATGGGTGAGTGCCATGCAAGAAGAACTTCTTCAGTTCAAGAAGTTAGGTGTATGGACTCTGGTAGATAGACCTAAAGGTGCTAAGGTCATTGGCACAAAATGGGTCTTGAAAAGCAAGAAAGATGATCAAGGCGTGATCATCAGAAACAAGGCTCGACTTGTTGTTCAAGGATTTTGACAAGTCGAGGGCATAGACTACAATGAAGTGTTTGCACCCATGGCAAGAATGGAAGCAGTCTGTATCTTCCTTGCCTACGTATCGTACATGAAGATTAGAGTTTATCAACTTGATGTGAAAAGTGCATTCCTTCATGGTGAAATCTGAGAGATAGTGTACGTCAGTCAACCCAAGGGATTTGAGGATCCATATCATTCGGACAGAGTTTACAAACTCGACAAGGCTTTATATGGGCTTCATCAAGAACCCAGGGCCTGGTATGACAAACTCTCAACTCACCTTGTGAAACACGCTTTTCGCAGGGGTGTCATTGACTACACACTATTCATTTAAGAAAAAGATGGTGATTTAGTGCTGGTCCAAATTTATGTAGATTTCATAATCTTTGATTCAAAGAACGAAGATCTATGTAAAGTGTTTGAAGTAGTAATGAATGCTGAGTTTGAAATGAGTGCAATAGGAGAAATGAAATATTTTCTCGGGTTACAGGTAGGAGATATTCTCAGTCAGTTTGACATGGAGAATGCTTCCGCAGCTAGGAGTCCACTTGCTACAAACCATGATGTAGCACCCGATGAGAATGGTGATCTAGTTGATGCCACCATGTACCGAGGAATGATTGGATCTCTCATGTACCTCACTGCCTCAAGACATGATATCATGTACGCAACATGTTTATGTTCAAGATATCAGGCAAAGCCAAAAGGCAACCATCTGATAGGGGTCAAATGGATCTTTCGTTATTTGAAGGGTACTCCAACACTTGGGTTGTGTTATCCTCATGACAATGACTTCGAGCTAACAGTGTATAGTGAATCGGATTATGGTGGTTGCAAGATGAACTACAAGTCTACATCAGCAGGATGTCAATTCTTTGGGAGAAGATTAGTGACCTGGCAGTGTAAGAAGCAGATGTCGGTTGCGTTGTCAACCTGTGAAGCCGAATACGTTGCTGCTGCAAGTTGTTGTTCACAAATCATATGGATTCAAGAGCAAAAGCGGGACTACGGTTTGAATTTCTCTTCTACTCCTATTTTGTTGATAAGTCTGCTGCAATTGCAGTAACTAAAAATCCTGTCCACCATCCTAAGACCAAACACATCGGCATACAATATCACTTTATACGTGATTGTTTTGAAAAGAACCTAACTGATGTGATTAAAATCGATACTGATTTTCAACGCATTGACCTTTATACAAAGGCTTTTGATAAACCATGTTTTCTATATGTGTTAGAGGTCAACAACATTAAAAAAGAAAAGTGATGTAATTCCTGAATAGGACCATGTGTAGTCTGATGCGTATAGTCAAATTTCTTTTAATTTTTATTTTCTTTATTTATTTGTTTAACTTTGAGTATTTTAATTAAATTGGTATTATTTTGTCGCCTAATAAAATCCTACTAAGTGTAAATCGGTTACGATTTTAGAATTTTCGGGAGAGAAATAGGTCAATTAGTAACATTAACAAAAAAACGAGGGAGGAGGAGGGACTAGCTGATAGAAACTTGATCGTATCTGTGATACCGATTCAAGACTATGGAAAATTATAGTACACAGGAACAAACCAGTTGTGATTTTAAAAGTTTAAATTGAATAAGATGCGAAGTTCAAAGTATAAGTCTATGTAGTCTGAGCAATATAAAAGGAAAAATGATAGTAAAAGTAGCTACTACTAAGGTAACACAAAGAAAGTAGACCTAGAGGTTGCTAGACCACAGATGATATGTCGGTAGATTCAACACAACAGATGATTACACCTTGTTGGTTATCTCTAGAACAAAGTAAGTTGTTCAACAAGTTGTGGGCTAACATCTTATCACTGGGTAACACAATCAACAAAATTCCAATAAGGGGTGATGAGCAGAATAAACGCCACAAATGTGAGTGTAAGACCAAAATATGTGCAAAAGCACATGAAAAAAATGCAAAAGCAATCAAACTAATAACTTATGTTGTTGGTGAGATCTGTGCAAAAGGATTAAAATTACTCAAACAAGTAGATAGGCTATGTGCCTCTCTGCTGTGCGGTCGCACTGACCTAAGGATAAGCATAACCTATATATTCTAGAATTCATTGTTGTTTGCTGCCACTCTATCGTGTGGTGGTACTGACCTGAGGCTTGGCTTCTCTTTGAAAGTTCTAAGAATAGTCTCTTCTTAAAAATTACCTTGAGACCGCTCAAAAATCTTCTTAGGAATGTTCATTAACATATAAGTGTGGGATCCATAAATGCTTGTTGAAATAAGCAAACCTTAAACTATCACCAATCTGGGTCAAAAGTCTCTGTATGGATTTAAGAGGACAAGTATACTGAAAATCATTGTGGCTAGAATTCTTGAAAGTACAAATCAATGTGGTGATCTAATAGTATTAGTATGATTTCTTAAATTTGCTAAGGACTCTAGATGAAAAACAAGAATTGGGCATCAAAAGGTGTTGATCACATGTCCTAAATGATTTGACTTGACTGTATGATTCCAATTTGAATTGGTCCATTTATTGCCAAAATGAATTGAAGCTGCCTATTCCGGAACCGAATCCATCAGATTTCTATCTTAGGATTTACACCTCACACAAAACATCAAAAACAAGTTTTAGTTTTTTATTTCAGTTTAAGTCTTTTATTTTGTTTAAATTTAGTCAATTCACTTTGTTTAATATCGGACTACGCTAGGAAATCAACAGGGGATTTAATCACCAAAAAGGGTCACGTCTGAGGTGACCTCATGTGTTTTTAAATGTAAAATCAGTCACATCTGAGGTGAGAAATTGTTTAGAAGGATCACGTCTGAGGTGATCAACAGTTTTGTCAAATTAAAATGATCATGTTTGAGATGATCAAATGCTCATAATGTTTATTCAAAAGTTAAAAAGGGAATAAGTGTGGAATGGTCATAAAGTCAAAATCATGAGTACGATCCAATTGCACGAGTGGACCATGAGTATGGACTAACCGTACGAATGGACCATACTCATGCACTAAACAACCGAATGGCACATGAGTATGAACCATTCACCCGAATGGCATATCAGATTGAGCCAGTCGACCGAATGGAACTGTGCGAATGAGTCAGTCGCCCGACTGAAATCCAATCGGCCGACTGACTGAGATCGACTGAACCATTCGCACGACTAAGGTCCATTGGCCCTAATGAACCGATCAAATGGGTCCAGTCGGCCGATTGAAATCAGATTCATTATAAATAGGGCCATAGTTGATCGCATTCAACTCATCACTCCCAATCGCCCTAAAATCGCACAGCCTACCGTTACTCTGCCAAAATTTCCTCTAACCCAATTAATTACATATTTTGATATTCTGACGTTCGTTGGTGCATATACGGTAAAATGCGGTGTGACCATGCCAAAAACTCCATCGATTAGACTCCAAAATCAAGAAACTAGCCCTAAAATGACCCGAGACTGTAAATGGACTAATAACCTAGCTAAACCAAGTAAAATGTTGAAATAAAGGTTATTAGGTTATTAGTATAATGACTGCGAGTCTAAAGAACAATTACACGACGTCTAATTTAATGATTTGGTTTAAATTCGAAACTCATTCGACAGAATAGTGGGACATGTGACTGGACACCAGGATGAACTCCATTCGCACGATTGAGCTGGTCGAATGGCTCAATCGGTTGAATGGATAAAATGAATGAGCTCTGTTGGCCGACTGAACCAATCGCACGCTTAGTCAACCGATTGAATTTAGTCGCTTGCTCAGTCACCCGACTGAATCCAGTCACATGCCAAGTCAACCGATTGAATACAATCACATGGTTCATTCACATGAATGAACCAGAATGAATTCAACCAGGTTAATTAGAACTGATTTGTGTTGTGTGGTTATCTAATGTCTACGTGTCTTGTGTTACAGACTGATGGCTGATAGGTGGTCCATCAACCCCAAGTACAACGTATGTGCTAATTTAGATGCCACTACTCGGAATGGCGCCGAGTTTGCAGGGATTATCGCATTCCTTAAGCGATCCAGGATCTACAAGGCTATATCCACACCATGTACTCCCTACAGGTCTATTCAGTAGGCCTTTTAGTAGGGGGCACCGGTTGACCGCTCTCACGAGCCATACAGCATCATGAGTTCTATTTTTGGGATGGATATTGAGGTCACTGCTGAGGATATTCGGCGCATACTTGGGTTGGGTGATGATGCAGACCACCCTACCAGACTTCACCCGCTGACTGTGAGAGGGTGCTTCTTGAGGATGATGTACGTTGGGGACATTAATGCAGGTGTGCTCAACAAGAGCAACCTGTGTCCCCAGTACAAGTACTTGGCACATGTCATCCTCAAGTGCTTGGCTTCACTGCTGAGGATATTGGCTTGTACTTGGGTTGGGGACATTAATGAAGGAGTGGGTTTGATGATCTTTCAAACCAGATTCAAAATGCTTACGTGGCACTGGTTCTGAACCACCCTTTCAGCTTCTCGAGCATGATCTTCTCTTACTTGATAAAGAATCTAGAGGCTAAGGGCAAAGAGTGTTTCTGCATGTACCCTACGTTCCTTCAGATGATTTTTGATGAGAAGATGCCAACACTGCCCAAGGAGAGCCACGACACTTTGTTGTTGGAGATCATGGATGATACGACAGTGGGTCGTATGAGGGTGTACCGGGGAAAGCAGGTCAAACCCCCGGTGAAGAGAATCATCGGCCATCTGGCCAAGGTTGATTATGTGGTGCCAGGGAGGCGTAAATGGCGCCACGCAGATAGTGATTCGGAGGTTGAGCAAGTAGAGCTCCTCGAAGATGATTCCGATGATGATGACATTAGTGATGATGGAGATGAAGGGCCCACTCATTGATGGCCCCCACTAATGCGGAAGAACAAAAGAAGATGCAGATAAGACTTTGCTCATCCACATTTACAAATGCGGATGACCAACCAAATGCGCATGAATATTTGTTCATCCGCATTAACCAATGCGGATGACCAACTTACTAATGCGGATGATCAAGTGGAAATGCTAATCAAGATTATCTCATCCGCATTTGTCAATGCGGATGAACAAGCAAAGACTTAGACTAGTTTATGATGTAATAGGTCAGGGGTAGTTTAGTCATTTTGTAAAGGCATCTTGTCTGCCTATAAATAGAATAGTTAACCTCGTACTAAGGTGACGGCTAATAGATAGATAATTTTTTGTTGTAATTATTCTCTGTAACTTATCAACTTTCATATATCAATACAAACAACATCTATGAGTGTTTTTCTTGATTTTAATGTTCTTTGATTGTTTGTTTCCGCCACTCAATCATTGACTTGATTATCATATTCGATTCTCAGTAAGAATATCACTCTTACTCAACCCTAGGCAATTGGTATCAGAGCATTGGATCCCGATTCTCTTTCAGATCTGCGCAAAGACTAAATAGAACTCGATCAATCTAGTAATCAAGTTGCTAGTAGTGGATATCATAATCTCTACTTAGTAAACAACAAGAATACTCCTGTCGAACAGCAAGAAAATCATTACAAAACTCATTCTAAACCTCAAAAGAACTGCATGAACAAGTTGGACTCATCAAACATAATCAATCTTAAAATCAACTAAATCTATACTTACACAGATCAACATGGATTCTAACAGTTACTATGAACTAGGTCATACACCTAAACCTCCCATGCTTAAACACAAATCTAAGTTTAAACAATGGAGAATAAGGTTTAGAAATTATATCACAGGTGTAGATCCTGATTTTTGGATCTCAATATGTAAGGGTCCACATATTCCTGTTACTCTATCAACAGCTCAAGCTGCACTTTACAAGACTGCTAGAATACCAATTGAAGACTTAACTCTGTATGAAGATGACTATAAGAAAATCAAAATTGATCTCAAAGCATACTCAATTTTGACTCAAGCACTCAAAATGGATGTACTGAAAAGATTGAAAAGTATGGAACTGCTAATGCTGTTTGGGATGCACTCAAAATTATGTGTGAAGGAAGTAGTGAGGTTGCTGAAATTAACAAAGACAAGCTGGTCAATCAGTATGAAATCTTCCATCACACCAAAGGAGAATCCATATCAAAACAACTGCACAGATTTGTACAGTTGGTAAATAACTTGGAAAGTATGGGTGTTTCTTACATATTAAAGAACATAACAAGAAAATGCTTCACAGTCTACCTGAAAGCTGGATGTAAAATGTCACAATGCTGAAAAATACTCTTGATCTTGAGAGTACCACTCTATACATTATGATAGCCAAGATTGAAGCTTTGGAACTTGATGAACGAAGCAGAAACCTGAGTGGACCAAGAGTGATTGAGGCCTACAAATTTCCTAGAATTTCATTCTGTTGAAAATGCTTTCATCACAGAGGAAGATGACTTTATCTCATCAAGAGATCAAATGAACAATGCTGGGTTCATTGCATTTCCACCATTCAATCACCCTTCAACTTCAGCTCGAGCACCTAAAGTCACCACTGCTCCTCAAACCTCACCAGAAGACTTAAAATTAGAAGAGCAAAAGGCAACTTACAATGCCTTTGTTGCAAGCTTTGAAGCATATCTGGGAGGAAGACTCACTTCTGCCCACCTAATTTAAGAAGATTTAGAAGAAATAGATCCTGATGATGTTGAGGAGATGGATCTACAGTGACAAATGGCAAAGATTGCCATGAGAGCAAAGAAATTATTCAGAAAAGGAAGAAAGTTGAGGCTAAATGAGAACACGAAACTTGGATATGATAAATCCAAGGTGAAATGCTTCAACTGCGGCATGACTGGTCATTTCTCAAGAGACTGCAATGCTCCCAAAAGAAACAATTATCCAAGGAACTCTCAAGACCAATCATCATCACAGCCTAATTCAAGCTATCACTCCAACAATCAACAACAACAGTATCATCATTCTCATCATCAACAAACATACCAAAATCAACCACAGCTGACAAATCAAGCCCATGCAAGCAGTCAGCCTTCTGCCAGTGCCCTTGTGATCAAACAAGATGGGATATGTGACTGGAGTGTGTATGTTGAGGAAGTCAAGCCTTAATTCGAGAATCATGTGAGAAATACAACCTTGCAGCTGAAAATGAAAAAGTGAAAATGAGCTACTTACTGAAAAGTCAAGCCTAATTCGAGAATCAGATAAAATTAAAGAAGAAAAAGTGAAGTCAGAAATGATGAAGAGAGAACTAAAAAGTTTTGAAATCAAAATCAAATCTCTCATTTCTAACATAGAAAAATTGCATGGTGAGAAATACAACCTTGCAGCTGAAAATGAGCTACTTACTGAAAAGTTAGCTCAACCTAAAGCTCAACAATCTATGACTGAAGTGAAACATGAAATGTTTCAAATGTCTTCAGTCAAGCTGCAAGAGATGCTGGATTCACAAAAGGATCCAAAGGACATGTCAGGGACTGGGTATAATTCATCTCCTCCACCATACAATGACAATTACACTGTCATGCCTGACTCTGTCACACTCTCTGAATCAATTGAACCTAAAACTATGGAACCTAAATCAGTAGTGAAACAAGTGACAAATCCTCAAAACAAACCTGATGTTTATTTTGAAACCAATGAGGATAAAATCAAGTTAGGTCACCCAATCAAAATCAAAGAGTGCTCAGACAAGACAGTGAGTGTCATGAAACCATCAAGCCCTGTAAAAGCAATTGTACCTTTTATAAAATTCATACCATCTGTTTTAAAAGGCAAAAAGAAATATGTCAAGACAGTGAAACCCACTATTGAGAGTAGTTCTGATAATGAGATTGTATCTCCACAAAATTCAAGCAAATCAGAAAAGGTTTCACTAAAAAAAAAACAAACTATAAAACTGAGTTCAACACATAAAACTTTATCAGACCCTCAGTCATCAAGGTTAAGGCAGGGGGTGGGTTTGATATCTGTAACAAAGAACATGTTGACCGGTTTGAGAAAGAAGTGAGAAGTAGGTGAAGAAACAGAAACAGCCAGACAACTAAACAAAAGTAGTGTTGTGAAACAATCTACTAAAAAGGTTGATTCTGATTCATCACCTAAAGAAATGAAAGTGACTCATCAAAAGAAAGTATCGATTGAGTCATACAAGGAAAAATCTGATTCAAGAAACAAACAAATGTATTGTGATATTTGTGACATGTTCAATCACAAGACAGATAAATGCTTCTTCAATCAATATTGTTCTATGTATGATATGAACAATCACTCCACCAAAAATTGCTATTTCAACAAGTATTGTTCAATTTGTGACATGAACAATCATAATACATCTGATTGTTACTTTAATCAGAAGGGGTTGAGAATTCCACAACGCAAGCCCATCTCAAAAACATCTACTGTGATGCACTTTGTCAGACCTCAGCTTCATAATACTCAATGTAGGACACCTAGATCAACAAATGACAGAAATAATTTTAAGGATTTGAGGAAAGGTCAAAGAAATCATCTCACAATGAAACAACTTGACCTTCCTAAGCAAAAACCAACTTTTGATAATGAAACTCGGGCTAAATTTTTACAAAGAATAAAGACCAACGATTTCATTATTCATATGAATCCTCAGTAGATGTTGATGAGATAACTCGACGAATTCATCATCAAAAGTCTCCCAGAACACCTGCATCCAAATCACAATTCAGAGGGAAATACTAGGAGGTGACTATCTTTAATAGGAACGAGAAACCCAAGACCATCATGGCTTGGGTTCCTTATTCTAATTAGTTCTTTTTGTTTGTAGGTTCATCCACACAGGTCTAATAGCATACGGTATGTAGACAGTGGATGCTCTTGACACATGACTGGAGATCGTTCCCTCCTTCATGATTTCAAGTACATACAAGGAACTACCGTGGCATTCGGTGGAGATTCAGAAGGTGGTAGAATTATAGGAGAAGGATCTGTGACAAACGGGATGCTGAGCTTTGACAGAGTGAATTACTGTGAACAATTGAATTTCAATCTGCTAAGCGTGTCTCAGATCTGCGACAAAAAATATTCCACTCACTTTACAGACACTCACTGCTACATTCTGAAACCTAGATTTCAGATTCCTGAGGAATGGGTTGTCTTAAAGACTCCAAGGAAGAATAACACATATGTCTTCAACCTGTGTTCTGTATCACCTAAGGAAGAAACATGTTTTTTTTCTAAAGCATCATTTGATGAGTCACAGCTATGGCATAGACGTTTGGGGCACACTAACTTTAAAAATATGATCAAGTTAGTCAAAGGAAACCATGTCATTGGTCTTCCTCAAAAAGAATTCAATTTTATTGATCACTGTTCAGCGTGCCTCAAAGGAAAACAACACAAATCGTCTCACAAAACCAAGCTGGTGAACACTAACAATACTCTATTGAAGTTACTTCACATGGATCTTTTTGGACCAACTCATGTAATGAGTATGGGAAAGAAACAGTATTGTTTAGTGATCATTGATGACTTTTCTTTATTCACATGGGTGTTCTTCCTACTTCATAAAAACGAAGCATCCAAAATCATTCAAGAATTTATCCCTAAAGTTGAAAATCAACTGGATCTTAAGGTCAAAATAATAAGAAGTGATAATGGTACAGAGTTCAAAAATGAAAATATGAGTTTCTTTTGTGCAACCAAAGGCATTGCTCATCAATTCAGTGCAGCGAGAACTCCTCAACAAAATGGGGTAGCTGAAAGGCGAAATAGAACACTGATTGAAGCAGCAAGAACGATGCTAGCCGATGCTAAACTGCCAATCACCTTCTGGGCAGAAGCAGTTAACACGTCGTGCTTTGTGCAAAATCGAACTCTGATTGTTAAAGAAAGTGACATGACATCTTATGAACTGCTCTTTAATAGGAAACCATTTATTGAATTTCTCAAATCATTTGGTTGTCCAGTCTCAATATTAAACACTCGTGATCATTTGGGAAAATTTTGATCTAAGTCTGATGAAGGATCCTTTGTAGGTTATTCTTCTGTCTCAAAGGCTTATAGAGTGTTCAATCCTAGACTGAACATTATTGATGAATCTACAAATGTTCAATTTAAAGAACATTCATTTCCCAAATCTACAAATGGTCCTGATTAGTTGTTTGATATTGATACATTTACTAAATCATTTGACCAATTCAACTTGTCTGATGCAGGAAATATACATTCAGGTGATACTTCATCAAATGTAGAAAGAAGAAATAGTTATCCATTGATTCCACCTATATCTGATGAACATATGAATGAAGATGTTCCTCTTTAAGCTGATCCTATGAGACATCTGTCACAAAACCTTAGTGTTTCTTCTAAAGAAGATCCCAGCCTCGTACCATCTCACTGAGATGACTTGTCAAATGAGATCAGAAATCAAAAACAGGCTTCTCATCCAGTAGAAACTCAAGGTACATCAAATGATGCAAGAAACCTCAGTGTTGCTAAAGATGTAGCAGTTACTGAAACAGAAGTCGACAATCGTCATAATTCAACAACAATACAAGATGAATGTGCCTCTGACCATAATGAACTGAATGTCTCCAATATTGATGTAACTATTGCCGGTGACACCATTCCTACCACAAGAATACACAAGAATCATCAAGTTGAAACCATTATTGGTGATCTTAATAAGAGGGTGACAAGAAGCAAGTCCAGTATTGCAAACATCTGTTTGTTCTCATGCTTTCTATGTCAAACAGTACCCAAAAACATCAAATAGGAACTTCAAGACAATAGTTGGATTGAAGCAATGCACGAAGAATTGCTCCAATTCAAGAAGCAAGAGGTATGGCAGCTGGTAGATCTTCCAGAAGGACAATACCCTATCGGTAATAGATGGCTGTACACGAACAAGACTGATGATAGAGGGATAGTCATCAGAAATAAAGCAAGACTAGTGGCACATGGATACACTCAGGAAGAAGGAATCAACTATGAAAAATTGTTTGCCCCTGTTTCCAGACTAGAAGCAATCAAAATCTTTCTTGCATATTCTGCGTCCATGAAATTTACTATTTATCAAATGGATGTAAAGTGTGCCTTCCAATATGGAAAGATTGCTGAAGAAGTCTATGTGAGTCAACCACCTGGCTTTAAAGATCCAAACTTCCCTCATAGAGTTTACAAGCTTGACAAAGCTCTATATGGTCTTCATCAAGCACCAAGAAAGTGGTATGAGACTCTATCATCCTTTCTTCTTAAACATGGGTATGAAAGAGGAAAGATTGATCAGACTCTCTTGAGAAGAATAAGAGGGAAAGACTTGATGTTAGTCCAGATCTACATGCATGACATTATATTTGGCTCAACAAACAAGCAACTCTGTAAAGAATTTGAAGACATTATGCATTCAAAGTTCCAAATGAGTGCTATGGGGGAACTCACCTTCTTTCTAGGGGTGCAAGTCCAACAAACAGCAGATGGAATCTTCATCAACCAATCAAAATATGTAGAAACCATGTTGAAAAAATTCCACTTTGCTGACTGTCAGTCTATCAGAACTCCTGTAGATACTAAAGTGAAGATTGGACCTGACCCTAAAGGCAAATCTATGGATCAGACTCACTATCGATCAATCATAGGTTCACTTATGTATCTAACAGCCAGACATTATGTTTAGTGTTTGTGTGTGTGCCAGATATCAAGCTGATCCAAAAGAATCACATGTGAACGCAATGAAGAGGATATTCAGATATGTGAAGGGCAAGCCAGGTCTTGGATTATGGTGTCCAAAGGAAGGAGAATTTAGTCTCTATGCCTACACAGACAGTGATTATAGAGGATGCATATATTAAGAACATGTCCTTAGTATTTCTAAGGTATTTCAAAATACTCTTAACAGCCATCCAATGACTATTACCAGGATTTTGTTGATATCTACTTGTCATGCTTAGAGCACATGTCATGTCTGGCCTAGTACATATCATTGCATACATGATGGATCCTATAGCAGATGCATATGGGACTCCATTCATTCTTTCTTGTTCAACCTTTGAACTAGGACATTGAGATGAGCTCAATATAGTCCCCTTTTGAATAGGTACTAAACCTTTCTTAGAATTCTCCATCTTGAACCTTTTCAAGATCTTTTCAATGTATGCACTTTGGTTTAAACCTATCAACCGTCTTGATCTATCCCTATAGATCTTTATTCCCAAGATATAGGTGGCTTCACCAAGATCCTTAATAGAAAAACAGTTTCCAAGCCAGGATTTTACACCTTCCAAGGTTGGAATGTCGTTACCAAGTAGTAAAATGTCATCGACATATAATACAAGGAAACTAATAGTGCTCCCACTAGCTTTCTTATATACACAAGCTTCATCAGCATTTTTGATGAAGCCAATTTTCTTTACTTCATCATCAAAACGGTGATTCCAACTTCTCGACGCTTGTTTCAATCCGTAAATTGACTTCTTTAACTTGCATACCTTGTTAAGATGTTTTGGATCGACAAAACCTTCAAGTTGTTCCATATGAACATCTTCCTCAAGATATCCATTAAGGAAGGCGGTTTTGACATCCATTTGCCAAATCTCATAGTCATAATATGTTGCTATGGCAAATAATATCCTGGCAGACTTTAGCATTGCCACAGGTGAAAAAGTTTCATCATAATCAACCCTTTGAGTTTGAGTGAAACCTTTTGCTACAAATCTAGGTTTATAAGTATCCAAGTTTCCATGCATATCAGTTTTCTTCTTGAAAACTCACTTACTTCCAACTACCTTGGACTTAAGAGGTGGTGTAACCAATTCCCAATCTTGGTTATCATACATGGATTGCATCTCAACGTTCATGGCTTCTTGCCATTTGTCAAAATCAGGTTTTGACATTGCATCATGGTATGTGGTTCGTTCATCCGAATCTACCACATAGCATGCATCCATGAAAAATCCATATCTCTGAGGAGGAACACTAGTTCTACCAGATCTGCAAATGTTTTGTGTATCTTGATCATCCATATGATCATTCTTAACATCCTCATGTTGATTGCTAGTATCAACCAAATGTGTATCGTCTTGTGA